>OU343220.1:144922065-145522065 GCA_910596185.1 Chrysanthemum makinoi
ACAAGGACTCTTTTTCCTTGCCCTACTCCACTCCCCGAGTCTCCAACTCGAGAGTTTAACTTCACTAGTCAACAAGCTCCTTTCACCGACGGAGAAACCTTTACACTTCGCTTAAACACTATTTCCGACACAAAGCTAGATATCGAGTTCTTTTACAAGGGTAAAACCACTCCCACACACTATGTATTTTTAAGACTAAAATGCTAACCACTCACACTCAGAAGTTTAAGATGGTTTGGTACAATAATGATGTATGAATAAGACTAGATCATACAACAACAAAACAAATAAGATGTCCAACTATTTGTTGAAGCTTGATTATGCCTTGATCTTCTTTGCTACAAAAGAGGATCACTATAATGATATGAAACTGAGTTAGAAATGTTAGAGAGAAGGAATGTATGTAATTATGCTAGAAAGGGATGAGAAAACAACTTGGGTTGGCTTGCTATTTATAGCCAAACTGTTCTGCTGTCACCACGGACCACGGAACCAAAAAGAGGGTTCTGCCCGTGTATAATTTTGGTGCCGCCGGGTCTGACAGCAAGATTAAAAAAATCTTACCAAATTCAACCAAATCTAACCAATATCATGTAAGATATGTAGAGTCCAAATCTACACAAAATATCTTATGAAATCCCCTAGAGATTTCAATAATGCACCACATGATGTCATATGTTGTTTTCTATTTTTAAAAATAATATGTTAAATGTAAATACATATGTAATGTTTTGTTTTAAGAAATTAAAACATACTTGATCTAAAGATGTTGACATACATTATGGTTTAGAAGGATATCAAAGTTAATTGATATATGGCTAATCAAAATGTAAATGCTTGAGTGACGAAGATTTTATTTCATGAAAGCTTGTTTTAATATCTATTAATCTTGACAAGCTTTATACTTTACAAAAATTAAATTTACTTTTGTCGTTAACAAAACTTAGGTAAAGATCATAAAATATAAATAACATTTAATGACGATATTTGTATTAACAAATTTGTTCCTAAATCACTAAAACATATTTGGTCTTATCCCAAGTAGATATTCGATAACCACTCAATGGTATATTGCTTGCTATTGATTATCTTTACCCTGTTCTGGGCTCCTAACAACCAACAATCAAAGTAAACTTTATTGTGATAATCAATGGCTATTGCTGCTATTAAACATATGGCATCAAACTTTGCCAAACTTGACAAGTTTGAAAGGGTGGAATTCAAATGATGGCAAAAGAAGATGCACTTTCTTCTTTCAAGCATGAGTGTGGTCTATGTTCTGAATACACCTATTCTAGCTGATGGGGATGATGCTACTTTGGAACAGATCAGGAAGATGAGTAAGTGGGAGAATGATGATTACATTTGCAGATGTTTAATCCTTAATAATATGTCTGATTATCTCTTTGATATTTATCAGAATGTTGAATCTTCTGAAGAACTATGTGATTCCTTAGATGCCAAATATATGGCTGAGGATGCAGCAAGTAAGAAGTTCCTTGTAAATAATTTTCAATTACAAAAATGTCTGATTCAAGACCAGTTATGGAACAAAACAATGAACTTCTTGGTATACTTGGAAAGTTTACACAACACAAAATGAACATGGATAGGGCTATTTCAGTCACTTGTATCATTGACAAACTCCCTCTTTCTTGGAAAGATTTCAAGCATACCTTGAATCATAAAAAGGAAGAAACGACTCTTGTTTAGTTAGGAAATCATATTCGTATTAAGGAATCCCTTAGGGCGTAGGAGAATGACAAGACAAAGAGCAAAAATGTTGTTGGTGCATCTGTTGTCAATATGATGGAGCATAACAACTCCACCAAGTACAATGACAACAAGGGAAAATGTAAACTTCATGATAACACAAGGGTTGACCCTAACAAGAAAGCTACACCTACTTGTTGGAAATATGGCAAAACTGGTCACATTAAAAGGGATTGCAAAGGTGTTAAGGTTGGTGGTAAAACCAATGGATCAAGCACTAGTGGATCAGGGAATGGTTCAGTTCCTCTGAAATGTTACAATATGTTTAATGAATCTCTTCAGATTTATTATGTTACATATGTATCTGAATCTAACTACGTGTAGGATGATGATGTTGCGTGGTGGGTTGACTCTGGAGCAACTATTCATGTGTGCAAAGATAGAAGCTAGTTCAAGACTTACAAGTCACTAAATGATGGTTCTATTCTTCACATGGGAAATGAGTCAACAGCTCTGGTGCATAGACGTGGTTATGTAGATCTTATATTTAGTTCAGGAAAGATTGTAACTTTGTTTAATGTTATTCATGTTCCTGATATAAGGAAAAACTTGGTTTCAAGTAGTGTTTTGAATAATCATGGTTTTAAAAAAGTTATTGAATATGATAAGTTTGTTTTGTCTAAACATGGTGTGTTTATAGGTTTTGGCTATTTGTGTAACCAAATGTTCAATATTGTTAATTCAGCCTTTATGTCCACCTCTAAACTGGATGACTCTACCCTCTAGCATTCTAGACTTGGCCATGTACACTATAAAAGGATGCAAGATATGTCTAAGGATGGGTTAATCCTAACATTTGACATGGACACTGATAGGTGTAAAACTTGCATGTTGACCAAAATTACTAAGAAACCTTTTCAGGGTGTTAAACATGAAACTGAGCTCTTGGAACTGATACACAGTAACCTGTGTGATTTGCATGCCACTCCCTCATTGGGGAATAAGAAGTACTTTGTGACATATATTGATGATGCTTGATGCAGGTTTTACTGACCAGGTTTTAATATTTATAAGTCTCGTTATACCTATGGTCTACCCTAATGCACTAACGGGCAGTGTACCCGGTCGTGTGTAGTGTAGTATTCGGTAAAACCGAGTTCGTCCCAAGAGCTATGTGTGTGGATTTATACTAAGTATAGGTGTCACAGATTTTAATATGATTTCGATAAGGAATTAACTAAAGCAATTAAAGGCAAAGGATGTGATCAATAGAGGAGAGTAGTGCTAACCTAGTTACTCATCCTAACTAGTAATGTTTACGTCTAATTACTTCCAATTACTTCAGGTGGGGTCAAAGTCGAGAGGACAACATTTGGTCAGTTCATACTAACCTATCAGAAAAGAGCCACCACTGGAGAAGTCAGGTGTCCCCTCATAAGTCCAGTTGTTCCTGGTCCCCTAAGCCAAGTCATTAAGTTCCGCTACATGCTAGATTTATAATAGTGAGTGCCCGGGCGCTAGCAACTTAAACACTCACCCCCTAATTCTTAAGTTCATCCAAACGGTAGGTGATCAGTTGGTCAAATCGCACAAGTAGAAAGGGTCGTCAGTTGGTCATATCTTACCCTTCCCGTCTCAGTCTACACACTTAGGGTCAGTTGGTCATATCTCCTAAGCAACTAGCCTCTACCGCCATTCAAAACTACCGAAACAAGGGTAGCTACCAATACATTATGCATGCATACACTTAGAAATAATTATACGGAAGTAATGTAAACGCAAACAAAACAATTAAGGAATCATAACTAGGCTAGCACCAAGAGGTGCTTAGCCGCTCATATTAACCATACAAATCAATTCAATGTTTAATGATACGAAATACATGAATCGAAAGTAAAGAAAAGATAAAAAGCTAATGCTTATCATAGGGGAGTGATTTCTCCCTTGGAGATAGCTCCGTATGCTCCTCTAGATCTTCCTTTGGCTTCTTCTCACGTTCTTTGATTGTTGTGTGTGAAATGGGATGCTTTGAAATGCTAGAAATCATGGTGTATTGATAGGCCAGATCTTGGTTACGGTGTAACTATTAAAAGAGACCTTATTAGATAGATTCCTAAAAAGATATCTCCCATTACCTGGAAAATATAAGTTTACAAATCCCTTATGCTAGAATAAAACAAATCCGAACACCTCACGAAATGGGAACGAAACACTCAAATCTCTCAACTATTCTAAGTGTCAACTTCGGGGTGGGCTAAACAATTTTCGAAGGCAATATGGGTAGACACGACAAAGATTAAGGGTGATTCGTCATTACTAACATGTCACGGCGAAGTGGACAAAACCAATGGTACATGACCAAATCCATGGCCAAGACACCAAATATTGCTCGCTGCATCACCTAGACACGCTTCATGACTAAAGAGTAAGATAAGACATGGGATATATAAATGGTGTAAAATAAAAAAATCAAGCAGATAGTCTAAATCTATAACCAAGTCATCACCACTTACCGTCCGCCCAAAGTTCAAGCTTCGAAGTTAAGAAACCGGATCTTGATATACTAGGTAGATGTGTCATTAGAGGACGTCATGATTGGCAAACCACCTTTTCTTCAACTGTTGGCGCAATTACCAACTCAAATCTTCAAATGTGACAGAGGTGGCCTCCTCGATACTAAATCTATATAAAGCTCATAACATAGTGCTTATAACATCGCACTTTACAATAAACTAAATAACATAACTATATATATATATATATATATATATATATATATATATATATATATATATATATATATATATATATATTCGAATCACACATTTGTTTTAAACATAAACATAATGACTAAACATAACATCCTCCCACTTGAGATAAAGAATGGGAATTCGAGGGGTCTTCAATGATCTTTAAGAATATGTCGTCGACGAAAGCGTGATTCCCGAACCTTTCCACTTGAACCTTGAACTTAGGCAAATGATGACTTCCCAATCACAAATAAAGACTACAGGGTAGGCTAAGGTGTAAGGGTGTATCGAAACAATATATTGGGTTAACAAAATGAAAGGAATGACTCAGATGGGTGTATCTAGGGGTATCTTGCACTAAAGGTGAGTGCAACAAAAGGGTTTCACAAGGGGGTCGAGAAGTCGAGGTGACTAATCGATAGACACACAATAGTAGGCTATTTGGGTGATAATCCTATAATATTGCCTTCTTAAACTGAAAAGTCCAAATACATCGAGCTAACTCAACATACCTCGTCTATGGTCTCGAAATGATGCAAAGGACAAGTTCTAAATTTTACAAGCTACCGGCACACTTATAATTTAGTGGATTTGGGGTAAAATTTTGGAAACAGATAAGGCTAATCTCACCATACAATATCAAGGGTTGTATATGCTCGGCTAAGGTCTAATCTAGTTAGGTTAAGAAAAACATGTCAAAATTCTAAAAATAGCATAATTTTTTAAAATAAACTAGAAAACGAGGACAAAATAAAGTTTAAGAGACAATTCTACTCCCGTCCCCCCACTTGAATTGTACAAAGTCCCTTTTGTACTAAGCGTTAAATAAAGGTGAAGAGAAAAGTAGAATTAGAGCGAGAACTTACCTGAAATTTGCTCCAAAAAGAAAGAAGGCCCACAAAAGAGAGTCGTGCCTTTGCATAAGCATCCAAGAGCAAATTTCAATCTCTGAAATCACACTACCGACAAGCATAATTCTAAAAAGAAAAAATGAAAAATGAAAAATAAACCTAACTCACTTTCGTAGGAATCACGGTTGCATTTAGCGCATGCAACAAGCCTTTTAAACCACTTGGTGTCCCAAGTGGACGAGTGTAGTCTCGTGAGGGCTTACAGGGAACATACCCACAAAGTTCATTTAAAAGACTAATACAAGGTTATTGTCTTTAAAATGAAAGAAGT
This sequence comes from Chrysanthemum makinoi, assembly GCA_910596185.1. NCBI lineage: Eukaryota > Viridiplantae > Streptophyta > Magnoliopsida > Asterales > Asteraceae > Chrysanthemum > Chrysanthemum makinoi. Next base: position 144,927,711 of record OU343220.1, read on the forward strand.
AATGTAGAGGATAGTTACGTCGTAACTAGGAAAAACCTGGCATACGCTGCAAAAGTGTAGCTACGGTGTAACCACTGAGATGGGGTTACGCCGTAATTGGTAATGCTTCTGAAGTTCTGCTGCGAAAGGGACTGTTACGGCGTAACCATGAGAATGAGTTACGCCGTAACTCTGGTCAGATGCCGCAGCAGCAACTTTTCTTCGTTTCCTGCAAAAATGGTTAAAAACACAAAACCCAACAGAAATGGAAATAAAACAAAAGAAAGGGATAATTCGGGTTGTCTCCCGAAAGAGCACTTTTCTTTATTTACGAGTCTTTAAGTTAGACTTAGAGCCTCGGGGCTTTATGGTGGCCTTTGGACCTGGCCAACTTCCTCTACTAGTTGGCGGCAATCATTCATCCACTTGATAAAAACCTTTTTTCTTGCAGTGTTCCCGATGTTGCATGTTCCAAATTTTTGCGAGAGCCACTCATTAAATGATAAACATGACTTTCCCCAGTCGTCACCTTCAGCTATAGGACAAATTGTTGTACTCATGTTTAATCTTTCATCATTGGTTATTGCATCAGTAAGGCGATAATTATCATAATTGTATTTTAGTTGTTTTACCAATCCCATATTGATTTCTGAGTCTCCAAATCTTATCTTGTACCAGTCTTCAAATGATAATTTCCCAAATTTTATATCGTGTCTTTCAGCCTCGTGAGGGCACATCCATTCACTCGCCCTTCCCTCACAAAATTCACGAAAAGGGTTACACGAGGGCCATGCTTTTATTGATTCGTCATCTTCGGTTAATATAGGGTTGCAGTTATGTTTGTTTAGATCCGGAGCTTCCTTAATACCCTCAACTGGGACAGTCTTTTCCTGTTCCTGCTTACAACTATCAACATTTTCTTCACCATTGTTAGTACTTGGATTATAACACAAAGGTAGATCGAGCGATTGAATATTAACAACATCTTTATTTGAAACTTCTAATTTTGGGTTTAATTGCTCTTTCATTCTGAAAGTTATTCGTTCTTTTTCAGTTCCCAAATAAATTTGTTTTTCAAAGACCTTAATTTGTGCACAACAAGTGGCCAGAAAAGGTCTTCCAACAATTAAGTTGTAAGTCTCCCGTTTTCCCATATCAATAACCACAAAATCAGTGGGAAAAAGGAATTTTTCAATTTTAAGGAGGACATTATTAACTACTCCCTTTGGTACAGCTTTAGAGGAATCAGCCATTTCTATCATCATTGTTGTTTCTTTTAAATTGGTAAGTTTTATTTTATCAAACAAAGTGGTAGAAATCAGGTTTACCCCAGCCCCCAAATCAGCTAATGCAGGAATTTTAAGATTACCAATAGTGCATGGAAGAAGAAATCTTTCCTGATATTGTTGTTTCTCAGGAAGTTGGCTGGGCAGGTCCTCGTCGTCTTCCGATTTATCATCTTCTTTTAGGTAGTTAATCCCGGATAGATCATTGGTGACCGAAGAGGTGTACCGATAGATCATTGGTGACCGAAGAGGTGTACTGCTCTTTCTTCGGTTTATCCTGTGCAAATATAGCTTTGCAGGAAATGGCTTTGTCATTACTGGTCTCAAGGTTTTTAGCTAATTGCCCAATTTGGGTTTCAAGGTTTTTAATTGCAGCATCTTGGTTTCGCAAGTTCATGTGGGTGTCTTCTTTTACCTTGACCATCCATTCTTTGAGTCTATCGCCTTTCTTTGTAGATTCCTCGATATGCTTATGCATTATTTCTTCAAGGATTGGTCTAGGAGGATTGTTGTTGACTCTTGTATAGAACCCTAGGGACTTTTCTCGGTATCTGGCCTCGTTACCATTGTATCCGTTGAAGGGACTTCCACCTCCATATTTTACTTCTTCAATCCTTTTAACTTCCTCGTTGGAGGAGCATTCCTTAGCAGGGAGAGCTCCATTGTATCCACTTCGTTCAACTTGTATGAAATGCACATTTTCCTTGAGCTTTTTCATGTCTCTTCCAAGATTTTCTAATTTGTCGTTTATTGCTGCAAGGCCTTCCATATTTCCACTCTTACTTCGATTGCTTCCCCCATTGTGCCATTTGTGAGAGTGGTCTGCCATCTTCTGAATAGTTTCCAGAGCCAATGTTGGAGTCATTCCAGGTATTGGTCCCTGAGAATCGATCATTTGCCTTGAGGAGATGTTCAGACCTTTGTAAAACACGTTCACCTTTTGTTGGCTGTTGAGGTCGTGAGTAGGGCACTTGTATAATAATTCGTTATACCTTTCTTATGCTTGGTAAAACATTTCATCACCTTCTTGCTTGAAGTTATGGATTTCTTCTAATTGCTTAGCAGTCCTAGATGGAGGAAAGTATCTTTGAATGAAATACTTCTTTAGGAGAGGCCAGGTGTTGATTGTTCCGGCTGGCAATTAATCAACCCATCTTTTAGCAGCTCCAGTGAGAGAAGAAAAAGGGTTTGCACGCAACTCCCTCATAAATTGAGGTTTGATTTCGAATTGAGCACAATCCCCGGTCCATGTTCATCTCTTGTGAACGCCAAATATTCCTCGAGAGTGAGGTCATCAATGTTAACAACTTCCATGGTACCTAAAACTTGAAAAGAGATCGTGAAAATTTTAAAACAAAACAAAAATGAAAGACTTAATAGCAATCCAAATATAACTGGCAGCGGCGCCAAAATCTTGATGCAGGTTTTACTGACCAGGTTTTAATATTTATAAGTCTCGTTATACCTATGGTCTACCCTAATGCACTAACGGGCAGTGTACCCGGTTATGTGTAGTGTAGTTGTTAGGAATTGGAAATTCTATCGTGAAGCATCGGTCACCCTATGTATAATCTAGCTTAAGTTAGCTCGTAGACATATCGTTTATTATGTTGTTGTTAGTCAGTTATTAGCATAGTTTAGTCTAGTGCAACACCGTGGAGGAAGGAATGGTCTTTACCCATTGTATGCCTGATCCACGGCCTGTCGGAGGGCGTTGTAGTTTTGTATAAATAGCCCTCTCCCCACAAGGGAGAGGGTTGGATGTTCATTTGGAATCTAACCTTCCATGAGTTTCTCTTTCTAGAATATCCCTCTCTCTCTAAAACCATCTTTATACGCATATCTTGGTTATGATTTAGTGTGTTTGTGAAATCCAATATGCAACAATTGGTATCAAGAGCCATGGTTTGATCATCTCTCTTACATATCCTTGGATTTCTAGTGGTTTTAGATGGTTTTTGAGTTTGAAAAAGTTTAGTGGTTTTTGCATCATTTGAATCATTTCTAGTGTTAAAGTTTGAATTTTCGGTGTACTTTTGTGTTAAGAATCATTGTAAGTGCTTGGGTTTTGATTTGGAAAGCTTGAATCACTGTGGTTGAGCTTGTTTTGGATTGAAAAGTGTGTTTTTGAAGTTTTTCTTGCTAGCGACTTGGCTCTCGGAGTGTTTTTCATCGTAGCGACTTGCTTCAGTAAAAGTTAGCGAGTTACAGTGTTAGTTGTTAGCGACTTGAGCCTAGCGACTTGTCTATTGAGACAAGCCGATAAATAGTACAAGTTAGTGGATTCTCCACTACGGCTAGCGACTTGGTGAGGTTATCGACTTGCTTCAGGAATTGTTAGCGAGTTGTAATGCAAATTGTTAGCGACTTGATACTAGCGACCTGGATCTTAGCGAGTTGTTCTTTAGCAACTTAACTGTGTTTAGCTACTTGGTGCTTAGCGACTTGTTGTCATAATTCTTAGCGACTTGGTGCTTAAAGACTTGTCTTCTAATTCGTAGCGACTTGGTGTTATGGTTCTTGGCGAGTTGTCTTGTTAGCGACTTGTCTATATAGCAATTTGGTAAATTGATGCAAGTTACTCATATCTAATATCCATCAACACAATGTCTTACATCAATGACCCTTTAATCTCCAAAGTGCTTGAACTTTATGATACCTCACAGAACAATGAAACTGGTTGCTATTCTGAATGTTCTACCTTGATTGATTCAGCAATTTATGATCAACACACTTCACAATCTGAGTCAAAATCTAATGAGTCACACTTGGTATTAACAAATGATGCAAGGCAAATGGAATGCAACATTGAGTCCTTTCAACTACTTCATCAGCACCTCACACATCTGTTATCCACAACTAGGCATCGAACATGCAGTGCTCTCTTTCGTCAGGACTTATCCACATTGACAAGAACCATGTTGCTGAACTTAGAACAACTGAAGCTTCAAATTACCAAAAGGAAGGTATTAATAGAAGACTCGAATGCTGCACTTCAAGTAATCTACAACCAATTTCAGCCATTTATCAATGGGGAATATTCCGCAGATTTTGATCATGATTTGACTAGAATTTCATTCAAGAAACATACTGGAATGGAAATTCATGAGTATATTAACACATTTATTCAACTTATGGGTAATATGGAAATATACATTTAGGAAGCTGCTCAAGAGAATGATAGTTTGAATGAGTTGAATGGGTGTGAATTTATGTTAAGTGAAGGTTGTGATATGTTGGGCAGTGGATCAGTTGAAAGAATGGATGATGCCGAATGCAGAATTTCAGTTGCAACAAAGGATGATGAAACCGACTGTACTGAACACAAAGGTTCTGAGTCAGAAAAGCATGAAACAGCTTACATGACCACTCCTGTTATGCATATGGTGAATACTAATGACATATCTGCAAGTGAACAGGATTCATGCGATGACGTACCCTTAACTGATCAACATAATGCATGTGCTAATGGATCTGATCAATTTGATCCTAACTCTGAACATAATTCTGTTAATTATGTATGGGTTGAGCCTGAATCTAAAACCTTTAAAACTAATGACATGATTGAAAAAGGGGTTTATGATGAACTTTCAAACAAATACTCAATTCTTGAAAAACATTGTATTTCCTTGGAAATTGCAATACAACGAAAGGAAGAAAGCTTTCTTGCTGAAAAATCCTGCATTAATCAGGAATTTCCAGAATTTTGAGAATTTTTTGAAATTAACCACTTAAAAACCCAGATTCAGGACAAAGACTCAATCATATGCAATATGAAATTACAACTCTTAGATATGCATAAGAGTGATTATCATGAGATGAGTAGCACGCTTAAATCTAGGAATGATGAACTGGCTTTATGTGTGTCCAACCTATTGAGGGAAAATGAGTCCTTAAGAAAGAAATTATTAGAGAACAATTCCAAGTTGATAGATCAAACTAATTCCTTTTTGGCTGACATTGATGCCCTCAAAGTCCAAATTCAGGATAAGAGCTTCACTATTGTTGCTTTAAAAAATGAGCTTAGGAAATCTATTGGAAATAGGGTGAACACTAAGTTTGCAAAACCATCAACCTTGGGAAAGCCAACTATTCAGAACAACTCAAAACATATCTGTAGTTAGGCCCCAATGCTTTTAGAACTGAAAGATTTAAACCATCGAAATCTAGGCTTGCCTCCCAAGTTGATGCGAATACTGTTTTAACAAAACCAGTCACTTCACTACTTCATTCCGATATGATGAATAACAAACCCCAGGTTAACACTACAAAAAAAGGGCCTGTTAGGACCTTTTCCTGCGACGCTTTTTTAGGCAGCGTCCTAAAAACACATATAATATGACGAGCTAATTTATGAGTCCAATTATCATGGAACCTAATAGGACATTTCATGTATTGGTCTTATTAGATGTGTTTTATAGGACACTTACTCAAATGAGTCTCGTTATGATATAACATAATACGACACTTGCTATTTAGGTCCTAATATCTTAAGATTTATAGGACGCTAAGCCGTAGAGGTCATATAATATATAATCTAATATGACACAGGTATATGCATCCTATTATATTTGATTTTATAGGACACTTATATAGTTTGGTCGTATAATGAAGAATTTTTAATAGGACACTTAGTATACATGTCGTATTAAATTAGTTTTATGGGACACTTATGTACTTAGGTTTTATTAAGAAAGAAACTTGATATGACACTTATAATTTAGTCTTATTATCACAACTTTTATCAACAAGTGAAGTTTTGATATTTCAATTCTATAGTTAAGTAAGGCTTGCCAAGTTCGTACTACGTTGGGGAATGCAAACATATACAATGACCACACAAACTTTTCCAAATGAAAAATCTTTACGTGACTTAAGTTTGTGTGACAATCTAAACTCAATTTTGCGTGAAATAGTTTACCAAAATGTCACGCACCAGAACACGTTACCATAAAAAAATTTATGTGAAATTTTGTATTGTAATTGACTCGATTACGTCCTAAATCTAATAAAAAAAACTTCACATGTAATTTTGTTCATCGTTCATAGCCGTATATATAAGCCTAAGTTTATAAATTTTCGAACACTAGACTTATTTATTATAGGTATGCTAACAAGTGCCTAATACAAGTTAGCATAACCACCCATTAATCACATTTACATGACACTAAGAGTGGCAATTTGGGTCAGTTTGGGTTGGCGGGTCAAAAGACCCCAACTCAAACCTAACTCATTTTAGATAATCGGGTCAGTCATATCAACCCTAACTGTTTACACATACCTCGAACACGACCAATTTAACCCGTATATATATAGGTTGGCGGGTTAAAAAGGTTACACGAGTTGAAGAACTTAAACGAGTTTCCGGTTGACCCATTTAACATGTTTATCTAAACAAGCTAGCAAATGACATGGATTAAACAAGTTAAAAAGGTCTATGGGTCGACCCGTTTAACCCGTATAACAAAGCATATATAAGTTTTAAATATTCGGAAAATAAAATTAAACGGGTTGGCGGGTCGACCTGTTTGACCTATAGCTAACCCGAACTTGACGTTTTTAATTAATGGGTTAGATGAGTCGTTCGTGTTAAACCAATTTAGAATCAGCCTCAATCGATCGTGTTAAATCAATTTAGACTCAACATGAACCTGCTAATTTTTGTGTCAATCTCAAGTTGAGTTTTGTGTCGGGTTAAACTGCCACCCTCACATGACCCATTTTAGGATTCCTTTTTTTAAGATAAAAAAGATTGAATATCTCATGTGTTAAATTTACTTATAACATTTTTACAAGTTCCGCACTAAGTTTTTCCCAAAATGAAATTTCCCTCTCAACTTTTCAAAAGTCCCCGCCTAAGTTTTTCCCTAAAATCAAATTATCCCCTTGTTATCTCAGATCTCACATCTTCTTCATACTCCTATTTTCTCTCCAAACTAATTTTCTTAATCTCACTAACATCGTCCCTAGTCTTTGTGGTCAACTAACCATCACCAGTCACCATCCAACAGCCTTCGGTCGGACTACCGAAACCCATTTAAAGTTCATTTTAATTAGGTACTTTAATGTGTTGTATCTTCAGTTTAGTAATTAGTTTGAGGTGTTTATGGGTCAATTTTGTAACTTATAAATTATGGTTTATGTGACTCCAAACTTATCTAAACGTGCACCATCATTTCTGTTGATATTGAAGTTCTTTACATGTTAATAATATGTAATAAATGTTAATTTATGCTTAATTTGTAATATCAAAGGTGTTTGTTATAGAGATTGTGATAGGCTGTTTTGTTAATTTGAAATGTACATAGTTTGCCTAGTTTTAGAATAAGAGCCCAAATTTGATTGTTTATATCTAATTGTATGACAGTAAGTGGTTTTAAGGTTGAAATATTTTTTTTTATTTTGAATTTGGGAAGTTTATATCACATATATGTCCACAGAGCATCTATCAAGTATAAAAGTAATAGCAATATATGAGCTGAATCTTTGTGTTTGTTTGGGCAAGCTTGACTAAATAACCTTTCGTCATTTTCGAATTAAAGGACAAAGATTGATACCAAATCAAATTTCTTTTATTAAGCTACTCATTTGATGCACTTAGAGCCTTTTTGGATATGTGTTTACTAAGTTTTATGTTACCATTGTTTAGATTGATAACTACAGTATTTGTTTCATTTATTTTGTAGTGAAGATGAAGCGCACTTTGGAGAACAGATGTACTAGTTAAAAAACATTCAGGTAGTACACTAATGCAAATGTGTTTATTAGTCTTTATTATATATCGTAAGTGCTAGTTAAAATTAGCCGTTTTGGGTTGAAACTGATCGTATATGTTAGACTATAATAAAAATGGGTTGTTTGAGTTGAAAGGGGTTGATTATGCTTTACTTTTGTTGAGTTGAAATTGGCTATGTTTGAGTATTGGTGATTAATTATGGAACATAGGCTATCGAATGTTGTTAAAGTTACTTATCGATCAGTTCAGCTTGCTAGCACAATAACATGGTTTTGTTAGGTTATTTAGTTAGCAGTATGTGGATATGAGTTGTAAATACTTTCTTGACTTTTTAGTTAGATTTGTCTTTTGGTTAAATAAGCTAGGTTATTTATGATGCCTTTTTAAAAATTCGTTACAGATCGTTTGTGTATTTTCCTTTTTTATTGTATTAGTCTAGTTTTTGCTTTTTTATGCAACATAACTACTTCTACTTGTAAGATTTTGAACTGAAACTTCAGATTCAATGTCATATTTGTGTCTTAGAGATTATAAATGTAAGATAGTATAAAAACACTTTTAGTGCGCAAGGTAACATTTTTATACATATTTGACAGATCATTTATCTTGTGCCAGTGCCATGGAGGATGAACAATTGAGTTAGCATCAAAATTTGATAAGATGCAGTAGCCAAGAAGATGAAGATGTAGTTTTGCTCTAACCTATAATAATAATATAAAGGTATGTAGTCAAATGTGACTTGTTTATATGGTTCAATATAATTATTAGAATATCTATTTACTTCAGGTATTGTTTACTTTTCATACAATGAGTTTGATCTTCCCTTGAGTTCTCATGACTAGATATTAATATCATTTAGAACTTATGAGCATTTCTATCTTGTTGCAAGTATTAAAGCTTACTTTAGATGCGTTCTAAACTTTGAGGATTAACGAAAAGGTAGATCAGGAGCTTATATTCAAATGAGCTAGTTTGGGGCGCAGTGATCGGACCAAACTTGTAAGGTAAATGTCCAAGTTCCAAAAGAGATGAACATTCATTGAGTTGATATAGATTGTTTGTCACAAATGAAGATGCTATTGGGGAAACTATGGCATCAGCTTGCCCGTTTTGTTTTGGTATGTCGACCTTGTTAAATTTGTTACATCTTATACAAAATATTGTGAGTTCTTTTCATTGAGCTATCTTTATTCTTATGTGTTGTTTAATTGTAGGTGGTTTGTGAGGATCATGACTCGAAACTATTCGCTTACGCTGTTTTTTTTTTGTTCTTGTTGAATTACCATGTAACAAAATTTACAATACTATATTTGGATTATGTTAAGCTAATGAGGCTACGACATTTTGTTATAGTAATGACATGTTTTGATTAATCTTGTTATAATTTTAGACTCATTAATTGTCTCAAATTTTTGTTCTGAATATTGTTTGTTTCTTTGATGTGGCCTTTTAGGACGCTATTGGTGTTAGTAATCATGTTTATGGGACTTAAGATATTACATATTGGGTACATGTATTCAATTTATGCCGCTAAATTTGGTCTCAAAAAAGATATAAATAGGGACCTGCGTATTAGGATGCATTTATATTTGTACCAAAATATGTGTTTATGCGACATATAATTTAATCGTCAGAAACATTTTTTAGGACCCATAAAGGTGTCTCAATACACCAAAGAAAGAAAATGTATATTAGGACACTTTGAATTGTCCTATTATGTTGTTTATTATGATGCCATTTGCGTCATATAAGACATTATTATGGGACTACATAATTTGTTCTATTATGATGGTGTTTATTAGGATGCTTCTAAGTGTTCTAAAAACTCTGTATACCTATTACAACGCCTTCTTATGTGACACTTATACTATTGGTCCTATAAGGCGAAAGGTCCTATAAATTCATCTAAAAGGACACTAATGGGCGTCCTATAAAACCTGTTTTGTTATAGTGTAATGTTCAAAGTTCTAAGATCAGGAATACTAGGAGTTCATCTAGTTCTCATAAGAAGCATCAAATGGCTGATCAATCCCCTAAGAAACCAACTAATTACAAAAGGACCAATATTAAAAAGAGGGAAGTGTCTACATCCAAATCTACTAGCAGCTGTTTCAAATGGATTCCCACTGGCAGATTATTTAAGTTTATAGGATCCAAACGGACTTACATACCTAGATCTTGCCTTAAGTAGATGCCCACAGGAAAACTCTTCAAGAATATTGAACCTAAAGGGATCTCTATTAATGACACGCCTAGATCAAACTGTGTAACATCCAATAGTGAGATAACTCATGTCACTAACTCATCCATTTGCAATACTACATGTGCTTCTAGTACAATGTGTCCTCAGTCTTTTTTAGGTACAATGATCAATTCAATCAGGAACATCATGACTTGGTTTCCATCAGAAATTAATATTGCTCACTCAGGAGTTATTGCTTGCCAGAATTGATGTACCTCGTACTTTGACTCCTATTCGACTTGAATTAGGACTCGCTCTTATAAATCTGTGTACAAATCTCTTTTAAAAAAAAATCATTTTTTTTACAAATCTTTCTTACTAATATCAAAAAATCATTTTTTTAATTCATAATTTAAATCGTTTCCCACAATCTAATAAAAGATATATCTCTTTTTATCGATAACATCTACGGTCCTAGAAATGTCATTCAATAATGACACGGGATCATAGATGAAGTTCGAACAAAAGATATACTCTTGTTTTATAACGGGTGAGTCACATTCAATCACTGTTCATTGGTGACATTGATTGAGGGGGAGAATTTTACAAGTTATATCGTTTTTCTCTGCATCATTGTTGGATATGTATTGTGCTCAGATGCATGTCTTTGTCTTGTTATGTTTCATGGTGTCCTCTGTGTTAGTTTGCTTATCTTATTATGTTATCTTATATGTTATCTGTGTCAGTTTGCAATCTGATAAGTTCATAGACTGAAAGTGTCTATAATACATAATATGATAGATAGCAACTTACCTTTAACAGAGTTAGCGACTTGGCAAGTAAAGTCTTAGCGACTTGTTAATTTACTTTGCTAGCGAGTTGCTAGACGTTCTCACAAGTACATGGACTAAAAGTGGCAACTTGGTATTCTTGTAAAAATCTGTCTCTATACCCTAGCGACTTACCATTTAGTTTTCATAAATTTCAAAAGTGTTCCTTGTGTTTTCTCTCGTTACATATTTCTGCTAGCGATTTGTGTGTGGTAAGGTTATGTTAATCATTTTCTTGTCTCTAAATATAAGGATTATATGCATCCCCTAACTCATTTTCCCTAACAGATTCCACTGATCTTGATCCTCATCACTCGTTTGCCTCGTTTAGGTTTGTTGAATGAAACACTTGATATATATGGGTTAATGGATTAAGGGTTGTTTGGATTCACTAGGGTTAGATGTAATTTTCCATATTTATATGTATTAAAGAATTTGTGAGCAACTTGTTGTAGTATTTGTAGGAGGTTCGTGTTGAGTTGTGTTTTTGAAATTGTTTTGTTTATGGATTAATTGTACTTGTTCTTAGTAGCGGTTTGATTTTGTGTTTAGATTGATTACATATGATGAATGGATTGAGGTGATATGCGTATGATATATTTGTGTTCTTGATAGCGACTTACCTGTTATGATAGTGTTCTTGGTAGCGAGTTGGTGCATAGATTCATCATGGCGAGTTGCTATTTTTGATTACATTCTTGTTAGCGATTTAGTGAGTTGATGTGTAGCGACTTGGCTTTGTTACTGTTGATAGCGACTTGTCTGTACAAGTTAGCAACTTAGTAAATCACGTAGCAACTTGGCCTTGTTATTTTTTATAGTGACTTGTCTTTACAAGTTAGCAACTTAGTAACTTTGAATGTAGCGACTTGGCCTTGTCATTTTTGATAGCGACTTGTCTTTTCAAGTTAGCGACTTGTTGGTTCAATTTTCAAGTGGCGACTTGTTTTATTAAATTATTTAAGGCGACTTGATATAATAATCTCATGCTAGCGACTTGGTTCAGGATTTCCTGTAGCGATTTGTATTGACAAATTGCTCTTTGCGACTTGCTATAACATTGTTGGTCTAAGCAATTTGTATCTAGTTTCTCTTGTAGCAACTTGATATGAAAACTTGTCTTAGCAACCTGGTATAACAGTTCAATAATAGCACCTTGTCTCATGAAACTATTTAATAGCAACTTTGTTCTTATCTAATTTAATTAAAAAACAACTTGTCTCTCAAAAACTGTCTCAAAAGGAGTTGTTACCTTGAAATCTTACTAATGCTACTTGATCTACTTTCTAAACATTTCAATCTGTTTATGGGAACTCTATCAAATTTGCTACATGTTGTGTCTTTGTCATGTGATTGCATTCTATAGTGCTTAACTAACCACATCTTAACTAACATTCTCTCAATCATTGCTGTTATATGTGTGTATCTTTAGATATTCAATGGCAAACACAACCTCATCTAAGAACCTTACTACCTCTGCTCCACCAAAAGTTCTTACAGACAAAGAAATCTTTCCTGAAGATAAATGGGTAGAGATAGGAAAAAGTAACTGTTATGTGGATATGGAAAAGTTGCAACAAAATCCAATACTTAAAGTGTCAATTGATATCCTCAAAAACACAAATTTCTTCAGTGCTCTAACCAAGCAATGCACAATTCCCACCATTTACCTACAACAATTTTGGAACACCATTGAATGGGACAAAATCATGGCTCAATATACCTGCAAGCTGGATGATAAGGAATTTGTGATCAATTCTGACATTCTTAGCAAGGCCCTAGGAATCACACCCTGTAACCCTACCATACGATCTGAACCTCCACCTAGTGCGGAAGAGCTTATAGTCTTTCTCATTGGTTTGGGTTATCAAGTTGGCATATCAAGGGCTTCTGACATCATCATCGGACACATGTATCAACCCTGGAGAGCAATGACAACAGTTCTCAACTTATGCTTATCAGGCAAAAAATCAGGGTTCGATAAAGTGAGGATTTCCATCTTGCAAATCCTATGGAGTCTCGTCAATGGGGTGAATGTTAATGTCTCGGAACGTATCTGGGAATAATTCTCGCTATCAATGAACACATTCATTACCGATAGAACAAATCTGCAGAAACATGCTCAGGGACAAAAGAAAGTAAACAAGCTTGTGATTCCTAGCATCAGATTTTTGAAGCTTGTTATCCAGTACTTGCAACAGACTCATAACTTCAACCCTAGGAGTGAATCAGCCCTACATTATGCTAAGGATGAATTTGTTCTCGGCAACCTCAAATATATTGCTAGAGGTGTCAATAAAGAGATCTTTGGACTGCAAATTCCTGATATTCTTCTCACTGACGATATTAAGAAGACGGATCACTTCAAACTATACAAGAAGAGGGCTTCCAGATCCACTGTTAATGTTGATGTCTCTCCCACTCCACCACAACCCAAAACTACTATGTCTACTTTTGGCTCAAAGTCTTCATATGCTGCCCTTCTAAAGAAGAGACGTGAAAGATCACAACCTACTGACACCACAACCCTGAAGCAGAAACGAAAGAAGAAGGAGGTAGAAAAGGAAAATGTTGAAGGCACTGAGACACCAAAGGGTGACAGTAAATTGGTTGTCGAAGATGAGGCTAATTTGCAGCAAGGAATTCAACAAAGCCTGGAAAGCCTGAACATGAGACCACCAATTGGAGGTGTCGTGTTAAGAGAACCTGAACCAGAGCCACGCCATACAACTCCAATCACACAAGACAAAGGTAAAGGGATTGTTGGTGTTGATGCTTGAACAAGCTGCTCACATGCTCGACATTCTCCTCTTCACCATCAAGAACTACCACTCAATTTGAACTGAAGGAAAGAAGTGTTGAATCATCTTCAGCTCAAGGACAATCTGGATTGGAAAAGGAGGTATCCAAAGCACAAGAAGAAACTCCTGCATCAAGTGATACCGTCGATCAAAATGTTGATGAAGAGATGCAGAAAGACTCACAGGAGAACCTTGAATCAAGATCTGACGAGACCAGCCATTTGGAAGAACCAAATATGTCTATTGATTCTCTATCCTCATTGAAGAATCTAGATATAGACTTATCTTTCGGTGATCAGTTTTTAAATGACAAACCCTCAGATAACGAGCCGTTTAAGAAAAATGATGAGAAAGAGGAAGCCGAGTCCATGTACAATGTTGATATTCAGCAAGACACATCAACCACTCCTCCAATGTCAGCACCTATTTAAGCAACCGCACTTCCACCACCCAAACCCAATATTGATCTAGTACAAGTTGTCACTGTTAGTGATACCGTCACACCTCTCCTCGCCACCTCCTGCTTCACCTCCTCCAGTCAAAACTACAAAGCAAGTGCTTGAAGAGGCTATGTCACGTATTGCGACTATTGAGAAGCACTTTCCTATCGCCGTCAATAATCTTGATAGTCGTGTCAAAAGGCTGGAGAATCTTAACCTTGATGAGTTTGTTACAAAGGCAATTAAATCAGACATTAAAGATGCGGTTGAATGGGCAATGAAGGCTCCATTACTTCAGCGATTCAAAGACTTGCCGATCTCTGACATGAGATCAGCTCTCTCAGAAAGAATGTATGAAGCAGGAGAGCATCTGGACAATACGCATAAGAAATTATTCGAAGCAGTCGAGGAATCGATGAGACTTGATAATTATCAGCAGTTTGTAGAGGATGTACGAGAAAGAGAAGATAAGAAGAAAAGAAAGACTGCTCCAATGAAATCAACTGATAAGTCTGGAGGTCCCAAGCCACCACCACCTCCTTCAGCTCCAACTGGAGGAGCTGGAACTTCTGGGGCTGGAGGATCTTCTAATACAACCTTTGCACCTCCACCACTACCACCATCATCACCACCAAAACCTTCCAATCAATCTAGTCCATCCGGAGATCAGGGAACTCATAAGAAATCTGCTGCTTGGACCACGGTTGATCCAAGGTTCACACCCTCATTCACTTCTATTCCTGAAGATCAAGTACTTCATGAAGAATCATATGTCATGGCAGAGTCGAATCGATGACGATGATGCATCCACCAAGCATATTCCCAAGCCGTCTGAAGATGATTGGTTTGATGCATACGTGTCAGGTGAACGCTCTAACCCATCTAGAGTTGCACCTTCAAATGACACAATTTAAAGTTGGCTCACCGAAGAGAGACATCATACTCCAGAACCTTCATGGTCCATCCCAGAGACTGACACAATGATCCCTGACAACAATTGGGCTTGAACAATTTCTACTAACTATGAAACCCCAGATGAAGACTCTCTCTTTCATGTCACTGGAGATATGGGCAGCTTTATTAAGTGGTTTTGTGAATAGAAGGGAATCTCGTCCATCACTCCAAAGGATCTTGAAGGACAAGCTTTTGAAATTGTCAAGGTTTTTCACTCAGATGCCAATTAGCTCCAATATCATATGGAAGAATGCCACAAGATGCTGAGTGATCAAGTCAGTGAGCAGATTAGTTGTTTCAATGAGAACAAGCCTCTTCCTGTCGGTGGTGAACCTGGATAAATGACCATTCAGTCTGAATTCTTCTTCAACCGTTACCTGTACTATCTATGTGCTCGCTCTACTGAAAGAAGACCAACTTTATCGATTTTGAAGATGAAAGCTGCTACGTACACTGATCAGGGTCTTGAACAGATGGTTCCTGATCAATTCTGGGCTGACAAAGAACAAAAGTATGACATTGCCGCTTCATATGGTATTTCTCATTGGTGGTACAAAAAGAAGAAATTCTACATTGAGAGACATGGAGCTGATAAAAGACGCAAAGCTGTTAGATCCAAGCTTTGCATTCTAAGTGTCATCAGTATAGAGATCTTCTCAATCTATGGCTATGATTACTTGAAGAAGATTGTTCTGCGAAGAGCAGACTTGAAAGAGCATGTTATAGAAGAGAACGACTTCAAACACTTGATGCCAAATGACTTTGAAGATCTCTACCTTCTGAACCTACAAGGACACCTTGACCATCTTCCGGTTCGTGAGAAGAAGGCTCTCTCGGCTGCTGTCAATCTCTGGATCAGAGGCTTGGTCATTCGAAAAAGGGTTGAGGATTTTCAGCTTGGAATGGAAAGCTATCAGACCTGCGTCAACCTAACAAGACCGCAATGGGAAGCCTCAGGTCTTGAATTTCACCACGAATATAAAGTGATTGACACTCCTAGAGCCATCATCTTTACCGACAGATACGGGACAAGAATGCTAATGAGGCTATGCGAGCTATACAAGTTCAGTGATGGTACACTCAGGATGGTTGAACAAGAATTGAACTCTAGAGTGAAAGAAATCAAAGTTGATCTGAAGCCATGGAACAAAACAAAATTCTGGTCTGAAGAGGATTTGAAGAGGTGTGAAGATTTCATTGCTGCGATCGGGCGAAGACTTAAGACTCGAATGATCTTTCGCAGCCTTGAAAGTTTTGTGGGTGGTAGACTTCGTGAAGGTCATTACAAACTACTTCAACGAACTGAATGAAGACATCTTCCGGAAGTAGTTTATGTCTTGAATTTTTTGATGTGTAAAATGTGGTGTATGTACTATGAACAAGTATAATGTGTGTAATAGTGTTAGGTTATGTATTGTGGTTTCCCTTTTTTATCTAAAAAGGGAACTTCAGTCTTGTCTACTTCAGATCAATATAAAACCGGACACATTTTTTCTCCAAAAAAAGTTTTGTTTCATACATATTTAAATCACTTGAGATCCAAAATCTCAAAGGATTTGAAATTTTTGATCGGGGGAGAAAATGTGATATAAATATGCAATCTGATAAAAGGTGACCAATTTGTCTCAAAGTGCATACTGCTCTCCCATATGTGCTAAACTCTTTCAAATCTCGAAGCACATATTGAGGGGGAGCATTTCAAAAGAAAATAAACTATCAAGGTACAAAGGTTTCAATGTTTTATCATAAGTACCTTGATTGAGTTTTAAAGGCTTTCTCTATGGCATATTGTGATCGTGGAAGTACTTTAAAGAACTCCTGCCTCTATGTGTTAAATGATTTCAAACAACCAACGCACATATTGAGGGGGAGAATTTACCAAAGAAAATCAAATGGCTTTTTCTATGAAAATTGTGATCAAAGAAAATATTTCAAAGCCCTCTTGCCTCCATGTGCTAAACAATTTCTAAATCATATGCACATGTTGAGGGGGAGGTTTTCTAAATGATCAAAACTATTAAGGTACAAAATGCTTTGATCTCGTATCACAAGTACCTTGATTATTTTTCCAAATGATTTTTCAATTGGTTTTGAGAAAGAATGAACTGTACCAAAAGATCGACCATTTTACTTTATGCATGGTATTATAAGGATGGTTAGGTTAGGTATTCGTTCCCACGATCTCGCCAAAGCCGGAGGGATCTAGGGACAATCCACTAGATAGTGTAGAGTCCTTAGGTATGATGAAAAAAGGAGAAAAGTGAGAAATGGGAAGAGTGCGGACTGAGAAAGAGCTAGAACTGGAATAAACCCAACAAGGTTCTAGTTATGAAATCTCGGTAAGCACTGAAGTGGTTGAAGAATGAAAAAGAAATGAATGTTAAAAGGGTGAAAAGAAATAGCCCTCTAATAATTCAACCTTAGGGCAGAAACCGGGTTCATTTCATATGCTACTGGTGGTTACCAAGGTAACATCGGTATTGAAGACAAGACGTCACGGACCCAGTGACGCACTGCACTACAACTTTCCAAGCTAATCAAGTTCCTCTTAAAAAGGGCTTGTTTCATTCTCACGGGGAACCTACATAATCTATCGACTTTCTCTTAGAGTTTGTTGATATTGAAGAAGGAGACCCTCTCCCTAGTCTCCGGCATAGGAACCAAATGTGCACCATTGAGTCTAGAGCCACGAGATCATCAAATAAATCTCTTTAGGACACTGTCATTGAAGACTCTCTGTTTCACACAATGTGGAAAGAGAGATTTTATCTTATGAGTCCTACGCATTATCCTATTGGTATTGCCAGAACATCTGAGTGATATGCAAACATATTCACAATAAAGATGGAAAGCCTTCTGGAGCCAAAATCAAACAAGCTCCTGGTGGGTGGCATGTGAGATCTATCCAATAGATCAACCATGTGACAACTGAACAGAAACAATGGGGCGAGTCATAATTATGATTCAATCCTGGTTCAGGTTATGGATTGACGGATACCTTTGAAAAACCGGTCGTTGTGCTTAAAAACTCTTTTCTTTAGCACATCGATTGTGTACTAATATTTCAAAATAAAAGGTGTTTATGATTGATAATTGATTTTCATTAAAACCTTCGTTGTATTGCAAAAACAATTTCTATTGTGCGGTACTCGATTGTTTTTCAAATCTCTTTTCATCAATCAGTGAATCTCAATTCGCTGGTTCACTCACTCCGTGTTGTCTTCTTTGAGACGTTCCGGTTTGAGAACAGCTAGAGCAGCTGCAAAACCCTGTCAAGGAAATTCTTTGGAATTTTACCTGATCACAGGCAGTACTTGTACTGATCAACAGGGAACCGTGGGTCGTGTAACTCAATTCAACGAAAGTGATCAAAGACACTTTCGTGCGCTTTATTGCTAACTGTTGTATGCAGGTACGCCCGATATTTGCAGCTGATCAGAATGACGCGGTCAATCCATAGCCGCATGCTCACACATCACATTCATTTCAAAAGAAATCATGATTAGTGCATCAATGACTCCGATATTCTCACTCCATGCTTCTGCTACGCTGCTGCCAATATCATGAATCAACGAAAGCTTCCGCTACTCTGATAAGAAGAAATCATGATCCAAAATGTGAGCATGTCGGTCCAAATGTCACATCATCATATACTGGCAACGTAACAATGGGTGATGCTGAGATTAACTGTGGCTGATGATCTCTATTAAGGCTCAAAGGTCATCAATGTGGATCAGCTCTATAACCTCCACGAAATATACATTGAAGTTGGACAATGATTGTTGGATCGATGTACTCTAACCAAACTAACTTAAATAGCTTGTTTAAGGTTTAATGACCTCGGATAAATCCTAAGTTATTAACAAAGAAACACTGAGCAAACTCTATTAAGTATGCGGAATTTACTTAACAAAGCTAAGAAGAATAACTTTAACTTTGAACGATTTTATTAATAACTCTAACTCTGCTTATTATGCAGACTCTTTAACAACTCTAATAATATCGAACTTCTCTCTAAAACTCTAATAATGTCACATACGTATAATATCAATCTAGGGGTCCTTTTATAGGCTCAAGGATAACCCTAAACGATTTACAATTTGTATCCTTGTACGACAAGTAATCTAATAAAGAATATTCTAGAATTACAAGACTTTCTATAAATGAATATAACAGTTCTTTTAGCCTTGCAGTACTTTGACTTCTTTAGCAGTACTTTGACTTCCTCTTTAGCAGTACTTTGACTCTTTGACTTTTTCCAGTACTTTGTCATTCTTCAGCACTTTCATATCCCAACAATCCTCCCCTAACTTGAATTCTACTAGCTTGACTTCAAGTTCCTTTGTGAATTTATCTTTAACAACTCCATCTTTAAGGAAAGATTATGTCTTAGTCTTTGGATTGTATCTTTGTAGTTTCTGTGCTTGTATCAGTATTATCAAAGTATCTTTAAAATTATTCTTTTACAAAGATCATCCAAAAACTCCATCTTTTCAGCAACACAACAACAATTGACAATTTGTACATTTATTCAGTTTAAGTTGCAGTCTATTCTCATCACTTCCAGATGTGTTAACTCCTGTGAGAGGTGAATCATTGAAAATTTAATGGATTTTGATCTCTTTACCAAAGCCGTTAACTCTGGAGTAGCCAAATGTTTTGGTGTGTAAGACCATGGTACATTGATAACCATATGATTTTTAGCAAATCATTAGCTATCAACAGATTTGAGTTGTCTTTACCAAAAGCTGTACCCTTTTGGACTAGTTAGTTCTTTCATCATGGTGAACTAATTACCATATAATGGTTTTTCCACAGCCTTTAACACAAGCCATTTTCTTGTGGGCTAGCCAACTCTTCACATTTCTGATATGGTGAGTTGATGACCATACAACTTATTAGCAAGTTGTTAACTAAAAACGGATTTGAGATATCTTTACCAGAGCCGTTTGCTCATGGATTAGCCAATCCTTTTGTAATCATGGTGGATTGATAACCTATTGATGTTGCCATCTCAAAAACCATTTATTTTATTCAACCTTTGTTTCAAAATATTTGTTACTTAACAAAAGGTTTCTTTCAAAAATCACTTAACTGGTTAAAAGCTGCAAGCAGTACTTTGATGAAAGTACTGTTTGATCAGCAGTACTTTGAATAAAGTACTGATATTTCAAAAAGAATTTATTCAATTAAAATTCATACCAGTTATTCATCATCATCAGCAATTGTAGTCCATCTGATAAACAGCTTGATGACCAGACATGCTATTTCATTATCTTCTTCTACTTCCACTCCATGCTCCAGCATCCTTCTCATAAGTTCTGGTGTAAGAGGATATCTTCTATTTGCTAACATGTGAATCATAATTCCATCTTCTAGCTCTAGAACATGTACTCCAGATTCTTCAAAGAATCTCCAGCTAACAATCTCACAATTCTCTTGATTCTTCCAAATTTCAGCAGTGCTTTGTTCTTCAGTTTCCCATAAAGTTGTGAGATCTCCAAGCAATACTAAACCAACTCCTTCTGATGGATTTTGTTCAAAGTAATCTTGCACCACATGATATAAATAGAATAAATCCACTCTATCTATGATGTGCAATAAATGCCATAGCCTGTTGAACACTCTAAAGCTTTCATCTTCTCTATGAAACATCAGATAACTTCCATCTTTTGAGTCTACAACTTCAAAAGCAATAATTTGAGATTTGTTCATTTTCATCTCAGCATCATCTGTAGAATACTCAAAATCCACTACTCTTAAGTAATTCTTTAGTTCATCATTAGTATCAGATCGTAACTCAACTTTCTCTTTCTTTGATAACTGTATATCTTCAACTTCGTTTTCTTTTCTTTTCTATCTTTTTCTTTCCAAGCAGCATCATCTTTATAATCTTTGATGCTTTCAACACTTTTCTTATAAGCTTCCCTAACAGCATCATACAATTCTTTCATCTCAAAATATTTAAACCTCTGCAATCCTTTATATCCTTGACTTTTTAAATAAGCCATCATTGCATTTCTGTCTTTAGCTCGATTTGGTCTTCTTGGTAGAAATCTAACAGGAATAGGTGACTCTAATGGTTCATCAGCTTCAGCATTCAATTCCTCTTGCAATTTCTTAGCTGCTTCTCTATTCTGAGCTTCTTCATATTCCTTAGCTTCTCTATCTTTAGCATTTAATTCCTCTTGAAACTTTCTAGCTGCTTCCGCATTCATAGCAACTTGAGCAGCTCTTATATGTGCTAAAGTAGGTTTCTTTTTCTTCCTTTTCTCTACCAACTTGCCCTTACCTTTATCTTTTGGATCTATTGCAGGTTGAGAAGTTTGTGGTTGTTCTTCTGAAACTCCTGGTATGCTAACACCCCTTGGTTTTGATAAATCATGCAAGATCTCAGCAATGGTATCATCATCACTTGCAGTATGTATAGGTTTGGGTGTAGCTTCTTCTTCTTGTATGACAATTGAAGGTCCAGCTTCCTCTTCAAAGTTTAACAACCTTGGAGTTATTAATTCTTGTCTGTAAGTTCCAGTCATAGCAGTACTTTGATCAGCAGTACCTTGATCATCAGTACCTTGAACTTGAATAACTTGCTCTTCAGTACCTTGAACTTCAGTCCTTTCTTCCTCAGTACTTTCAATATTAACATATTCTTCAGTACCTTGAGGTTCAGTCTCCTTAACAACAGCTCTTTCAAAATTTCTTCTTCTAAATTCCTCCCCAATTGGACAGAAGATGATTGTTTTTGAACCTTTTGGCGTTTAGACTTCTTAAACTGCCTTTGATCCTTCTTTTTAGATTTGACCCATATACGATGATGTTGAACCAATGGCCAGACAAAATTCTTGAGTCTTCTAAACTTGAGCTTTAACTTCTTAATCTGTTTAGCTTGAGCCTCAGTAGTCTTCTTCAACTTGACTAACTCCCTTGTCAAAACATAATTATCCAATGTCAAACCTTCAGGGGGTATAGTATGTGAATCATCTCCTTGAATTGGCGAATGTTCCTCTGGCTGAGAATCAGGAACAAATCTTTGTGGAGATGGAGAAGGTGAAATTGCAACATCTTCTTGAACTTCAGTACTTGGGGAAGCAGTACCTTGAGATGCAGTACCTTCTCGAGATGCAGCACTTTGAGAAGCAGTACCTTCAGAGGCAGTACCTTGAGTATCAGTACCCTCAGAAGCAGTACCTTCTCTATCTTCATCCTCTGCAGCATCAGCTCTGACAGCTTGAACAACTTCCATCATAGAAGTAGTTAAGGGAGTGTCCCTTCCAGTGAATAAATCACTCTTCCTAGCCATGAAAGTGAAAATCTTGGCTTGTTGTACCACAACAGGTAAAAGACTTGTAGGTTTAGGTACATCGGAAAGTTGTTTATTGAGGAATACTTGAACAAACCTTGGATACATCAACCATTTTGAGCCATGAGTGATGTGTGAAAGCATTCCATCTAGAATTAGCTTTGAAAAATTGAAAACACGATCAGTTGCCAATCCTACTATAGCAGATGCTATATTAGATCCAAATTGCTCCCATGATGTACTTTTAGCACTAATACAATGAAGCAACACATGCACTAAAAACTTCCAGCGAGGACAAAATAGTTGTTTCCTGAATGTTTGTTCAGTTAAGGACCCTTCATAACCAATATGCCCAAAAGTATCCCAAATCAGTTGCTTATCAAAACGAATAGCCCCATCAGCATCATTAAACAATAAGTCTTCACGAATAGAGGCTTCAGTAACCTTGATATTTCTCCTAGCAACCATGGCATGAATATACTCTTCATCATTCTCCATATGAACCCTAGCTGTTTCCTGAAATTGTTGAATCCAGGGCTCAATAACATCTGGTTCTACTAATAGTGCATAACTGATTGGCGATCCTGTAAGATAATCAATGATGTCATGAAAGATCACATTAGCTTCAGTCTTGTCTAAATTAGCCACCATATTGTGCTTTGAAACTGTATTGCGATTCGCCATTGATGATTATGTTATCACAGTAAGAGATATGACGAATAATATAGGTGAAAGTGAGAGAAATATGGAAAAGATTCTAAAGTATCAATATGAGAGGGAAAACCGGAGAGCAGTTATTTATAGGTGAGATTTAAAAAATCACAGCCCTTAATAACAAAGTTACCGTTAGTAATAATTACCCCTCAATATTACCGTTGTAACAGTACTTTTAATAAGACAAACAGTACTTCCACGTATGCAGTACTTTTCCAAAGCAGTACTTTCCAAGCAGTACTTTCAGAAAAATCAAAAGGCAGTACTTTTCCATGTTCTTCCTTTCATACTAAGTAGACATTAATATCCTCCCCTCAAACAATGCATGGGACTATAGTGTCATAAAATAGTCCTCCCCTTAAATGTAGCTCAGTAATTGATCATGCCAATACTCACCACCAAGTGAGTAAATCTAGAAACATCAAATCCTTTGGTGAATAAATCAGCTACATTATCATCTGTATGCACCTTGACAACATTAATGAGCCTATGCTCATAACAATCTCTGATGAAGTGGTGCCTAATCTGAATATGCTTGGTCTTGGAATGATAAACTGGGTTCTTCACAATGCAAATGGTACTCTCATTATCAATATTGATAGGAGTATTCTTGAAGTTAAACCCATAATCCAAGAGCTAATTCTGCATCTACAAAACTTGTCCACAACAGCTTGCAGCAGCCACATATTCAGCTTCAGTAGAGGATGTTGCTGCAATAGTCTGTTTCTTACATTGCCAAGAGACTAATCTTCTTCCAAGATATTGGCATCCTCCAGTTGTTGATCTTCTATCATAGTTATCACCGGCATAGTCACTATCTGAAAAGGCTTCTAAGTGAAAAGGTGAATCTTTTGGATACCACAACCCCAACTTAGGTTGTTGTTTCAAGTAACAGAAAATTCTCTTCACTGCATTCATATGAGAAATCTTTGGTGTGACTTGATATCTGGCACATAAACAAACTGCAAACATGATATCAGGCCTTGATGCAGTAAGATGTTGCTTTTGCCACCAAACATGTGGCTCTTCCATAAGAATGTAGACTCTTCATATCTAGACTATACACATCATTGGTTCTTGGTACTCTAAGAACTACCAAGTTATCAACAACAGGCTTGAATTCAGGAGAAAGAATGAGACATTTTGTGTTAGTGAATAACACAGGATGCTGTTTATCACAGATTTGAGAGACTGACAATAAGTTGTACTTGAGCTCCTTCACATATCTAACATTCTCAAAATCTATACGCCCTGCTTTGATGGTTCCTTTTCCAGTAATCCTTCCTCCGTTGGGATCATTCCCAAATGCAACTCTTCCTCCACTAATAGATCTAAAATCAGACAGAATCTCCTTGTCTCCTGTCATACTTCCAGAGCAACCACTATCTACAATCAAATGATCTTTAAGCTCCTCTTCTGGGTTGCCCTGCACAAAGATAAAAGAGTTAGTGACTTTTAGGAACCCAAGCCATTACTGACTTGTGTTCCCCTTGTGGAGTTACAAACTCAAATTCTTTGAGTATGTAATTTCCACTATTTTTCAAAACATGATCCAGAATTATCTTTTGATTTTTAGCATGTGGATTTTCAAAACTTTCTGAATTTTCAACAAAATTCTCTTTTACAAGTTCATTCTCTTTTTCTTGTATCACAAAAACATCTGATTCACTTTTTGTTGAAAGTACTGTTTGTCCCTCAGCAGTACTTTCTCTCTTAACCCATTCGGTTTTAACACTTGGTTCCTGTGATCTAGATCCCCTATGTGAATTGTAATACCTTCGAGGTTGATAGTAATGGGATCTCCTATGATACCTATTCCAAATAATGTTAGCAGTACCTTGTTTTGATGGGGCAGTACTTTGGGAAAGTACTGCTTGTGAAGGTACTGGTGATCTAGAAAAAGGTCTTCGCTGGTGAGGGTATCTATGATCTGGTGAGAAATTGCTATGATTGACCCTATTTGAATTATTCCAGACTGGTTTGGTCTCTCTAGGTTTCTAGTTGGCAGACCTGTTCTTTGGAAATTTTCTAAGGTATTCTGAGTGATGTTCACAATCCTTGATTAAATGAGTAGGACTAAAGCACACAAAACACAATTTTGGACCCATACTCCCAAAGTGACTTCTTCTATGTCTATGACCAAAACTATTATTCCTTCTAGGTGAATGATTAAACTTGTTTTGACCAAAGTTATCCCAAAAAGGTTTAGCAGTACTGTTTTGAAAAGGTTTTCCTGAAGGTACTGCTTGTGGAGCAATACTTTGAGTTGAAGGTACTGCTTGACTTTGAACATTGTTTTCAACAGTTTCTTTTGGGGGTTCAGACCTTGATTGACCAACTAGCTTTTTCCTAAACTCTAGACTGTCTACTCCAAAACGAGAAACATCAGGCCTAGGGGGTTGATGAATTCCAGTGGGATGGGGAACTGCATGATAACCATTGTCTTTCTTAAACTCAGGAGGTGTTTCATTTATTGAATCCTCATTACTGGATGTGTCTACATAATTAATGAGTTCATCATCACTAGTGGTTATATCCTCAAAATCACCTTCATCCTGATCACTAGGTGGGTTTTCTTCTATTTTACTAAAATCCATACCAAAACCTAGACCTGTTCTAATGTAAGCTCTTCTCTGTTTTTCAACATAACTAACATGAGAAAGTCCAGATTCACCCCAAGCAGAAAACTTAGCTAACAAATCATCTCTTTCCTTAGTCAGTTTCTCTATTTCAGAAATTTTACAGTTTAATTTCCATTCACTTAGTTTTAACTGATAGTCCTGTTGTTCATATTTTTCAGCCCAAGCCACTTCATTATTCTCATGTGCTAATATTTTGGCTTCCACATATTCTAAGGTTATTTGATAACCTGCTACCTCAGACCTAGCCCTAACACAATTATCTCTTTCAATCACATAACTGCCAAGTAATTTTTGATAAAAATCATGACAATTTGAGCATACCTCAGAGATAGGGGGTGAACTTGATGAAGTAGACACCATTGCAAGTAGAACAGGATCAGCTTCACTCTCCATGCTCCAATCAAATCCTCCAAAACCATCTCCAGATTCCAAAGTAGAATGATCAGATTCCTCATCAAAGGCAGTGCTCCAGTCCAATTCTTTTACTGAATCTTCAACTGCTTCTTCCACTGCTACCATACAATAGGTGACTGGTTCATCATCAAACTCAGCACTCCAGTCAACCTCTGATAAACTTTCTTGAGCAACCAAGGCTTTTGTTTCAGTAATAGGAATTTCTTTAAGCTCCAGCTTTGGTTTCTCAGTTATCCTGTTTGCTTGATACTTAGCAAACCTGCACTCCCTTGCAAAGTGTCCAGTCTTTTGACAATTGAAGCATTCAGTTTTGGATTTTTCAAAAGTGATTCCTTGTTTTGGTTTGAAGTCAATGTTCTTTCCTGTTTTCTTCATATACTTCTTGATCCTTGCAGTGATCATTGCAACTTGCCACCTGATATCAATTTCTTCTAAAGCATCCTCTTCAATCTGTGAGAGATCTTCTTCATAAGTTACAGGTAAAGAAGCTTGTTGTGCAAAGAAAGAGCATACAACTTTATCTGAGTGCATGGTAGTAGTTGGTGGGGCTTGTTGAGCATAGGTGGGGGGTGTAAACAGCAGTACTTTGAGCAACAGTACTTTGAGGAGGAGAAACAGTACTTTTGGTGGAAGTACTGCCCCTCTTTTCAGATGACACAAAAGCAATACTGTGAGATTTTGAGCTTGATTGGCCATTCATCTCATGCTCATACACCTTCAGATGATTGTAGAGATCATCAAAATCCATGGTGTCCAATCCAGGTTGTCCTCTGATCATAGTAGCAATCACATGCCATGTGGATGGCAAACTCCTTAAGAAATTCAGATTGGCATCTTCAACAGAGACTTCTGCCTTGTATAACTCCAACATGTTGAGGAGATTTTGAAATCTATCATATGCAGCATCAAGACTCTCTCTTTCACCAACAGTGAAAGTTTCAAACTGTTGCTTCAGCAGATTTCTGTGCATCTTCTTAGAAGCTTCATTCCCTCCAAATCTTGTCTTGAGAGCAGCCCAGAGCTGCTTTGCATCTTTAGCATCATGAAACTTCAGTAGATGTCCATCAGGTATAGCAGATAAGAGTATGTTAAGAGCCTTCTCTTGATTCCTTATGGTAGCTGCTGGTAAGACTGGTTTGGGTGGTTTAGTTTGTCCACATCTCCACAGGTTCTGGAACTACTTCATTACCATTGACAATTACATTCCATAGTGCACGGTCTATAATGGCAATGTACTGCCTCATCTTCATACACTATAGGTCATATTCTCCCTTCTTGATGATTGGAATTCTGAGTGAGGTGATTGATGGTGGTGGAACAGCTTCAGTCGACATCTTTAGGTTTTGTTGTAGTAAAGTTTTAGGGTTTCTTCCTAGTTAGAGTTTCCACACAAGCTCTGATACCACTTGTTGGATCGATGTACTCTAACCAAACTAACTTAAATGGCTTGTTTAAGGTTTAATGACCTCAGATGTGACAACTGGCAATTTCAGGTCATTTCTCAAATTTACTATTCATCTCGGGAATTTACTATTCACCGGTTAATATTCAAAATTTTACTATTCACCGTTTTCGAAGTCGAAGTAATATTCTGAGAACGTATTTCAAAATTTTACTATTCACTAAACACTATTCATTCCCCGAGAAAATCACTATTCATGAGTCACTATTCATTATTTTACGTAAACTAGGTTTACGAGTATCAAATACGCGTAACCTGGAGGGTTAAGCTGCGTATTCATGTAAAATCAATGAGGACATTTCATATAGACTAGATTTAGTCTACATATCATCAATAACATCATTTCATATCGGTTCATGCATGGATTTGCATTTTTCATGAAACGTTTATTTTCCTATTAAATAAACGCTATCGCGTAAACATTTATTTTGAATATTGATCCGAAACTTCCAAAAATATTCCTAATATATTTTTATACTCCTTTTAAGACTATAAAAATTATATTATTGATTTACCCGATGTTTTCAATTTATTTTGTATATAAACTGTTATGTATAAATATTTACGACGGTTTTCGTAAATTCAACACGATAATTATTATTTCACTCAATTCTTGTAAGAAATGTATTTTTATAATTTTTATGACTTCAATACATTTTATTTTGTTCCGTTAAAAATCTATTTTTAGTTAACGCTACAATAAATACCAATTTATACCTACAATTTATACATTATACTTTGCAAATAATACATTTAATACATCAAAACTACACCTCACCCCCCCCCCCTTTGACTCATGGCCGGCCACCTTTGGCCATTTATGTCATCAAATTGGTTTTCTCTTCTTACAACACTTAATGATTTTTATGACTAGGCTAGTTTCTTTTATACTAGATATTATTTCACTTAACACATACATAACACTTTTCTAAGGTGTAAACTAGATCAAAACCCTCTCATCCTCTCTTTGAAATTCGGCCATGCTCAAGACCACAAGAGAAACCATAAATTTTTGAGGTTCAAGTGATTATCAAGCTCATGTAGTGATCTAGTATAGGTTTTGAAATAAAAACCTCATGATTTATTTAAGTATATTTTGCTCAAAAATCCCTTCATCATTCAAGTAAGCATTTCATGATCTTCATCACTCTTTCATATCCATATATATGTTATTTCATCATTTTTGCAAGAAAAACATGCATGTTACATATGAATTTATACCACTTTTGTTGTTTTTATTACTTATTATGTAATATAATTATCCTATAATGAATCCCTTGAAACGCATCACTTTTGGTGATGTCTAGGAACCCATGACACCCTAAGAAGGTGTATGGTAGGATTTTAATAGCTTCGGAGTTGTTTTGAATTGGTTAGAATAGGTTTGGCGCGAGAAAAACTCATTTCGACAAGTTTACATAAGGGTCTGTCCATATTTTTGAAATCTGGAATTTTCGACAGTTTGTAAAATATTTTGGGCTAGATATTCAGAAAATATACTTTAAAACGAAAACGTGGCCGCTTGAACTTGTTAAAACGGAGTTATAACGAAGAAGTTATGAATTTTCCAAGTTTGACGACGAAAACTAATTGTTTCAGAAAATTCAGCATGTTGTCTCGACTTTTTACGAGTCAAAAATGAGTCTTAAGCGTTGTTAAATGTGTCGACTTATCAAAAATATATTAGTATATGTTATCACGATTCCGTGGATATAAAGAACGTAGAAAACGGACTTATAACGACTAAGTTATTCACATTTTAAACAAGTTGCCGTAACTATATTATATAAGAAAAACTAATATATTTCTATTAGACACATACTACGGCAACGAGGGACCATGTTGAGGGACTTTTTTAACAATGACGGAGTAATTTTTATAACATGATGTCTTCTAGTAAAAGTAAGTTCGCCAAGCATATTCTCCAAAATGTCAAACCATTTGTCAAGCGGAGTTGTAACGAATAAAATACGGACACTTAAACTTTGCCGAAAACCACCCTTAAACAATATTTTGGATACAAGTACCATACTTATCCTCTATTTTTCTCCGTGATCGAGACCTCTAGGATGAAAACTTAAATGCTAAAACTTTGAGATAATGATACAAGCATCCCAAAACCGTTGAGTTCGTTTCCTAACACTCGACGTGCACCATTTTACGACTAGCTTTTCAAGGCTACTTAGTCACTTTCATGAATTTTCCAAATGACATTATTTTACGACGAAAAGTTATAATTTCATAATAAATCATTAAATGATTATCGTAAGATATCATTTCAACGTAAATACTTGTAAAGTATTTTATAACCTGACGAGATGTCATAAACATATATTTCGACGATAAATTCTATTTTCAAAACGTACAAGTGGTATAGATTACATGTGGATTTGCATGCACGACATTGTTTCATGATTTACATTAGAACATATCATTCATAATAGGTCACGGTCAGAGGTTGCGCCTCATTTCAGTATTGCCATTATATCATCATAATCATTGCAACAGGTGAGTTTTCATAGCCCCGATTTATTCAAGTTTTTACTTTATTTCAAACCTACGCGGGAGAATACATTGCACATCATTTTTATTACGATACCAAGTATATCAAATTCATTACATTACTTAAGTTACCTCATTGCCAGTTAAATGTCCCCATTTCATAATCATGAACCGTTAATTTCATAGAAGCGAGGGTGAGTGGATAGATCTATCGAGGGTGACACCTCCATCCGGGTTGGTGGATTCCAACCGGACGGATGCATTTCATTTCATTATCATTATTTGAGTTGTTTGGCAAAACACTCTGTTGGGGCGAACATCAGTCAAGCTTCGGTGTCATGTGCTTAAGCAATTATATCATTTTTGTGACATATTGTCATACATGGCCTATACTTGTGGTAGTCGTATTAAACATTTTCATGAACTCTATGAACTCACTCAACCATTGTGTTGACACTTTTAGCAATGTATTTTCAGGTTACTAAGGCATTCACTTCATGGCATGCATGTAGACATATCATAGAGTCGCGGTGACGACGCATCTCACATGGGATTTATACATTTTTAAAACATCGTTTGACTTGTACCAAACTTATTTTTCCGCACATGTTGATTTTCATTTGGGACCTATACTTTGTTAACTCTGATTATTTTATTAAATCAAACGATGTATTTTCCAAACGACACATTAGGTCGTTCAATATAACTGTGATTTTGATGCTATGACAGTCAACCCCCAGGAATTCCATTCCGCTGCAAAACAGGTAATTTGGGGGTGTGACATCGGATAAATCCTAAGTTATTAACAAAGAAACACTGAGCAAACTCTATTAAGTATGCGGAATTTACTTAACAAAGCTAAGAAGAATAACTTTAACTTTGAACGATTTTATTAATAACTCTAACTCTGCTTATTATGTAGACTCTTTAACAATTCTAATAATATCGAACTTCTCTCTAAAACTCTAATAATGTCACGTACGTATAATATCAATCTAGGGTCCTTTTATAGGCTCAAGGATAACCCTAAACGATTTACAATTTGTATCCTTGTACGACAAGTAATCTAATAAAGAATATTCTAGAATTACAAGACTTTCTATAAATGAATATAACAGTTCTTTTAGCCTTGCAGTACTTTGACTTCTTTAGCAGTACTTTGACTTCCTCTTTAGCAGTACTTTGACTCTTTGACTTTTTCTAGTACTTTGTCATTCTTCAGCACTTTCATATCCCAACAATGATGATATCACCATGGAAGCACAATGTTTGAATATCTTGATGATTTGATGTCTACGAGCTCAAGATTAAAGATCAAATAGAATGTTAGGATTCATAATGTAAATCATGGGGTGACCTCCCTTAGGGGGAGATTGTTAGGAATTGGAAATTCTATCGTGAAGCATCGGTCACCCTATGTTTAATCTAGCTTAAGTTAGCTCGTAGACATATCGTTTATTATGTTGTTGTTAGTCAGTTATTAGCATAGTTTAGTCTAGTGCAACACCGTGGAGGAAGGAAGGGTCTTTACCCATTGTATGCCTGATCCACAGCCCGTCGGAGGGCGTAGTAGTTTTGTATAAATAGCCCTCTCCCCACAAGGGAGAGGGTTGGATGTTCATTTGGAATCTAACCTTCCATGAGTTTCTCTTTCTAGAATATCCCTCTCTCTCTCTCTAAAACCATCTTTATACGCATATCTTGGTTATGATTTAGTGTGTTTGTGAAATCCAATATGCAACAGTAGTATTCGGTAAAACCGAGGTCGTCCCAAGAGCTATGTGTGTGGATTGTGGAAAACTAGAAGGGGGGTTGAATAGTTTTGCCAATTAAAACTTCCTTTTAAACTATTTAGATCGACTTATGTCAATCTATTTGAACGTGTGTGTTGGATGTTGATAAACAAGCATATAATGGTATGTAATGAAAAGATAAGAGTAAGAAGCATAAAACTACAACGCGAGTATTTATAGTGGTTCGGCTACAAGGACACCTTCCTTGCCCTACTCCACTCCCCGAGTCACCTACTCGAGAGTTCGTAATCAATACACCAATCTTCTTATGGCGGAGAAGCCTTCACAACGTCGCCTACCCTTTTTCCGGTGCTAGGCTAACCACCGGGTTCTTTCACTCCAAGGTGAACCACACCTACACAACGTCGCCTACCCTTTATAAGGTACTAGGCTAAGTACCTAGTTCTTTCACACCAAGGTGAACCACACCTACACAACGTCGCCTACCCTTTATAAGGTACTAAGCTAAGCACCTAGTTCCATTGCAATGGAGGAACTACTACCCAACACTACACCAACGATTAATCCCAAAGGAGATCAACTCCTTTCTACAACATCATCAAGGATATCAATATCCTTGGATCTAGTACTAATCTATCTTGTATATCGAAACACACCATATCGAATGTACATCTAAGGCACCTTTCACTAATGCCTTTAACTAGATCTTCAAGACACCCTTCACTAGTTTCTTGTGTCTTGACTTCTAAGCACCCTTCACTAATGCTTCTAGTCTTGACTTCTAAGCACTAATCACAAGTGCTTATGATATGGACGATAGATACCATTCACTAATATCTTCGTCTTGACACTTGAGAAACCTTTCACAAATGTCTTCAACACTTCTTAGAAAAGAAAAACAATCATCAACAAGAAGACTTCAGTAGTCTTGATGATGAGGAAGCACGGCAACTCATGGACTTGAGCTTGCTCGACTTCAAAGGTGGTGATCTTGCCTTTAAGAGGAACCTAGAAGATCACACAAAAACAAAACTACAAACATAGATCTCTTGGATCTAAGGTTAGAGAGTTTTTAACGCTAGGGGAAAGTATGTTAGAAAGGGGTGAGAAACAATGAAGAAATGGCTCACTATTTATAGAGGAAAAATTCTACTGTTCCCCGGATCCCACGGATCCCTTCCACAAGGGATCCGTCTAGCGTAAAGCTAGGGATCCCTGGGATGCTCCCTTTTACCCATAGGTATTTTGGTTGTGGGTCATGGGTCATGGGTTGATCCATGGGTCTTTAGCTAGATAAAATGTATCTCTTGAGTGCAATTCACCTAGTCACATGGGTATGGGTCAAAACCATGGGTTATGGATATTATCCATATATGATATAAGCATGATGTCATGCAATGGGTTATGGGTCAAACTCCATGGGTCATGGGCTTTGGGTTGTACCCAACTACATTCAATGTATTTGCCCAATGGGTTATGATACTTAAGTTTCTACCCATTTATATTACCCAATATACTACATACTAGTTATGTGTATATTTTACCCAAATATGTAAACACTAGTTGTTGTACATATGTAATATTAAATCATAAAATCACTTATACTTGTTTTAGTGTTTTATGTGAAAATGTGAATATGTTAGAAACGATTAGTTCAAACCATTTACGTATTTTATTTGTTTCGTTAAAATGATTTTACGTTTGTTATCGACAAAACATTAGAAGATCGTAAAATATAAATAAACGTTTTTACGGCTTATTTGTATTAACATGGATTTATACTAAGTATAGGTGTCACATATTTTAATATGATTTCGATAAGGAATTAACTAAAGCAATTAAAGGCAAAGGATGTGATCAATAGAGGAG
Organism: Chrysanthemum makinoi; assembly: GCA_910596185.1. NCBI lineage: Eukaryota > Viridiplantae > Streptophyta > Magnoliopsida > Asterales > Asteraceae > Chrysanthemum > Chrysanthemum makinoi. The sequence continues at coordinate 144,961,579 of OU343220.1, forward strand.
AGTGGTGCTAACCTAGTTACTCATCCTAACTAGTAATGTTTACGTCTAATTACTTCCAATTACTTCAGGTGGGGTCAAAGTCGAGAGGACAACATTTGGTCAGATTGTCCTAACCTATCAGCAAAGAGCCACCACTGGAGAAGTCAGGTGTCCCTTCAAAAGTCCGCTACATGCTAGATTTATAATAGTGAGTGCCCGGGCGCTAGCAACTTAAACACTCACCACCTAATTCTTAAGTTCATCCAAACGGTAGGTGATCAGTTGGTCAAATCGCACGAGTAGAAAGGGTCGTCAGTTGGTCATATCTTACCCTTCCCGTCTCAGTCTACACACTTAGGGTCAGTTGGTCATATCTCCTAAGAAACTAGCCTCTACCGCCATTCAAAACTACCGAAACAATGGTAGCTACCAATAAACTATGCATGCATACACTTAGAAATAATTATACGGAAGTAATGTAAATGCAAACAAAACAATTAAGGAATCATAACTAGGCCAACACCAAGAGGTGCTTAGCCGCTCATATTAACCATACAAATCAATTCAATGTTTAATGATACGAAATACATGAATCGAAAGTAAAGAAAAGATAAAAAGCTAATGCTTATCGTAAGGGAGTGATTTCTCCCTTGGAGATAGCTCCGTATGCTCCTCTAGATCTGCCTTTGGCTTTTTCTCACGTTCTCTGATTGTTGTGTGTGAAATGGGATGCTTTGAAATGCTAGAAATCGTGGTGTATTTATAGGCCAGATCTTGGTTACGGCGTAACTATTAAAAGAGTTACGCCGTAACATATAATTCTTCGTAAAATGCACTAATAATGCTGGTTACGGCGTAACCTCAGGAAGGAGTTACGCCGTATCTTCAATAAATCTTGGTTACGCCGTAGTTGATGCACGAGTTACGGCGTAATTATCAGTGGCGCGGAACCTCATTTGACCTAATATGGTTACGTCGTAAAATTTAGGAGAGTTATGCCGTAATCTTCTGATAAGTTGGTTTTCTGAGCCACGCTTTAGTTACGGCGTAATGTGAGAGAGGAGTTACGCCGTAACTTCTTCAAAGTGAGCATACTATGATAAATCTTCAATAAACTCTCTAATTTCGCGTCTCTTTAGCTCCAATGCTCGTAATTTACCTGAAAGTGAAATATAATGGAAAACAAGCGTAAATCCATATAAATGATATAAATTACAAGCATTATCGGGGGAAATTGACACTTAATATTCAGGATTATTTGATGTTATCAATGCTTCTAGGTTTTGTTATGTCTATCTGTTACATACTAAGGATGAAGCATTAGATAAATTCAAATTGCAAATTAGGTCCCTGATTAAAAGATTCAGGACTGATAGGGGAGGTGAATACATGGACACTTTGTATTTTCAGTCTTTTGGTATAATCCATGAAACGACTACTCCATATACTCCTCAGCAAAATGGTATCTCTAAAAGGAAAAACAGGGTACTAAAAGAGATGGTTAAGTCCATGTTATCCTATTCAGGACTGAGTCAGAGGTTCTGAGGTGAAGTTATGTTAATAGCTTGCTATTTATTAAATAGGGTTTCCAACAAAAGGAACAAGGTTGCCCCTTATGAACTCTGGACTAAAAAGAAACCCAACCTGAACTTTCTCAGGGTTTAGGGCTGTAGAGCAGTCATCAGACTCCCAAATCCAAAAGTGAAAACTTTGGGTGAAAGAGGCATTGAATGCATCTTTGTTGAATATGCTGAGCATTCCAAGGGTTTTAGGTTCTATGTTATTGAACCTAATAAATCTGTTTCAATTAACTCAATAATTAAATCAAGGGATGCAATCTTTGATGAGACTAGATTCTCATCAGTCCCTAGACCAAGTCAAAGGATTCCAAATGAAGCTCATGACATTGGTGTATCAGAGGTCCACGATGAGGTTGTGGTACAACAACCTGAACCTGAGCTTAGAAAAAGCAAAACGGTCAAGACTTTAAAGTCATTTAGACCTGAGTTTCAATTATATTTAATTGAAAGAACAAGGGAAGAGGTCTCTAAACAATACTCTTATTGCTTTATTATTGAGGATGACCCCAATACATATGATGAAGCAACGAAATCCCAGGATGTTGCTTTCTGGAAAGAAGCAATCAATGATGAGATAGAATCCATCATGGGCAACAACACTTGGGTATTAGCTGATCTACCACCTTGTTGCAAACCTCTGGGTTGTAAATGGATTTTCAAAAGGAAAATAAAGGTATATGGAACTATTGAAAAGTTCAAGGCTAGACTAGTCATTCAGGGCTTTAAACAAAAGTCAGGGATAGACTATTTTGATACTTTTACCCTGTTGCTCGTATTAGTACCATAAGATTGCTGATTGCTCTGACATCAATTCACAATCTGATTATTCATTATATGGATGTGAAGACAGCTTTCTTGAATGGTGAATTTGATGAGGAGGTTTATATGAACCAACCTCAGGGCTTCATCTTGCCTGGATATGAAAACAAGGTGTGTAAACTGACTGAGTCTTTGTATGGACTGAAACATGCACCTAAGCAATGACATCAAAAATCTGATGAAGTGGTTTTCTCTAGTGGTTATCATCTAAACCAGGCGTACAAATGTGTATATAGAAAATTTGATGAATCTGGTAAAGGAGTCATCATTTGTCTATATGTTGATGACATGCTAATCTTTGGCATTGACCAAAATCAGGTTGACCTGACAAAGGAATTTTTGTCATCAAGGTTCTCCATAAAGGACATGAGAGAGGCTGATTTTATCCTTGGTATAAGAATTAAACATGAGAGTAAGGGAATTTCTATCACTCACTCTCATTATATTGAGAAGGTGATGAGGAAATTCAACCACTCTAATTGTACTTCCGTGAGTACTCCTATGGATACAAGTGAGAAGTTGATGCCTAATACTGACAAGGCTATATCTCAACTCGAGTATTCTATGGTAATTGGTTGCCTGATGTATGCCATAACTTGTATACGACCTTATATTGTTTTTGCAGTCAGTAAATTGAGCAGGTACACTAGTAATCCTAGTACTCATCACTGGTAAACAATTCAGAGGGTACTGAAGTATCTGAAGAGAACTATGGATTATAGTCTCTCATATACTGGTTATCCTTTAGTATTAGAAGGGTACACAAATGCAAGTTAGATCAGTAAAACTGAAGATGTTGTTCTTGTTAACTTGTTTAGAATTAACTACAAAGTTAATCTATCCAAGCTCCATGACTTAGCAATGTTATGAGAAATACTTTGTTAAATTATAAACGTAAAGTAGAAGACACAGTTTTTCAAAGTTTAATTCTATTTTAAATTAATTTAGAACTATACCCATGTGTTTGCGGAACAAAACTTGGGATTGAATGACAAGTATACTAATTCTCCTCACTAAACTTAAGCTAAGCTTAAGTACAACTATGCTAACCAACTGAGATATTATCAGGGACTTGCTTGTATTTGGAAGAGAAAGGTGTTTGTGAATGTCAACGCATTAAGTGCACAAACTTGTCAACCTTTCTACTCCTACTTATGATCCTATTTATACACAATGGTTTACAACCGTTATTGAAAAAGACAAAGATAACCTAAGCTAGTTTGGACAAGATACTTGCGTATTTTGTCTCTGTTACAATGCCCACTTTGGGAATGGGACAATGGTGATTTCCAAATAGCAGTGATGACACTGCTCTTGGTCTTTAGCCTTTCAGGAAAAGTTTGACCTTTTCTTGATAAGGACCCCCCCTTAATCGCTTCAAACATATCCCGCCTTGTCCCGCCTTTACTTCAGTCTTAAAGCCTTTAGTTTCTCCAGTCTTCAGTCTTCATAGTTGTTGAGGAGACTTGGGGTTTAGTGAGTGATCTGTGCTGAAAACAGTCAAGCTACCTCACACAAGCCAGCCACTTGTGAATGGCTGACCGTAAGAAGCTTAAAACTGCTTAAAACACAAATAAAATGAAGATCAGAGAATACAGAGGATTCCCGGGTCGTTATGTCCCACGGAGACTCAATGGTGTGCAAACACTAGATCAGACGATAGAATGATCACTAATGATAGTGATCGGAAAAGATTTGGATGGATAATTACACTACTGAAAAAGGTTATAAATCAAAGCGACTTAAATACAAATTAAGAAAATTAAAAAGATAAAAGATATTAAATAAACGCTATCACTATATTTAAAGTGATGAACGTTTAAAACTTAAAACTTACGTTTAAATTAAAAACTACGTTAACGTACAAAATAAAACGTGAGATCTAAGAAATAAAGGTCCTAAAAATATGAAAAATACATTTTTACAAACCTAATGATAAAAGAAAATTTATAGAAAAAGAAAATTATTTTTATTACTATTTAATTAATTATTATTAATTAAAAACTATTTTTAACTATTAAATAATAGCCTAAAATACAAGAAATTAGGAAATAAAGCTAGAAAAATAAAATTAAGATTTAGAAAAGTCTAAAATAACAAACTAGAATTTTCAAAACTATTTTTTTGTAATTTTCAGATTAATTTCCTATTTTCTATGAATTTAAATCTATTTAAATCTAATTTAAATTATGAAAAATACAAAATAAAAGGGAAAAAATAAGGAAAAATATTTTTTATGCTTTTTATATTTATCTTAAACTATTAAAATTGAAAATTTATTTTTTGGAACTTTTTCTCAATTAATTGCAATAAAAGCTATTTTAAAATGATTGAAAACTGATTTTAATTAAGAAAAATACTAAACAGTGTCTAAAAATTCTGAAACTTGCAGGGAAATTCTAAAATTATATTCTAAAGCTATAAAAAATATGAAATCATGGTCTTATGTGGGAAATATGAAGGCTGCTATGTTAATGATCCTAAATAAGCACTTGGAAATAAGCTAACAAGCACTACAAAGGAACCAAACTCCTACACAAGCTAAGTGATACCAAAAATACTCTAAAGCAACTAATAGCACCTACTCCTAACAGCTAAAGATCAGATTACCAAGGATTAGGCTAACTGACCACTTAAGCAAAAGCAGATATGGGACCCTTCTTTCTACCACTGCAACTGCTAATCAAATAAGCCAAAGTGAAAACTAAGAGCATGGCTCTCAAGCCAACCTAGCATAGATCACTTGTACAAATTTACAGCTAATGAGGACTGGTAATAAGGAAGCTAGAGAGCAAATAAAAAATGCAGAACAAGGACAGTGGCTGCTGAGACAGAACCAGTGGACAGGTACCAATGTTTGAGCTAATCTAACTACTTATCCAATAAGCAAATGAGAAAACCAGATAAGTGGTCTTAAAGACCACCTAGCCAACTGCAAATTTGCCAAATCTTAGACCCTAGTTACTTGAAATGAACAGTGTGCATTTGCTGAAAGTTTTGCAAAATACTGATAATTGAAACAATTGACTTTTGAAAAACAGTGGCTAGGTTGACTTATTTGAGATTTGAGAGCAAATTATTGACTGATATGGATGAATAATGATGTAATAACACTTTAGCAAGCTAGTTAAACAACTTCTAACCCTATCTAGTAGTGATGACAGTTGACTGATTTCAACAGAAATGCATACAAGACAGTTATGTAATTTGTTGACTAAGGATGCAATTGGTAGCAAGCCAATGGCAGAAAAGACATCAAATGACTATATCAAACTCAAAGAAACTGATCTAACCCATTTTATAAACCTCTAACACAGTTTAAATCACTAATCCAAACACCCTTTTAACCATAGTTTTGAACTCAAAACTGAGAATTAAACTTAACTAGCTAATATAACTAATTAAAATGAGCTTAAGTTACCTAATTACAACTAATTAAACACAATAATACCAACTGTGACCACAGATTCTCATTCAAGCAAAATATGCAATATTGGCTTGAAATATGAACATCTAGGAACTTACTCAAATGAGTCCAGCTTGTTTGCAGGCCAATACCAAACCCAAACCTAATCTATTCTAGGCTAATTTAACCCAAATCAACCTCTGCATCCAACAAATCCAATTCATTTGCAATTTGAGCTCATGGTTGACTTTTGTTGACTATTTCACAAAATGGCTTGAAAATTAAATGTAACCTTTTGAAAAGCTATGATAAGCTTATATAAGATTGTTTGAGTTAGAAAATAAGCTACTAGGAGCTTATACATAAGAAATTGATACTAAACTTTGTAACAGTAACATGAAACTTAGAACTTAGATGAAAACTTGAGATTGATACTTAAAAGTGACTTACAAAGATTTGTCAACTGAATTATGATACATAAAAGCTGAGATTACAGTATTTGGACTTAAAACTAAAACATTAATATAAAAACGACATTAAGAAAAAACTACAAAACTAACTACTGCCCTATCTTCTCTTTTTCTTCTCTTTTATAGCTGAAAATTCTTCCCCACTTGTTTCTCAGTTGATCCCACCACTTATGAGCCATTGGATTGGTCAAAAGTGCCATATGTCATTTTTGGCGCCAAAAGGTCTTGAGCAGGTTTGAGCTTTAATGAGGGTGGGTTTAGTCAATTAAGGATATTTGTTGTTTAGAGGAGGTGGAGGGGACAAGGGGGATGGATAGGTGAGGAGGGGGGTTGAGGTGGAGGTGTTTGCAGAGAAGCAGGTGAGCAAGTGGAAGGGTGAGAAAAAGGCGGGCAAGTGGGGATTTGACCAGGGCTTTGACCGGGGGTTATTAATAAGCCAGGGGGTCAAAATGGGAAAGGGTCCAAAGGTTTAGACAAGGGTCCAAGGTTCAAGGTTAAAAAAGGCTTAGGTAATAATACAAGGACCATTATGTAATTTCTGAAACTTTAAGGACCAAGGCTGCCATTTTATCAAAGCTGCTCCAAGGGACCACAAGTGACAATCTTCAAAAGTATAAGGACCAAACTTGACAATTTCCAAATTCCAAGGGCCATTTTTGACAATTTTCAAACTTGAGGGACCAAAGTTGTAATTTTGCAAATTTTACATTTCAAGGGTTTGTTTTGACAACTTTTGAATCCCATGGACCTTAAATGACATTTTCCTTTATTTAGATTTACCAGGGACTGTTTTTGACAACTTTTGAAACTTGGGGGACTAAAACTGCCAATTTAGCAAACTTGATACGTTTTTCATCTGATTTTGATCTTTTTGCATTTAAAACACATAAAACACTGATTTGTGATATTTTCATCATTTTGAAGCATTTTTGAGTGTTTTCAGATGATTATGCAGTCTAGATAGTACAAAAATGATGAGTATTTAGACACTCATCAATCCCCCACACTAAGATATTGCTAGTCCCTAGCAATGGTTTGAAGCTTTAATGGATTTTAAAAACTCTTTACCAAAAGCCATCACTTCTGGAGTAGCCAAATGTTTCAGTTCAAGCAAGAACCATGGTACACTGATAACCATGTGATTTTGAGCAAACCACCAGCTTTCAACGGATTTGATTTTGTCTTTACCAGAAGCCGTACCCTTCTGGACTAGCCAACTCTTAGATAAATTATCAGAATTATCTTTGGTGAGCTGAATACCAATTATGGATTTTCCACTGCCTTTACCACAAGCCATAAACTTGCGGGCTAGCCAACTCTTCACTTTTTAGGATATGGTGAGCTGAAAACCATACAATTTTGGGCAAATTGCAAGCCATATAAACGGATTTGAGAAATCTTTACCAAGAGCCGTTTGCTCCTGGATTAGCCAATCCTTTAGTCTTACAGACATGGCGGACTGATAACCAAGCTGAGTAAGTGTAGAACACTTACTCCAAAAAAAAATTTTGGCCAAAAACGGGGGAATTGGGTAGATAATATATGAAATTCGTGAGAATTCCCCCCCACACTTAGAAATGAATATTGCCCTCAATATTCAAAGTACCGGCGGTTATGCCGAAACATAGAACGTAAAAGGGAAATACTACGGCCATTATTTTAAAAGATTTTTTTTTTTTTTTTTTTTTTTAAGAGATATATATATAACATGTGGGGCATCACCCCCACACTTAGGTGGTAGAAAGTAGAAAGAAGTCAGAAATATGGGTGAAAACCCATATGGCATGCTACTGTTTTTTATTTCCGAGTCGCTAGCTTGACTCGACCCCGAATTAATTGGTTCATGGGGAAGCAAAGTGGAAGAAACAATCTCCATCGGACTTTCATTCAAGATGTTTGGATAAACATTGAAGCACGCGAAAGTTCCACACCGATGAGATAAAGAGAGAAAGACCCGGCCACAGATGATAAATGAAAATGCCGGGGTCAAAGATAGTGTCCTCACTCCCGAAGGAGAAAAGACATGGAGAAGTCACACCGTATGTGAAGAAAAGAAGGAGAATCATGATGATGATCATGACTAACTCCTCATTATCAAAAGGAGAATTCATGATTTTTGGATCATGAATCTCATTAGTGAGGACAGAATCATCATCACATGATGGAAGAGATAAGATAGAATACAGAGGTGGGACAAGTGGTGTGCTCTGAGAGCTAGCAATTTCCACCACTTCCGTGATGGTCTCTGTATCAGCCTCAGACATTTCATCGAAAAGAGGATTTACTTTCCCAAAAGTGTAGTCATTATGAAATTCAAAAAGAGGATTTGAGAAAATCCCCGAAGTAACCTCAGAAATGTCAAGAGAATCACAAAAAGGCAAATCACAATCACTATCGGATATATCCTCAGACTCACTTGGGATTGGGACAAGATCCTCAACACTAGATGATTCCGTTTCCGAAATAGTGCTGAGATGATCATCCTCCATTATGAGAGAGTCTTTGGAAGCAATAATAGGTAAGATAGGTGTGATAGCAATAGACTGAGGGAGTTGAGAAATAAGATCGTTCAATTGAGTAACACTCTCCTCGTCGTAATCATAGTATTCCTTCATTTGAATACTATCCTCATCATCATCGTCATCATATCGAATTCTTATATTCATCTGCTGAAGCTTACACACCATTCTTTTCATTTGCAGCTTCTTTCGAATGCGTATTTCTTCAGAACTTTGTAGAAGATTACACTCCTCGTAATCATTGAGATGCTGTGAAGGCTCGGAAGTCTGATGACTGATGGAATACTGTGGGGGTTGGAAATTTTCAAAACCGGGAGAATTGGAATTGTGAAAATTTTGATTCATCGGTTGACATTCAAAAGTCGCATGAGGACCCCCGCAATTCTCACAACAGAGATAATTGGGAAAATAACTTTCACCAAAGTTCTGATTGTAACATGGTTCCGGCTCATAGACAAGCGGGACCCGTGGTGGACAATCAAAACCGTAATGAGAATCATTCCCACAAGACTCGCATGAGTGGGATTCGTATTGGGGCTGTGGAGGTAGGTAGGAAAAATCGGGTGTTTCATTTGAAATGGGATCGGAATTACCGACAAATTTGTCTCCTAAACTCACATTGGTACATCGCCGACAATTTCCACCGTTAAATGGACCTCCACACCAGGAACATGTCGAAAACCATGACATGAAGAATTAAACGGATAAGAGGGATAAGAGATGAAGAATTAAATGGTTACAGAGGATAAGGAAATGAGAATTAAACAGATTAGAGGGTAAGGGAAATGTAGAATTAAACAGATTAGAGGATAAAAGATGGATATTTTTGGATTTTTTGATAACTTTACAAAAAAACTTTTTACAAAAGATGGAATATGTGCAAGAATGGGTCTGAAAAAGGTTTAACACACGCTAAAGCCTCCCCGGCAGCGGCGCCAAAATTTGATCTGTGCTGAAAACAGTCAAGCTACCTCACACAAGCCAGCCACTTGTGAATGGCTGACCGTAAGAAGCTTAAAACTGCTTAAAACACAAATACAATGAAGATCAGAGAATACAGAGGATTCCCGGGTCGTTATGTCCCACGGAGACTCAATGGTGTGCAAACACTAGATCAGACGATAGAATGATCACTAATGATAGTGATCGGAAAAGATTTGGATGGATAATTACACTACTGAAAAAGGTTATAAATCAAAGCGACTTAAATACAAATTAAGAAAATTAAAAAGATAAAAGATATTAAATAAATGCTATCACTATATTTAAAGTGATGAACGTTTAAAACTTAAAACTTACGTTTAAATTAAAAACTACGTTAACGTACAAAATAAAACGTGAGATCTAAGAAATAAAGGTCCTAAAAATATGAAAAATACATTTTTACAAACCTAATGATAAAAGAAAATTTATAGAAAAAGAAAATTATTTTTATTACTATTTAATTAATTATTATTAATTAAAAACTATTTTTAACTATTAAATAATAGCCTAAAATACAAGAAATTAGGAAATAAAGCTAGAAAAATAAAATTAAGATTTAGAAAAGTCTAAAATAACAAACTAGAATTTTCAAAACTATTTTTTTGTAATTTTCAGATTAATTTCCTATTTTCTATGAATTTAAATCTATTTAAATCTAATTTAAATTATGAAAAATACTAAATAAAAGGGAAAAATAAGGAAAAATATTTTTTTATGCTTTTTATATTTATCTTAAACTATTAAAATTGAAAAATTATTTTTGGAACTTTTTCTCAATTAATTGCAATAAAAGCTATTTTAAAATGATTGAAAACTGATTTTAATTAAGAAAAATACTAAATGGTCTAAAAATTCTAAACTTGCAGGGAAATTCTAAAATTATATTCTAAAGCTATAAAAAATATGAAATCATGGTCTTATGTGGGAAATATGAAGGCTGCTATGTTAATGATCCTAAATAAGCACTTGGAAATAAGCTAACAAGCACTACAGTGAACCAAACTCCTACACAAGCTAAGTGATACCAAAAATACTCTAAAGCAACTAATAGCACCTACTCCTAACAGCTAAAGATCAGATTACCAAGGATTAGGCTAACTGACCACTTAAGCAAAAGCAGATATGGACCCTTTTCTACCATCGCAACCTGCTAATCAAATAAGCCAAAGTGAAAACTAAGAGCATGGCTCTCAAGCCAACCTAGCATAGATCACTTGTACAAATTTACAGCTAATGAGGACTGGTAATAAGGAAGCTAGAGAGCAAATAAAAAATGCAAAACAAGGACAGTGGCTGCTGAGACAGAACCAGTGGACAGGTACCAATGTTTGAGCTAATCTAACTACTTATCCAATAAGCAAATGAGAAAACTGTGATAAGTGGTCTTAAAGACCACCTAGCCAACTGCAAATTTGCCAAATCTTAGACCCTAGTTACTTGAAATGAACAGTGTGCATTTGCTGAAAGTTTTGCAAAATACTGATAATTGAAACAGTTGACTTTTGAAAAACAGTGGCTAGGTTGACTTATTTGAGATTTGAGAGCAAATTATTGACTGATATGGATGAATAATGATGTAATAACACTTTAGCAAGCTTGTTAAACAACTTCTAACCCTATCTAGTAGTGATGACAGTTGACTGATTTCAACAGAAATGCATACAAGACAGTTATGTAATTTGTTGACTAAGGATGCAATTGGTAGCAAGCCAATGGCAGAAAAGACATCAAATGACTATATCAAACTCAAAGAAACTGATCTAACCCATTTTATAAACCTCTAACACAGTTTAAATCACTAATCCAAACACCCTTTTAACCATAGTTTTGAACTCAAAACTGAGAATTAAACTTAACTAGCTAATATAACTAATTAAAATGAGCTTAAGTTACCTAATTACAACTAATTAAACACAATAATACCAACTGTGACCACAGATTCTCATTCAAGCAAAATATGCAATATTGGCTTGAAATATGAAAATCTAGGAACTTACTCAAATGAGTCCAGCTTGTTTGCAGGCCAATACCAAACCCAAACCTAATCTATTCTAAGCTAGTTTAACCCCATATCAACCTCTGCATCACCAAATCCAATTCATTTGCAATTTGAGCTCATGGTTGACTTTTGTTGACTATTTCACAAAATGGCTTGAAAATTAAATGTAACCTTTTGAAAAGCTATGATAAGCTTATATAAGATTGTTTGAGTTAGAAAATAAGCTACTAGGAGCTTATACATAAGAAATTGATACTAAACTTTGTAACAGTAACATGAAACTTAGAACTTAGATGAAAACTTGAGATTGATACTTAAAAGTGACTTACAAAGATTTGTCAACTGAATTATGATACATAAAAGCTGAGATTACAGTATTTGGACTTAAAACTAAAACATTAATATAAAAACGACATTAAGAAAAAACTACAAAACTAACTACTGCCCTATCTTCTCTTTTTCTTCTCTTTTATAGCTGAAAATTCTTCCCCACTTGTTTCTCAGTTGATCCCACCACTTATGAGCCATTGGATTGGTCAAAAGTGCCATATGTCATTTTTTTCGCCAAAAGGTCTTGAGCAGGTTTGAGCTTTAATGAGGGTGGGTTTAGTCAATTAAGGATATTTGTTGTTTAGAGGAGGTGGAGGGGACAAGGGGGATGGATAGGCGGTGAGGAGGGGGTTGAGGTGGAGGTGTTTGCAGAGAAGCAGGTGAGCAAGTGGAAGGATGAGAAAAAGGCGGGCAAGTGGGGATTTGACCAGGGCTTTGACCGGGGGTTATTAATAAGCCGAGGGTCAAAATGGGAAGGGTCCAAAGGTTTAGACAAGGGTCCAAGGTTCAAGGTTAAAAAAGGCTTAGGTAATAATACAAGGACCATTATGTAATTTCTGAAACTTTAAGGACCAAGGCTGCCATTTTATCAAAGCTGCTCCAAGGGACCACAAGTGACAATCTTCAAAAGTATAAGGACCAAACTTGACAATTTCCAAATTCCAAGGGCCATTTTTGACAATTTTCAAACTTGAGGGACCAAAGTTGTAATTTTGCAAATTTTACATTTCAAGGGTTTGTTTTGACAACTTTTGAATCCCATGGACCTTAAATGACATTTTCCTTTATTTAGATTTATCAGGGACTGTTTTTGACAACTTTTGAAACTTGGGGGACTAAAACTGCTAATTTAGCAAACTTGATACGTTTTTCATCTGATTTTGATCTTTTTTGCATTTAAAACACATAAAACACTGATTTGTGATATTTTCATCATTTTGAAGCATTTTTGAGTGTTTTCAGATGATTATGCAGTCTAGATAGTACAAAAATGATGAGTATTTAGACACTCATCAGTGAGTTATTGTCATCACTCACTGAACTCATCATCTTCTTCTTTGGCTCATATATCATTCACTGAGTCCCGTCTCACTGAATGGAGAACCTTTCTTCTTAGGCTCGTCCTGTGCTTCTTAAAGATGACTCACTGAATGACTGTTCCTTCAGTGACTTGCGTATTTTTAAGGTTATTAAACACTTAGGTTATTTTATCTTCAAATCCTATTTTAAGAGAGTTTGGGAATTTACTGACCCGATAGTCTCCCTCTATTTGGATATAAATATATCCCAAGTGTTTCTCAGTTCAGAGTGAGTGAGCAAAGGTATTCTTCTCACACTGAATATTCTACAAAGCAACTAAAGGACATTGATTAACATAAAACATCATTCATTCATCAATATTACATAGTACTACTAGTTACAACAAAGTTAAATAAATTACAGCAGATTTCATTTTAGTCAAATTGGTATCTAAGGGCTTCAAGCTTGGGCTTCTTCGATTTCAGCTTCTCTTGATCAGGGTGCTCATTGATCTTTATCCTTAGGTTATGACAGAATCTCAGGTTTTCCTGAGTTTGAATTTGGGAGGCCATCACTAAGTAGCCCACCATAGCTTCAATCTTTGCCAAGTCAATATCACTCCATCTTTGGAAGGCAGGATCACCAAGGGCATCATTGAAGAATAGTCCTCTCTCAGGTTGTTCAATGACCATGTTGATCACAAATCTAACTCCTTCAGGGAGGGCTCTGTTTCAGTCAAGGCCATGAATCTTAACCTTAGGTTCAAGCTCTAAGGTTCTCCTCTTTCTCTTGGAGGCCTGAGAGGCAGCAGTTGAGTCACTCGGGTGGAAGAGCAGATTAAATACCGAGATCCAGACCACCTTTTCCAGCTAGATATCAAGCAATCACTCAGCAATGAACACTAACTAAAAGCAGCCGGGAATGATTTCAGTAGGAATCTTTCTCAGTCTTCCATATCTCTTTCTTAGTGAGTCCATTAGATCTTTAACAATGATGTTTTTATTCTTCACAATGATAGGACCCAGTTAATCCAACTCAATGATCCCAAAGTCTGAGAATTTGAAAGGATCATGAACCTCAAAGTGTCTCTTGTAACTGCCGCTGTAGACACTCAAGACAACAGGCTTAGTTTTGGGGTGAATCCAGATATCAGTGATTGGTTGAGGCCTTTTTCTGCTTGTCATTGTCCATGTGTACTGATCGATCCTTTGTTTCTTCAGCTCATTAGATCTTTTGACCTTTTAATCCATTTGCTTCTTGAGGACTAGCAGTTCAGCATCCTGAGCCCTTTTAAAGGTTTCCCCAGCTTTCCTACCTGCAAGTGTCTTTAGATCAATCACAATCTTCTCAGCTTCCTCATGAACCACCTGAATCAAGGTGGGTTTGTTCAGCTTTTCTTCCTCAGTTGCCTTCTTTATCAACTCTTCTTTCTCTAAGTGAGCATTTATCTCTTCCTCAGTTAGATATAACATTTTCCTAGTTATTTCATAAGGTACTGATTCAAGTAATATAATATATCAAATAAAATACGTGCGTGAATCGCTGAGTCAACACTTTAGGAAAAAGGTCAACACGCAAAACCTGCAAATACAATATATGATACCAGGAAAGTGATACATGGGTCGCTTCCCAACGAGGTGTGAATCAAGGATTTCGTTTGAGGTTTGTTATTAAAATGCTTGAAATTCAGGATTTTACGTTTTTGATTGTTTTCTAAATTCAAATTAAGATACGGGAAAGCATTTAAGGAAAGAAATGAAAGGAAATCCTAAATAAACAGTCAATAAGCACATAAACTAAGAAAACGAAGCTTAATTACGTCCTGATGCACTAAAAACTAAAAACGAGCTTAACCGGCTACAAAACGAGCCCGGAAAAACCAATTTTTTTCAAATTAAGGCCTAAAGGTGCAATTTTATTTTTACTAAGTCCTA
Source organism: Chrysanthemum makinoi (assembly GCA_910596185.1). Classification (NCBI taxonomy): domain Eukaryota; kingdom Viridiplantae; phylum Streptophyta; class Magnoliopsida; order Asterales; family Asteraceae; genus Chrysanthemum; species Chrysanthemum makinoi. Next base: position 144,976,619 of record OU343220.1, read on the forward strand.
AATGACTAAAACTAATTTAAGAAAAAGGCTGGATATTTTTTTGACTTTTCTTTTATTTTTTATAAATTAAAAACTATTTTAAACTAATTAAATTATAAAAAATACTAAATGATTTTGGAAAAATGTGAAAAAAACATGAAAAGTACTAAATGATATTAGGAATGTAGGAAAATAAAAATGAGCGAAATAGCTTTTTAGATTAAGTTGTTAAAAAGCTAAAATGTGAATCAAGCTTTAAAGGGAAAAACGTATTTAAAGAATTAATGTTGAGGGATTGCAAACGTAAGTCCCTAGGGCGCGTTTGGTTAAGGTGTGGTGCGTTGGGTGCTTAAAAGGTAGAGGTGAGGGTTTCGAGCCTAGCTCACCCTTGAAGTCCCCTTTTTATTTTTATTTTTTAAAATTTTCTTTTTGAGACTTGTTTATAAGTTGAAAATAAGCATTTTTTGAAAAACAAACTTTTTTGAAACTTTAAAATAAGCTAGGAGCAAGCTAAAAAGAGCAACAGTTATGAATTTTAAGCTAGAAACAAGCACTCCCAAACTGATTATAACAAATAAGCTTATGCAAGCTTAAAACTAAGTCTAATAAGCTAAATTTAACCTAACGCTGTCCTAATAAGATAATAATATCTAATAAGCAGTCTTAAAAAGCTAAAAAAACAAAAATGAGTTGTTGGCCAAACTGCAGGCCAAACAGACTATGAGGGGGCTACTTTAAGCTCCTGAATAAGCTAGTTAGACTAATATGCTAAACCTAAAAAACGAACAACATAGACAACCGACTAAAGAGCTTATAAAACAAGCTTAAAACATTTTGGGCTAATTTAAGGGCTTAAAAAATGATCTTAGAAAAGGGGGTATGGGACTGATTTTTGTCTTTTAAAACTTGACTGCAGATGCTGATCCACCTACTTCTAGGCAAAATTAAGCTAGTATTAAGCTAACACAAATGGCTAACAATGGAAAACAACCAAAGATTAACAGCTAAAGAATAAATAAAACTACTTTTCAATTAATTTAGAGCTTTTGGTGAGCTTATAAACTATCTGAGGGGCAGCTCAGGAACTAGTTTTGGACTTTTTGGACAGATGACCTTTAAACTTAAAACAAGCAATATTGAGGAAGTCTAGATAATAATAAGCAATAAAAAGATATAAAAAGCAGATAATAAGCAATAAATAAGCAGATGAACTGTAAAACCCTAATTTCGAATTCATAATTTTACGTTGAATTTGAATTTTTACCTAAGTCAATTATTAATAAAAGCACTAAACTATATGATATATGATAACTAAAAACGATATGAAGTAAACCTAAGTAAATTAACTAAAAATAATTTGTTGCGCTCCTAAGTCCCTATAATTCGTAACACGTTTTCTTTTTGGGCTCCGGCACATCAAATGACACACAAAATTTAAAACATTTTCTTAATTATAGCCTAAAATAATAAAATTCTACATTCCTTATTTAATACTCCATAATTTTGATGAAGATATGATCCTATGTCAACCTTATCTCGACACTTTCTCTTGCATGAAATTCATATAACCTGTATAATATCCTCTAACAACATTCCAAAAAGAAAACCACAAATCACGACATTCTTAACATAATACAGCCAGTCCTTCTTAGATGCACGTCTCATGCATGCAAAAGATCTCATGATATTAATTCACACATTGATGATCCGATTGAACAATGTCCATATTTAATTTCACATTTTGTGAATTAATTTCACATTGACTTTTCCAAGAATAATACACGGCATATCATCAGGAAAAGATTTGGTAATATCTTCATGGGCTAATAACCTATTAAAGCATCGTACTTGTCACAAATATCAGTTCGACGTAGCGAACAAAAAAAATAGCTCTTCTAGTCATTAAACTTGAAATTTTTGTCTCAATTGAGTTAAAAAAAATTGTGATGACCATTTTACCCTTAAATTTATAAAAATTGCATACATTGTCCCAAAGGTTAAATTACTCCACAAAACCATATTCGGCTCCGGTAGATGCTGATATTTGTGCCATCCAAAGTCAAACTTCAACAAACCCATCCACCCAAGGTTAAATTACTCCACGCAGACTCCAAATCATCAACTTCAACAAACCCATCCACCATTAAATTCCTTAACCTCCATCTCCTCAAAAAACCTAAAACTGACACCCATCTCCCCCCTCTTCACATACCCTCCAAGCATCGTATTCCACGTCACCAAATCCTTGACACCCTTCTCATCAAACAACCTCGATCTCAATTAGAGATTCACAATGGTAATTGTTAAATGGTGGTTGGTTTTGATATTTGGATGTAGCAGTGGTGTTACCATAAGTCCTAAAGTTAACGCTACAATGACTGGACCGCCACCTAGGTCTCGTAAGAAAGCTGCACATGGTACTAGTGCGATTGAAACCCTAGCGTTGTGGATGAATGATGACGGCGCGAAACGTGACGTTTTGACGGAACGGCGGTTAGTGGTGGTTCCGTTAGGGTTAGGGTTTGAGTTAGGTGAGTAGTTGGTGGTGGTGAAAGTAGGTGCGCTGATTGACGTTGAGATGTACGGACAGAAGGAGCGTGGTTGGAGATCCGGCGGTAACATGATGGTTTTGACGGTGGTTCGCCGGTGGTGGTTTTTGGTCGAAAATGGGGATCTGATGGTTGGTGAGCTGAAGAAGTGAAAGAGTAATGGGTTTGATGTGTGACGTGTTTGGGTTAATACATATATGTTGTGTACTTACTAGGGACCATTTATGTAATTTAGCCTAGGGATGATAGATGCAATTTTCGCAAACTCACAGGGACTATATATGTAATTTGGAAGGGTAAAATGGTCCTAATACTCAATTGAGACAAAAATTTCAAGTTTAATGACTAGAAGAGCTATTTTTTTGTTCGCTACGTCGAACTGATATTTGTGACAAGTATGATGCTTTAATAGGTTATTAGCGCTATCTTCATATACACGCTTTCCCTTTATCCCAACATATTACCATAGAGAAATATATATATCATCATGTTCAGCCAATCGCCATGCATTCCTTGTCGCCTCTTATTCCATCTTTGTCAACTTTTTTTTGCCTGCACCACAAACTGCTAAACAATGCTCCTTATCTCAAATATGTTTGCATATGTGAGCGTGAGTGTTGGTTACCAGCATGCATAATTCAAAAACGTTCGTACTTCCGATTTTGATCGTCCTTGTACATCTTACATGGAGGTTGCGGGATTAAGATTTATTCGTTGAAGGCTAAAGTTTTGGTTTGTAATTTGTACGTGTGAAGGATCATGTGCGGGTTCTATCGTATCTAGCGGAATCTTGTGTTTAAGATTTCTTTTTCGGTTCAAGTTTGGTTCCGGGTGGGTGTTCGTTAGATTGATTTTGGTTCGAGTTTCACACATCGGTTTCGTTAGTATTTGTGTTCGGTCTCACCTTCGATCCATCATTGTAACCTGAGGTAAATCGTTAACTCTTGTCATGCATATACGAATCTAACATATACGTATAGAAAACCACTAAATATCTAACAAGGGGTCTGGGTTGGTTTAATAATCTTGAGTTTGTGTGTACATAAGACCTTGGCATAACGAGTATCAAGTTGGTTTCCATTACGGTTATAATACTCACTTGGCATTATTTTTGTAGTATTCGCTTTGATTTCTTCTATTACATAACCTAATTAGTTAAGAAAAGTATAATCAATCATAATTCACTTTTTAATATAACGATTGATAAGTATGCCAATTTTGAGCAAAAATACTTTAACTTTTGCAAATAATGTATTTAGTCGATCTGTTTCTGTTTCGGATCTTTCGAAACTTCGAATCTATCTAAATGGTTTGTATATGTACGATTGTGAAGTTGTCATGCATTGGAACATATATATGAATTGTACTACACGTTATATACATATATGATGGACTACCAATTGTAATATTACAATGAAAGAAAAAGAAAGGCATGTTCTTGTAGGGGTAAGTTCAAGGGCAATCGCGGGAAAAACGGTCGAGTCATTTTCTATTTTGAAACCGTGTCGGGATAGTTGAGTTGGGGGTCAATCATAATACGTGTTTACTTAGTCGTAAATGTTAGTCATTTGAACCGCGAGCAAGCTTAAAGATGGACCGAACGTATACTATAAAGTGTTTTTTTCTTTTTTCATTAAACGTACATGAAAGTTATTTGTAAAATTAAAATGTTTATTTATGTTACACTTTAAACCCTTAATCTTTAGTAATATGTCACATGCAAACCTTTAAGTTTACCATTTATTATTTGTAACCCTAAGTTTGGCAAATTAATGATTATTACCCTAAAGTATTTTAAATTCGGTCCATTGCTAAAAATGAGAGTACGCTTAATAACTCTAAAAATATTAATACGATTCATATAAGCGATAAATCCGTTATGACTTAAATGAGCTAATAAGTATTATACGAAACGTAATCCATGTAGATTCGTTGAAGAAGACGTGACGTTGTGTATTCGTATTCATTCATTCGTCTGCTTTCCTTTCATTGGCGTTAAGGTACAGATATTCTATCCTTTTTAAGTAGGGATTTCTCATAATTTTTCGATCCTTGACTTTACTTCACTTAGGATATTCCTTTGCTATGATTTCCTTATGCTATGATCCTTTTGATATGATTCCGACATAATCCTTTGATATGATTCTGTTCGCTATGATATTCGTTTGTTATGATTATGAACTTCTGATTATGAACCTTATGATTATGAACCATCTGATTATGAACCTCTGATTATGAACTTATGTTATGAAAATCTGATATGAACCTTTGACTTCTGAACCTTTGATATGAACCCTTATGATATGATTATGCTTTGACCCTTCAGTTTGATACCCGAGCCAAATATGTTTCCTAGTCATGGAGGTACCATGACAATGTCATTGATGCACCAATGGCATGACTCCAGTGTGTACGAGTGATGTTACACACCGTCCCCTTTCTGTATAGATTATGAGCTCAATATATATGTTTGGCCACTATGTTTTTGCGGGGGCGTATGGATGCATCCTAGATATGTTTTGATATGATATGATTTTATATGGTGAATGATGTAGGTGCAATACGCGTCTTCACAGTCTGGGAGCAGCTACTCCATTGTTACTGAGGTCTCCCCTCCTACTATATATGGTATTCCGAGGTCACCCCTCGAATACAATGGTTACTTATGATATGATATGATATGATATGTTCCGGGCTCGTGGTAGATTTCTGACAACCCTTACACTTTTGATATACCTATACTGTACCTTCTGTATTCCCCAACGCACCATATTCTGTGTTAAATGTCCATTACTTAGAAAGCAAAAGGCTTAACATCACTTAAGTAGGGGTTTTTTCATAAAAGTTTAATTATGTATTATTATCGATTAGAAAGCAAAAAACTTAACATCTCTTAAGTAGGTTTACTTGGTTGATTAAAAATATGATCAAAAAAATATACACAACTATTAAAAATCTATTCCTACATGAGCTATATTCATAACCTCAAAGACATATTTCCTCACTATCAACTCGTTTTTTCATAAAAGTTTAATAATGTATTATTATCGATTAGAAAGCAAAAAACTTGGCATCTCTTAAGTAGGTTTACTTGGTTGATTAAAAATAGGATCAAAAGAATATACATAGCTATTAAAAATCTATTCCAACATGAGTTATATTCATAACCTCAAAAACATATTTCCTCACTATCAACTCAAGCTTGTCCCAACTGCTAATCTTGAACTCAAGAACTTATCGAGATTTAACAATGTTTATAAAAAAGACTTTTTTTGTGTTGTAATAATGATTAGTTATATCTAATACAAATATATTATAGGTGTCGTTTTCAAGTCTTTTTACCATTGTTTACTCGCCGATAGTTTCCGTTGCTCGAACAATGTAAGCCAAAAAAAGTTTCATCCAAATATTAGGAACTCCGGGATGGCAACAATGTGTAATATTGGAAGAACGATGTGGGTTCTTTATTTGTTCGTCAGTTAAGGGACACCATAATCGTCAATGGATTGTAGGATGTGTATTTTTTTCTGGCCTCTGTGTTGTATTATATTGATGAACCGAACATTCGTCCCTTTGGCTTTCAATTTTTCCAACGACAGATTCTTAGCATTTTTTGATCCATTCCGGTTTCCCAAAATTCTTCATCCAGCACCGACTTGCTCACGTTCCTTGGCTCTTGCCTCCCTAATCTACAACCCTGCAAAATGAAGAGAACAATTAAACAAATTATAATGGAGAATGGGTAAAACTGAAGAAAAAATGTTTACTCCTATAAAAATCAAATTCATTATTTTGTCGATTAGTTAGTGTATCATTAGAAGCATGAAGATTGTGCGCAAAGGCAGAGCTTCTAAGGGACGGTGTTGGCCCCTTTAAAGCTTGAGTAGCAGTGTTGAAGTGATATTCCACATTCATGTTCGGTAATATAGCAATGGCAAGACAATGTAGGACTTGATCAGACCAAAATATTTTCTTTTCTCTATTCTTACTTCTTTATTTCAATTAAGTTACGTCCTCGATGGTGTCAAAAAAAAAGGGCGGTCAGTGTCTTCCACCTCTATACTCCTATTCCACACACCCTAACAGTTCATTTTATTCTTATTCTGTCGACATATCATAAAATTGTTTGACTCTCCTAATTACTATTTGTTGTTTGATAGTTGTAGACAAACCACTCACAAAACTGATACTCGGTAATATACCTCTTTATTCCTATGCATTACACACAGAGACCTAGATGTTTGAGTTTGTACCTGAACTCGTAAGTGCAAGATAAAACGGCTATAAAAGAATTACTCAACCACCCCAAAGTCAGACTCTTGTAATAGAAATTTACATTTGTCCAAAAGCTACTGGATATATACCGACACTAAGATGCTCACTTCAACAAAACCTATATTAGCCTATGCATTATGTACCAAAAACCCTTTTTTATGGCATCGTTCACACAAAGTACTTTTCTCTATTAACTAATATTGAAGTACTTGCACTAATGCTTTCAATGCCCATCCACGCGCGGAGTAGACATAAATGTATTATGCGTTTGTAATGTCATATATAGCTACCTCGTGCCTCAAATCCTACCTAAGTACTCATAATTGATACTTCTATTAGGCACAATTGTCTAAATAAGTTTACCCAAACACATCTAATAAACTCCATATACTAAATCATTGTACAACAAAAGTAAATATCTTAAATCTACCTAGTGAACAGTCTGAGTTTGCGGAGGTCCATAAGCTAAGTTTACCCCATATTGTGATTGCCCATGCTTGTAGTTGTAGAGGTTAAATATGGTTGAATAGGTGGTGAAACAGAATTGTTGTTTCATGATATGCATGTATTCTTCATGTGTTCCAAGAGATGGAAAATCGTTGCTCAAAAGACATCTTATCTTAAACTATTAAGGGAACCACCATTGTCCGTGACTAGTTTTTGGCAATCCTTAAATCACTTGCTAACTTTCTTGGCCATGACTTCGCCATGCTTTGCGGAAAAACTTCGAATATGGACCGCCAGGAACCCTTCTTTGATCCGCTATCGAACTGTCTAAAAAACCTTTTAATGAAGTCAACCACTTGTGGATGGTCAACCATAAAAGTCAAGCAGATTCGGACAAAATGCAATTAAGTCCGAGGAGTATAGTGTTTCCCGGTTAGATTAAGTCCCAGCGAGGTGTGAACAACTGTAATACAACGAATCTGTGATCGAGTGATATTGAACAGGAAAGGGGTTATGATTGATTTATACTAAGGAATTTAAATCTAATAAAGACTTTGAAGTCCTTCTAATTCTATATTTAAAATCGTTTACCGATTAAAACCTAAAAGCGTAAAACTTAAACTAAAAACAAGCGTAGCGTGTAAAATAAAAATGTGAAATCAGAAAACTAAAAGACTCATGAAAATGAAAGTTACTTTTTAACAATTCTAATAATAAAAGAAAATTTTAAGAAAAAGAAAATTATTTTTAAAACTATTTATCTAATTATTATTAATTAAAAACTATTTTTAACTATTTAAAATACATTAGAATACAAGAAAACCCAAAAGTGAAAAATATGCAATTTAAATCCTACAAGTGCAAAACTAATTTTCCTACATTCTACATGACTAAAAATGATTTTAGGAAAAAGCCGGGTATTTTTTTGAGTTTTTATCTATTTATTATGAATTAAAAACTAAAAATTAAGAAATTAATTATTAAAAATATCAAAACATTTATGAAAATTATGAAATTTTACAGAAAAATACTTTAACTAAATCTAAACCTAGGAAAAATGTAAAGTTTGAAAAAGCTGTTCAGAATAAGCAGTTAATAAGCACAACACTTAATTTAGCTTTAAGGATAAAATTGTATATAAGAGATTAAATTGTGCAAGAACTAACAGTCAAAGACCCAAGGGCAAGGTGGTTGATGAGTGTGTAAATACTCATCATTTTTGGGTCAATCTGAACTGCAGAACGTCTAAAAATGCTCGAGAATGCATCAAAATCTTGAAAATATTCCAAAATTGCATTTTATATGTTTCAGATGCAAAATGTTCAAAATCAGATGAAAAATGAGCAAAGTTTGCATAATTGGCAGTTTCAGTCCCTCAATTTTCAAAATTTGTCAAAACTAGTCCCTGAGCCATAATTTCAAAAGAAAAATCACCAAAGGTCCTTTTTAAATCATAACTTGTCAAATTTAGTCCTTTGGTGAAAAATGTTAAAAGTTTGAGAAAATTACAAGTTTGGTCCTCCAACTTTGAAAATTGGCAAAAATGGCCCCTGGAAAATTTGAAAATGGCAACTTTGGTCCTTGTACTATTAACACTTGTCAATTTCAGCCCACAAACATCTTCTTGATTTTGGCGATTATGGTCCTCCTATTTTCAGAATTGGCAAACAAGGCCCTTGATATATTAAACCCTTTTGCACCTTAGACCCTTGTCACAAACCATTTTGGACCCCTACCACGTGACCCCTGCCAATTGAACCCTCTCTATTATTAATAACCCCGCTTAAACCATTTGACTCATCCCTTCCCTCCAAAACTCACGGGTTACCATTTTCACCATCATTTCCCCCCCTGCAACCTCTGCAAACACTCCACCATCATCACCCTTATCCCCCTCCAAACACAACACTCCAAGGGGTGCATTAAATGCCTTCTACCAATCCCACTCAACTTGCTGGTTAAAACCACTTTTTAGCCAAAAACCTTTAAGCGGCTAAGATCCACCCAAGACATCCAATGGTTGATATTTATGCTGGAACTATTCGAAAGAGAGAGAAGATTGGGTGTAAAAAAGGCAAGAAGCAACAAGAAGAAGAGAGAGTAGTTAGTTTTTAATTTTTACAATGTATGTCGTTTTAATATCAATGACCTTAAATTAGTTCTAAAAGTTTAATTTCCATTTTGTAACTCTGATGTGGTGTATTCAAAGTTTTATCTTAATAGAATCTGTTATCACTCTTTAATCTCATTGTTACTAGTTGGTATTCTAATTTCAATTTGGACCTTATACAAATCTGAATAAGCTTGTATATGCTTATTCAGACTCTTTTCAGTTCTTAAATAGTCTCCTCAAGAGATTATTACATTAGGATTATTGTTTGTTGTTCTTAATTCCAAAAGTAAAAATAAGAAAAATTATTGAAAAATAAAAAATAAGTGCAATATAGTTTCATAAGCTTCTATAAGCTTGATTTTAGCTTTTGCGGTGGACTAACTTCTTATAGCTATTGGTGAGTCTGTTTCACTCAAATCAGTGATATTCAATCAAATGCAAATTCGGTCAACAAAAGTCAATTGGGCGGGGAGGATTCAATCTTTGACTTGGACCAAAGTGGTGTTGGATTAAGCTCATGGAGTGGGTATTCAACCATTTGGTGCAAACCTTAGCAATTTGGATTTCTTTGTAAGCTTTTATTACCCTTATGTCACTTTTTTTGCTCAAATCTGTATTATATTGTTATAATTGAATTAGTGTTAATTGTTGGCTCTGCGTTCCGCAAGTAGATGCATTTGGTTAGACATAGTTAGATTTAGCAGAGATTCCCACTAGTCAAGCACATTGAGAGTTAAGGTTTGTGTTTTAGTTACATAAGGAGTGTTTGGATTAGTCCTTAAAGCTAGAGTTTTGCTTGGTCGTTCTCGGTTCCTTAACCTTATTTGGCCTCATTAAGTCAATATCTGTATATCTTGGGCATTAGCACTGTGAAAGTCAAAACTATACTCTAACTGCTTCTATGTTAATTTCTGTGGGATTCACTAGTTATAAAAGCGCATATAGGTTTAAAAGTCATTAAGTTAGCTTGCATCAGTGTTGTTTCATCATTTAACATCAAAATCATTAAGCATTTGTAATCAAAACTCATAAAAGTCAAGTTTTCGGTTAAGTAAAAAGTCAAAAGCCAAAAAGTAGGTTTGTGCAAAACTTTGAAGATGTGTCATTTGATTATCTTTGGTTAAGAGGATTTGGTACTTTGGTGTTTACAAGTTGAGATGGGCTAGTGTTTTAAACTGATTTTGCAAATTTTACTGACTCCACAAGCTTCAAGAAGCTTGTCAAATCAACTTCAATGCCACATGCCTTGAATAACCGATTTGACAAGAACTTGCGAGCTTGTATAAAGCTCATTGAGCTCATCTCATGGTCGCTTTGGTCCATTAGCTCTCACCCAGTCTAGTCTAGGTTCCATTTGTTGGTTTTGGTTTCCGGCTTATTCTAGTGCTTATTTTTCTCGCTCCAAAATGGCCCCTCACAACTTTTTTAAGCATTTCACTCAAATAGCCAAATCAGCATCTTGTATTTTAGTAGTGTGAGGCCCATTGTTTTTGTTTCATTTTAGCTCTTTTAGCAGTTTATACCTACATTATGATTGGTGCTTGTTGGTGTTCATTTAGCTTATTCAAGTGCTTAATTATAAGCACTTGGCACATCAGTTTCATATTCTTGCATATAAGCACCTGTTTTCTATTTTTTTAGCTTCCTAATATCATTTTAGAGTTTTCCGAAATTTTTGATTTTTCTAAGTTGATTTGCTATTTTTCTTAATTTAAATTAGTTTTTAAGCATTTTTAATTAGCTTTAAATACAATTAATTAAGAAAAGTTTCAAAAAAATAATTTTTCATTTTTCTTAAGTTTAGATAAATATAAAAAGACAAAAAAAAAATTTTCTAGATTTTTCTTAGTTAAATTTGTATTTTTAAATAATTTAATTAGTTTTTAATAGTTTAAAATTCAAAAAAAATATAAAAATAGTTTTGAAAATTCTATTTTGATATTTTAGACTTTTCCAATTCATAATTTTATTTTTCTAGCCTTATTTCATATTTTCTTGTATTTTAGGTTATTAATTAATAGTAAAAAAATAGTTTTTAATTAGATAATTAGTTATAAAAATAATTTTCTTTTTCTATAAATTTTCTTTTATCATTAGGATTGTAAAAATGTCATTTTAATATTTTTAGGGTTAATATTGTGTAAGTTTCACGTTTTCATTTATGCAATACGTAGTTTTTAATTCAGTTTTTATAAAAACATAAAAACAAAAACATCATTTTAAAAATAGTGATAGCGTTTATTTAATATTTTTTTTTATCTTTTTAAGTTTCTTTAATTTGCATTTAAGCCGTTGTAATTTGTTGGCTTTTCATGTAGTTATAATCATAATCAAATCCCTTTTTCTGTTCATATTTCTCGATCACTTTACGTTTGATAATCCATTGCATAGCTCATTTGGGACATAACGACGGGGAAACACTATACTCCCCAGATCTTCATTGCATTATCGTGCAAAATTGTTTTAAGTGATTACGGTCTGCCATTCACAAGTGAGGCTTGAGTGATTTAGCTTGGTATTTTGGCACGCATCAAATTGGCCCGGCCCAGTCTTGTTGTGCTTGGCGATTATCTTCCGTTTAGCAGATTAGTGATTTGGATATTCACTCTTTGTTTATACCATCTGTATGTATTTATATTTTCTTATAAAATCAAAAACCTAAAAAGATTTTCTTTATATTTTACAAAATGTTTATCCAAAAATCCCAAAATATCCATCTTTACCCTCTCACATCTTTGATTCTTCATCCCTACCCCTCTGAAAACCTTTGATTCTTTCTATGTCTTATCCTCACCTTCTTGGTTGTCAATGGTATGGTGGTCCTTATAATGGTGGCAATTGCCCATTTGGGCATGGTGGTCGGAAGCGGGTGCTGTCTATAACCGGGATCCCTATTCCTACCATAACACAACCGATTTATTCCATCGGCTACCACCATGAGACTTTCAGATTTCTTGTTGTGAGTACTGTGGTGGTTCACATTCGATTCGATTGTCGAAACACGCTTGTCTATGGCGAGGTTCCGATAACAATTATGACTACAACACATATGACTCACGGCCACGCGTTTCTTTATTTGAGTATTGTGGAGGTCCTCACTTTAGCTCTCGATTGTCAAACAAGGAATCCATTTCCTTGTAACAATTACGACTCTTCGTTTCATGACCAACCTCTAATTACCAAATGAATGAGGCACCACCATTTGATCCACTTCCTAAAATCTTCTCCTTGATCTTTTAGATTTAGTGAAAGATTTGAAGGAATGTAAACATTCCCAAGATAATCCAAAACCCATGGAAGAATTGTGAAAGGCTGACTAAATTAAATTCCAAAATTGCGTTTGAAAAATCTATTTGGGAATCAATCACAAAAGAAAAAGCACCAAATCTAGCTCGGTTTAGTTTTATTCACGATGACGGTGATGATGAGGATACACTTGATATCCTTCAATTCTATTAAAATTCATCAAGTTCATCAAATGATATCGGTTGAGATTTCATCTCAAACAAACTGCTATCACACCCGCATCCCACTCACTCTCTAAACATGGGGGCGAGCATCTTGACCTGTTCACGAAAGGAATCGGACGAATTCATAAAGTCTAGTGTTGAGAACCTTGTCCCAATCCCGAAAGAGTCACAGGGAACTTTTGACCATATGTGTGATTCTCTTTCCCCTCTTGAGTGTTCAAATGATCATTTGGAAACTTTCTCTGATTTTAGCGACGATTGTGCTTCTTATGGAAACATCGAGAATGCGTTGAGGCATCACTTCAATCGATCTTTGATCCCTTCTTGAGTTCTCCGGTGAACTCATCACATCAATCCACTCTTTGATTTGGCCGATCTAGGAGAGAAAGTCATTGATAATGATCGTTCACTCACTTCCTATCCTAACAGTCCAATAGAGAATATTAATCACTTTGTTCCGAAACATTCAAAGCTACTTTCACCAATCCTCTATTTGAATTCGACTCTGAATTCACTTCAATTTATGAGAATCCGCTCTTTGATACTGGATTGAGGATAGTGATGAGCCCACAATGGAACAAGAGTTCACTATTTCACCTCATGTGAATGATTCTCTTCAAGAAGTTCTCCGGTGAACTCTCTCATGACATATCTCCTCGGAACATGATCATTTCTATTTTGATCTGAGGATGATATTAGCTTCGGAGGAAGGTGTACTTTATCCTATGAGTTTGCTTATTAGATACTACCCTCCTTCCCTCGATATGTGCGCATTTGAGGATGAAGAATGGATCTTGATTGTTATCAAGACCTTTCTTCCTTTCCTCAAATATCTTGTGATTTCCCTTCATCTTCACTCCTTCGGGAATGAAGACAAAATCTTTGACCCCGGCATTTTCATTTATCACTTTTGAGCCGGTTCTATGTATATCTCATCGGTGTGGAACTTTCACGTGCTTCAAATGTTTGTCCAAACATCTTGAATGAAAGTCCGATGGAGATTGCTTCTTCCACTTTGCTTCCCCATGAACCAATTAATTCGGGGTCGAGTCAAGCTAGCGACTCGGTAACCAAAAACAGTAGCACACACCATATGGGTTTTCACCCATATTTCTGACTTCTTACCCATTTCTACCACCTAAGTGTGGGGGTGTTGCCCCACATGTTATATATATATAAAGTTCTAAAAAAAAAAAATCTTTCTAAATAATGGCCGTAGTATTTCCTTTTACGTTCGGTTTGGCATGCCGGTACTTTGAATATTGAGGGCAATATTCATTTCTAAGTGTGGGGGGGATTCTCACGAATTTTATCATGTAATTATACCACCCAGTTCCCCCGTTTTTGGCCAAAATTTTTTGGAGTAAGTGTTTACACTTTCTCATTTGGTTATCGGTCAGCCTTGTCTAAAAACTAAAGGATTGGCTAATCCGAGAGCAAACGCGGCTCTTGGTAAAGATATCTCAAATCCGTTGACGGCTTGCAATTTGCCCAATATTGTATGGTATTCAGCTCACCATATCCTAAAAGTGAAGAGTTGGCTAGGGCAAGTTTATGGCTTGTGGTAAAAGGCAATGGAAAAACCATAATGGTAATCGACTCACCAAAGATAATTCGATAATTTATCTAAGAGTCGGCTAGTCGAAACAAACGGCTTCGGTAAAGACAAAATCAAATCCGTTGAAAGTGGTGGTTTGCTCAAAATCACATGTTATCGATTGTACCATGGTTCTTGCTTGAACTGAAACATTTGGCTACTCCCGAAGTAATGGCTTTTGGTAAAGAGATTCAAATCCATTAAGTTTTTCTCAAAAGATTGCTAGGGACTAGCAATAGTTTAGTGTGTGGGATTGATGAGTGTGTAAATACTCATCATTTTTGGGTCAATCTGACTATAAACGTCTAAAAATGCTCGAAATGCATCAAAATCTTGAAAATATTCCAAAATTGCATTTTATATGTTTCAGATGCAAAATGTTCAAAATCGGATGAAAAATGAGCTAAGTTTGCATAATTGGCGGTTTCAGTCCTCAATTTTCAAAATTTGTCAAAACTAGTCCACGAGCCATAATTTCAAAGAAAAATCACCAAAGGTCCTTTTTAAATCATAACTTGTCAAATTTAGTCCTTTGGTGAAAAATGTTAAAAGTTTGAGAAAATTACAAGTTTGGTCCTCCAACTTTGAAAATTGGCAAAATGGCCCTGGAAAATTTGAAAATGGCAACTTTGGTCCTTGTACTATTAACATTTGTCAATTTCAGCCCCTGAAACATCTTTGCAGATTTGGCAGTTATGGTCCTCCTATTTTCAAAATTGGCAAACAAGGCCCTGATATATTAAACCTTTTGCACCTTAGACCCTGTCACAAACCATTTTGGACCCTGCCTACCCAAGTGACCCCTGCCAATTGAACCCTCTATTATAACCCCAGTTAAACCATTTGACTCATCCCTTCCTCCAAAACTTCGGGTTACCATTTTCACCATCATTTCCCCTACCTGACCTCTGCAAACACTCCACCATCATCACCCCTATCCCTCAAAAACACACCAAGGGGTGCATTAAATGCCTTCTACCAATCCCTCAACCCACTGGTTAAAACCACTTTTGGCCAAAACCTTTAAACGGCTAAGATCCACCCAAGACATCCAATGGTTGATATTTATGCTGGGAACTATTGAAAGGAGAAAACTGATTGGGTGTATAAAAAGGCAAGAGGAAGCAACAAGAAGGAGAGTAGTTAGTTTTATTTTCAACAATGTATGTCGTTTTAATATCAATGACCTTAAATTAGTTCTAAAAGTTTAATTTCCATTTTGTAACTCTGATGTGGTGTATTCAAAGTTTTATCTTAATAGAATCTGTTATCACTCTTTAATCTCATTGTTACTAGTTGGTATTCTAATTTCAATTTGGACCTTATACAAATCTGAATAAGCTTGTATATGCTTATTCAGACTCTTTCATTCTTAAATAGTCTCCTCAAGAGATTATTACATTAGGATTATTGTTTGTTGTTCTTAATTCCAAAAGTAAAAATAAGAAAAATTCTTGAAAAATAAAAAATAAGTGCAATATAGTTTCATAAGCTTCTATAAGCTTGATTTAGCTTTGATTTCGGACTAGCTTCTTATAGCTATTGGTGAGTCTGTTTCACTCAAATCAGTGATATTCAATCAAATGCAAATTCGGTCAACAAAAGTCAACTGGAGCAGGGGAGGATTCAATCTTTGACTTGGACCAGAAGTGGTGTTGGATTAAGCTCATCTGAGGTGGTATTCAACCATTTGGTGCAAACCTTAGCACTTGGACTAGCTTTAAGCTTATTACCCTTATGTCACTTTTTTTTGCTCAAATATGTATTATATTGTTATAATTGAATTAGTGTTAATTGTTGGCTCTGGTTACTGCAAGTAGATGCATTTTGGTTAGACATAGTTAGATTTAGCAGAGATTCCCACTAGTCAAGCACATTGAGAGTTAAGGTTTGTGTTTTAGTTACATAAGGAGTGTTTGGATTAGTCCTTAAAACTGAGCTAGAGTTTTGCTTGGTCGTTAAAATCAGTTCCCTTAACCTTATTTGGCCTCATTAAGTCAATATCTGTCATAATCTTGGGCATTAGCACTGTGAAAGTCAAAACTATACTCTAACTGCTTCTATGTTAATTTCTGTGGGATTCACTAGTTATAAAACTGCATATAGGTTTAAAAGTCATTAAGTTAGCTTGCATCAGTGTTGTTTCATCATTTAACATCAAAATCAGCCAAGCATTTGTAATCAAAACTCATAAAAGTCAAGTTTTCGGTTCATTATAAAAGTCAAAAGCCAAAAAGTAGGTTTGTGCAAAACTTTGAAGATGTGTCATTTGATTATCTTTGGTTAAGAGGATTTGGTACTTTGGTGTTTACAAGTTGAGATGGGCTAGTGTTTTAAAGCGATTTTTGCAAAATTTTACAACAGACTCCACAAGCTTCAAAGAAGCTTGTCAAATCAACTTCATGCCTGTGCCTTTGAATAACCGGTTTTGACAAGAACTTGCGAGCTTGTCTAAAGCTCATTGAGAGCTCATCTCATGGTCTGCTTTGGTCCATTAGCTCTCACCCAGGTCTAGTCTAGGTTCCATTTGTTGGTTTTAGTTTCCACTTATTCTAGTGCTTATTTTTCCCAAAATGGCCCCTCACTTGTTGTTTTAAGCATTTCACTCAAATAGCCAAATCAGACATCTTGTATTTTAGTAGTGTAGGCCTGTTGTTTTTTGTTTCATTTTAGCTCTTTTAGCAGTTTATACCTCATTAGCAGTTGGTGCTTGTTGGTGTTCATTTAGCTTATTCAGTGCTTAATTATAAGCACTTGGCACATCGATTTCATATTCTTGCATATAAGCACCTGTTTTTCTATTTTTCCTAGCTTCCTAATATCATTTTAGAGTTTTCCTGAAATTTTCAGATTTTTCTAAGTTGATTTGCTATTTTTCTTAATTTAAATTAGTTTTTAAGCATTTTTAATTAGCTTTAAATACAATTAATTAAGAAAAGTTTCAAAAAAATAATTTTTCATTTTTCTTAAGTTTAGATAAATATAAAAAGACAAAAAATATTTTTCTAGATTTTTCTTAGTTAAATTTGTATTTTTAATAATTTAATTAGTTTTAAATAGTTTAAAATTCAAAAAATACAAAATAATGAAAATTATAAAAATAGTTTTTAAAATTCTATTTTGATATTTTAGACTTTTCCAATTCATAATTTTATTTTTCTAGCCTTATTTCATATTTTCTTGTATTTTAGGTTATTAATTAATAGTTAAAAATAGTTTTTAATTAGATAATTAGTTATAAAAATAATTTTATTTTTCTATAAATTTTATTTTATCATTAGGATTGTAAAAATATCATTTTCATATTTTTAGGATTTATATTGTGTAAGTTTCCGCGTTTTCATTTTATACCTTCGTAGTTTTAATTCAGGTTTTATAAAAACATAAAAACAAAAACATCATTTTAAAAATAGTGATAGCGTTTATTTAATATTTTTTTATCTTTTTAAGTTTCTTTAATTTGCATTTAAGCCGTTGTAATTTGTTGGCTTTTCCTGTAGTTATAATCATAATCAAATCCCTTTTTCTGTTCAAATTTCTCGATCACTTTACGTTTGATAATCCATTACATAGCTTCGGACAGGACATAACGACCGGAAACACTATACTCCCGGATCTTCATTGCATTCGTGCTTAAGCCGTTTTAAGTGATTACGGTCTGCCATTCACAAGTGGCGGGCTTGAGTGATTTAGCTTGACATTTGGCATCGATCAGTTTATGTGTCTGCTTGTAGGCGTGGGAAGGTGGGCTGCAGAAGTGACCTGTGTTCGAATCCGGCACATGCTTTTGCAATTTTCTTGGTTCTTTTATTTTAACTTTTGCCTAAAACCAACTTGATAACAAGCTATTGAAACAACTTTTTAACAACTCTAAACTTCTAAAAACAGTTAAACAAACAAAATAAACAATTTTGAAAATGGATTTTAAGTTCAGTTATAGAATCAAGAAAAACAAGCACTTTTAATATAATCCTAATGCACTTTAAAGCTCTTTAAATGAAAATTATACTACTAGCAACTTAAGATTAAATCACATCATCTACCAATAAACTAAAGTTAAAAAAATCAAATAAGCTAAGTGGCATTTGTTTGGACAGATGCTAGGACTTACACAAGCTTCAACAAGCTATCAAAAACCACTAACAATTCCTACAAGTTACTAAAAGTTAATCACTAATCCTAAAGGCTGTAAAGAGATCATGATAAGCAATCAAAGCGAGAAATAAGCTCGATCCGAGCTTAAAAGTCTGCTGTGATTGTCGGGGCGGACCTGACCAAACACCCTTTTACCCATCTTATAAGCACTATAGCGGTTGGGAAATGGTACATAGGCATAAAGAAATAACAATTAAGTTATATTGTGCATAGCTAAGCTGCAAATAAGCAAAAGAAAAAAAGGAGCAGTTGGCATAAGAAGTTTAATCTAGGGGGATCCTTAAACTAGATAAATGGTACAATAAGCACTAAAATGTCGTAATAAGCATTAAGGGAGATTCAAACAAGCTGAATATGATCTAAACCTAACTAAGCTACCTACATACATTAAAATTGATCTACTAAGCCGATTACAAGACTGATAAGCAAGAATAAAAAAAAAACTAATAGTGACTGCATTTAAATGCAGACTAAAAAAACTTACCTACTGAAAGGCTGGAAACTATTTTTAATTTTGAAGTGAAGCTTCAAGTCCAAGTCGTACTCTGAAAACAAGGTTAGGCTAGCATAGTTATATAAAAGAAACAATTAGGGCCCAACAGGAAGCTTTTAACTACCATTTGGGTCTTTTGGTGCTGATCGAGAAAACAAAACAAGGAAAAAAAAAACTTTTGACATTCATTTTTAACTATGCTAGAAGTAATTTCAAGACTTGAAAATTAAGCTAGAGTGAGTTGGGAATAAAAGGATTAGAGAAAGACCAAATAGGCTTATTTTGAAAAACCCAATAAGTTGAAAAATAAGCTGTTAGCAATGTTGTAAAATCTTGTTATGAAAGGTTTGAAATCTGAGAAAACTTGGTTTCAATATCAACCCAAACTTGACCAGATTTGTAAGAACCTTTTCCACCCTTTTTAACTCATCTAAAACTCCTAAAAGTGGTTTGAATTGGTAAGTCAAATGGGTAGAAACCTGAATTTTTTCACCAATAAAAAGCTGACCTAACACTGCTTTATAGAAATAAGAAAAGCTGTTTCAACAATCCTTGCTTGAGACTTTAAAGCTTAATTTGCACCACTACGAAACTCAAACCTGTTCCTAAAACAACATTCAGAATACCTTGGATAAATTACTCAAACATGAACAATAAATTAAAACTTGCATAAAATTGGAGTAAACTGTGAAGAAAGAAAGCGAAATTAACTTGAATTGGTGAAATCAAAAGTACATTAAATTGCAGGAAAACTAAAATGGGACTAGAACAATAATTTCTAGACTCCTTTTACACTAGTTATCTAATGTCTATATATACTAAAAAGATAAAAAGTCTTCATCCTCTCTCTTGTGCTTCTTTTCTTCTATTTAACTTCCAAAAGATTTCTCTCACTTCTCTTATCAATTCCCAACAAAAACATTAGCCATTGGATTGGTCAAAGTGATCCTAGCCCTTGAAATGCAATTTAGGCCAACTTTTGTTGCAATATGATGATAACGTGTGGGGTTTTCAGGGCATTTAATGCCCTTGGTTTGTTGTGGAGGTGGAGGGGACAAGGGATGGTGAAGGTGAGCTAGAGGTGAGGGAGTTGGTGCTAGTTGGGGAAAAGGTGATGGAGAAGGAAGTTTTGGTTTTGGTCAAACCCATGTTTGTGGAGTGGGTTATTAACGAGAGGG
Organism: Chrysanthemum makinoi; assembly: GCA_910596185.1. Classification (NCBI taxonomy): domain Eukaryota; kingdom Viridiplantae; phylum Streptophyta; class Magnoliopsida; order Asterales; family Asteraceae; genus Chrysanthemum; species Chrysanthemum makinoi. The sequence continues at coordinate 144,996,875 of OU343220.1, forward strand.
TCAAAAACAAGCGAGGGGTTCACAAGGGTTTTGGCACGAGGGTCAAGGTTCATGGCAGGTTTGGTTTGTAGTATTAATACAAGGACCAAATTTGTAATTCATCCAAACAAGAGGTAGGCGCACTTTTCCAAAAATTATTATAAGGACCATAAATGACAAACTTTATTAACCAAGGACCGTAAATAATATTTTCCATTTTGAAAATCCGGGACTTGTTTTGCCATTTTGAAAGTTGGGGTAAAGCGCCAATTATGCAAACTTTGTTTGTTTTTTTTAGCTGTTTTTACTCATTTTGAATTTAAAACATATAAAATACAATCCTTGGATATATTTTGTATTTTGCTGCATATTTGAGTATTTTTAAGTGTTTTAGCAGCTCAGATAAGACAAAAATGATGAGTATTTACACACTCATCAGTCTTTCACAAACTTGCTTGGCAAAATGTCACCTAACTGACTAAAGAAACACACAACCATAGATTCAATCATCAGAAGTATACGACCATTATAATTATACTATTTACCAAATTATAACCATCAAAACAAAGATCATAATAGACATAGCATTTAAAACTAATCACGTCAAACTTATCATTCAAGTACTACAATATTTAAAGATTGATAAAGCTTAAATTCATAAACATAGATCAAAATTATCTTACTTTGAATTCACTCTAACACATAACTTTATCAACTTTTTAAAAATAGGCTTAGGTTACCAACATCTTTTTCACTTTGCAGTCATTGAAAACCTTAAACATCACCTATGTCATTACCTTTTTCATCCATATTCAGAGCCATTAATACAAACAAACTTGAATTACTTCTCAATTTTAATAGTGGCCAGTTGATATATTGCAATTTTGCACAAACAATACGATTAACCCAATAAACAATTTATGAGTCCTAATTGAATGAATGAAATTTTATTATTATGAGTTAAAACCCTTGGACTAAACTTAATTATGTATTGTTTGTAAAAATATTTTCGTCATGAGGGTTATAGAAACATGATAATAATCAACTGATAAATTGATCTTGTTTTGATGAGATTAGGGTTTAATGATTTAGATTTTTTTTTTACACGTATTAAATTAAGAATCTAACATAAACCTTTTGACTTTACACATAAATAACAATTTAACACAAACACATGATTAACTAACCTTACAAAGATCATTAATCCAACCAAAATAATAGAAAATTCATGTATGATACCTGTTTCAAAATTATATATTGTATTAATTGTTCATGAACATACCTTTTCATTAACGACTCCTGATTAGAGGCCAATTGTTTTGGTTTGATCGAATTGTGATGGGTTTTAGAGCTGCAGTTAGTTTATTTTCTTAGAGCTTATCTACAAGCTCTAGCTTGTTATAAACAAACTAGTAAGTACCATAAGCCCATCCAAATTCGGCTTATCATCCATTAACCAATTTAGTGATTCTTGAGAAAAAGGGACTTATTATATTACCCCTCATCTTATAAGGTATCACGGGTGGTGTACTCGGGACCCTCTTCCCCCTCATCTTTTCTTTTTAGATTACCCCAAAGGGTGGAATCATTGTTCTGATAAAATACTAGGAGGGAGGGGTCATCATAGATGTTATGGCTGGAAAGGAGAGCTTGCTCATGGCGTGTATTGTCGTCACACCCATCGCCCTCGTGTGGCCCTCCACAAATGTCGCATATAAGGTATGGATTAACCAATCTCTTAGGTTCTTGCGACTTTGTGAGGTATGCAAGCTTCTCTTGTGCCCTCTTCATCCGATCATCGAGAGATAATAGGTTTTCGCATGAGGCAGCAGAAACATTCATCACGGTTGTCGGCTCATTCCAAGTGTTGTCTTGGTCTTGTACATACTCCTCAATGCGATCCCATCCTTCTTCCCCACTGAAGTTGGAGATCCTTCTGCCGGTCGAAAAGTCAATCCCTTTTTGATCATCGCGGAAGACATTATCGTAAAAGATTTGAACAAGCAACCAAAGGTTGATACCATGGTGAGGGGCTTGTTGAACAAGATCTTTAAAACGAGTCCAGGAGTTAAAGATAAATTCTCCCTCTTTTTGACAGAAGTGAAGGATTTCGCTCCTGATGGTCGCAATCTTTCCAGGAGGAAAGAACTTTTTGGTGAACTTGGAAGTGAGTTGTTCCCAAGTGAAGATAGACCTTGGAGGCAGCTTGTCGAGCCATTCCTTGGCCTTTCCTTGAAGAGAGAATGGGAAAAACCGGAGTCTAGATGTCTCCTGAGAGGCTCCGTCAGCCTAGATAGTATCCACAATATTCAAGAATTGTTTGATGTGATGAATTGGGTCTCGCTGCGAGATCCGTGAAATTGACATGCATTCTGGATAAGCCAAATCTTGATATCATGCAACATCTCACCGATTTGTTCGGAAGGATAAACGATGGTGCCAATAAATCCAGATGAAGTAAGAGAAGAATAATCTTTACGGATTTTGGCTTTAGGTTCGTAGATGTGTTCATTGACAGGAGTGGTGGGAACTTCCCACTATGTAGGCTCAGATTATCGTCGATGAAAGCTTCATGAGGATTGGGGGAATGTGTGGGTTCTTCATCAGTCATGGTTTCATCAAAATTGATGGTGGTGCCTTGTGGTTCTAACTCACGGAAGGCTCTTTTTCGTCTATACAATTCTCTATCTGGTTCGGCAAAGGGCTCGAGGAGGGTTTTGGTGGAACTACGGGTCCTAAGTTGTCGAAGGGTTTTGGTGGGAGGAATGGTGGATCATTGTTTGGTGGGTTATCACCTTCCATGATGAAAAGTGACAAGATTACGAACAAAAAAACAAAGAATGTGGATAGACTACAAGGAAGCTAATGAAAAATAGAAAAAATCTCACTTGATAGGAATCAAGCGAGTGGACCTAAACAAGATAGAAATCTAACTAGCTATTCTATTCCCCGGCATGGCCAAAAACTTGATAGCATGGTTCGGGGTCGAGAAAACCTCCTTTTCTACGAGCAAGCTTTTCAACCCTCTAGGCAGTGAACCTAATATTTGTAGTGTAGTACGGGGTAAGCCTCGGGGATTGATTTCGTTCTCTAGGGGAATAGGAATGCTAGAAAGAGATATATGACGAGAAGGTGGGGTTGAGGAAGATTCTTTTTAGTCTTTTTTTATGTTTTTTTAGAAAGCAAAGGAAAAAATCTAGGGGTATATGATTGGGGGTGGTACTTCTCCCGGTTTTACTACTTTAACCACTTATCTAATTCTCTAATTAACTACATATAGATTATGCTAATTGAGGTGTGCTCGTATGATGATTAAAGATGTGTTCACTTAGATGATATTACTCCCTAGTTATCTTTTTTTGGTCGGTTGAATGGTCACTTCCTTTATCTTAATCGCTGCGTTGCATTCCGTTTGGTCGTAGGGTGGTGCCTAATTCCCTATTTCTATGAATTGCAACTCTCCTTTAGAATACCCGGGATCGGCAAGTGCAATAGCATCTCCCCTGAATACACTACTATCCTAAAGCTACAATTCACGCAATAAACACAACGAATGGCCTAATGTGCACTCAAAGGCTTTTTGCTATTTAGTTAGTTCAAGCTCAAGAACAATGAAAGAAGAAGCCAGTTTTCCTTACTCTAGCGTCTACCAATTAAGACAAGAGACAACCTAACAACAATTAATAACTAGGTTTCATAGATCTAAGCAAACACAAGAATAATTTAGTTAGACATGTTAAACAAGCAAGCATACACACAATCAATTGAACATGGGGTAGACATAATGATAAATTGGATAAAAAAAACTTATCTTGTGATGTAAAATAGGGTATGGGACCCTATAATACTGTCCAAGTCGGACTACAACTGAGTTAGGGTTTGCTCTCCAAAATACTACCTCTTCAAATACAGAAAAATATTCTATATATAGATTTACAATCGCTGCTACCTTTGCTAGTGACGCCGCCTGTCACGCGTCATTAGGGTTTCTGCTTTGGGCCAAGTCATCGCTGGGACGCCGCTTGAGATGTGTGACGCTTTATCGCCTTCAAGAAATAAGCGCTCGATGAGTGTCTAAATACTCATCATTTTTGTACTATCTAGACTGCAAAAACATCTGAAACACTCAGAAACACATTAAAATGATAAAAATATCGCAAACAAGTGTTTTATGTGTTTTAAATGCAAAAACATCAAAATCCGATGAAAAACGTATCAAGTTTGCATAATTGGCAGTTTTAGTCCCCCAAGTTACAAAAGTTGTCAAAATTAGTCCCTGGTAATTCAAAAACTTGTAAAATGTCATTGTAGGTCCATGAGATTCAAAATTTGTCAAAACAAACCCTTTAAAGTTTAAAAATCACAATTTACAACTTTAGTCCCTCAACTTTACAAAAATGTCAAAAATGGTCCCTGGATATTTTAAAAATGGAAAATAATCAACCTTGGTCCTTGTACTATTCATTTATGGCAGGTTTGGTCCTTGTATAAACTTTGGATGATTGGCAGGTTCAACCCTTAACTTTGGCAAAATTACATTTTTGGTCCTTGTGATTATTAAGCTACAAACCTAACGGATCCAATAAACTTAACCGTGCCCAAATCCAAATAACCCAACCCGCCCAATTTTAAATTCAAAAACCGCCTGTCGTTTCCATCGTCTCTCCCAATCGCTTTGAGCCAAAACCAGTGGTTTTAACCACTTGATTTTCACTCCACCTCACCCCAAAACACCTTTCCACCTCCCCCTCCACCTCTACATACAACCAAACCCAATTAATGCAATAAACCCGCCAGAGGAAATTTGGCGCCAAAATTGACAAATGGCAAAAATGGTGATCTGGTCTAATCCAATGGCTAGAAAGTGGTGGGATTTGCTCAAGAGTGTCGCATGAGTTGGAAAAGCTCAATAAATAGAAGGATGGTGCAATATAATTATCTATCTAGTGTAATTTTTAAATCTTAATGTCGTTTTAGTTTAAGTTTTAATTTCAGTGTATGATTTAGTTTCCAAGCTTTGTATTTCAAGTACTCAGAATATAAGAAATCTTTTGTAACCATAAATTTCAATTTTAAGACTTGTTTCAGTTTATGCAAAATTTTCATATTCAAAAATCTCAAAGTGATCAAATGTTGTTAATAGATGTTATTTTGGATTAAATAAGCCATATAAGCACCTATATAGCTTATTAAAGCTATTAGTTACCTTAAAAATCAGTTTAGTAATCAAAAAGCAAAAATCACAAAAATATAAATAAATAAGTTGAAAAATAAAAAGCCATGGTAAAAGGTACAAGAAGGCTGGAGCAGGGTTGATATTGGATGGCCTTGGGATTAGTGCTTCTTGGGAAGCTATAGGCTGTGTTTGTGTTACTCAGTTCTCAGTTTTTACTTGGAATCCCATTTGTAAGCCTTTTTGATCATTTTGGCATTTAATCATTTTAGTTAATTAGTAGCTTTAATTTCTGTGTTTTCATGTTCATTAGTATTATTTAAGTCTAATTAAACAATAAAACCAGTTGTTAGTTCATTAGAATTTGTAGTTTCTAAAAATTTTATTTCAACAGTTTTATTAGCATAATTGATAATCTTAAGTTTTATGTTGCTATTTCTGTTGTTTCATGCTTCTCTAGTCTTATTATATGATAATACAAGGTTGTGATTCAGTTGCATGGTCTAAATCATTGTTTTGCTTTGAAAAGTTCTAAAACAGTCTCATAAGTAGTGTTTGGATTTGCTAAGTTATCGTGATGAAGGCCAGAGTGTTGTTATAAGTTGTTGTTATAAGTCATAATAGGATATAATAGCTCAGTTAGACCATAAAATATAGTCCTTGTTTTATAAAAAAGTCAACATAGCTTCTAATCTCAATTTGTAGTTCACTGTTGAGATTTAGGAATGCAAATGTCATCACAGTGTTAGATAACTTGTTAACATAGCTTAATATAGTCTTATTATAACTTAATACATCATATTCAGTCCTTAAGATCAATCAGAAGTTCATAAAAGTCAAACCTTTCTCAAACTGCTTCATAAGTCAAAATTGAAAAATCCACTTTTCACCCAACTGAGAGGAATTATCATTGCTTCAGTTTTGGGTCAATTCAAGTGAGACTTTTTGTTTTTAAAACTTCAACTGGTCAAGTTACTTATTATCATTTTATTAAATTTTTGGTAATTTTCTAAAGCCTTCAAATAAGCTCATCAAACAGGGCTTATTTGCCCTGCTCACATAACTCAGTCAATGCTGAGTTTTCCCAAGCTCTTGCAGAACCTGTCCAGAGCTCATTAGAACTTTTCTTGATCTGTGCCTTGGTTTACAAATAGCTAACGTGTAATCTTTAGTCCCCAATAAGTGCTTTCCAATTTCCAGCTTATGTGAGTGCTTATTTTCCAGTACAAAGTAGACCCCATAAACTGTTTTTAACACTTATAATCAAAACAACCAAATCTTGGTAATCAGCTTAAAAGAGGTTAAGGGTAGTTGAAATAAGTTGCATTTGGGTCATTTTAACATAATATAGCTTCTGTGTTGGTTTGGTCCCCTTTTGGTACCCTTTTATTTATTCAAGTGCTTATTTCATAAGCACTTGTGTTGCAGTTTCAATTTCCACCAAACAAGCACATGTTTTTCTATTTTTCTTAGATTCTATATATTAAATTAGACTTTTCCTGAAATTTTCATAATTTTCCATAACAGTTTGCTATTTTTCTTAATTTAAAACAGTTTTTAAGTAATTTTAATTAGCTTTTAATACAAAAAATTCAGAAAAAGCTTAAAAAAATATGTTTTCAATTTTCCTAGATTAAGATAAATATAAAAGTCATAAAAAGTATTTTTCCATAATTTTCTTGGTTTAAATAGTATTTTTTAGCATTTTAATTAGTTTTAAATAGTATTAAATTAATAATAAATACATAAAAAGTCTAAAAAATATATTTTCAGTTTTAAAATAAGTTTTATCATATTTTAGATTTTTCTAAGTTTTAATTTCATTTTTCTAGGTTAATTTTGTATTTTCTTATATTTTAGTGCATTTTAAATACTTAATAAATAGTTTTAATTAATAATAATTAAATAAATAGTTTTAAAAATAATTTTCTTTTTCTAATAATTTTCTTTTATTATTAGGATTGTAAAAATATCATTTTCATATTTATAGGCCTTTTATTTCTTTAAACTCACATTTTATTTTGTACGTTTACGTAATTTTATTTAAACGTACGTTTTAGGTTTTAAACGTTCATCATTGTAAAAATAGTGATAGCGTTTATTTAATATATTTTATCTTTTATTTCTTTTAATTTGCATTTAAGTCGCTGTAATTTATAAATCTTTTCTTTAGGTAATTTTCCATCAATATCCTTACTGATCACTATCCTTAGTGATCATTCTATCATCTGATCAAGTGTTTATACACCAATTCATCCTCCGTGGGACTTAACGACCCAGGAATTCCCTATATTCCTTTGATCTTCATTGTATTAGTGTTTGAGCTGTTTTAAGTTTGTTACGGTTAGCCATTCACAAGTGGTTAGCTTGTGTAATTAAACTTGACGGTTTAGCACCAATCAAATTTTACGCCGGGAGGCTGTAAGCTTGTTCGTAGCATTTTTCGACTGCATTCTGCACATATACCATCGTTTGTAAACAGTTTTCTGTAAAGTTCAATATAAATCAAAAGTTCATTAACACTTTTCCTAAAGTGTTAAAAACCCAAAACAATATAAAACAACAAAACAATCGTAACGTTTTCTAGCTTGTGTTTCTTTTAAAGTGATTCTTAAAGAAATACAATTTGGTTAAACGAGACGATACCAAAAATATTGTCAAAAGTTTTTAAACCCTTTGCACAAATCATTACCTACGCCTTTTCAGTGGTACTTAATATATACATAAAAATCAACCACCGCAAATCAAGGCAAGACACCTACTAACCTGGCTCGACCATAATAAGTTCCCCGAACATCGATTTAAAACTTGCCTTTGTGTCCTTGTGATTTGGTGTACCTTTTTCAAAGAAGCCATTTCATTTGTGATTATTGGTTAAGTTCACTTGTCGCTTTGCCTCGCATTTGTTTTGAAAAATTGATTTTTATACTTAGTGCATGCGCACTCGTTCTTCCAGTTCTACAAGTCCACTTTCTGAACTTGGAAAGATTCCTCAGTAGACGAGGACGCTCAGCTCCTTCACCGTGATCGAGGAACGCCTACCACCACCACCTCCGTCAAATGGCGTAAGACAAACCCATGAATGAGCTTCTCCAAGCACCCATCGAGGGTTACGGAGGTGCCATTGTTGTCCCAAACCATTGTGGTCGATACCTTCGAGCTCAAAACCGGGTTACTTAATCTGTAACCCAAAGCCAATTCTATGGTTTTGAGCGGGATGATCCTCATGCACACATTCGATGGTTTAACAAGATTGCATCTACCATCAAGTATAAGAATGTCCCACATGAAGCTATCAAGCTTCTTCTGTTCCCATTCTCTCTAGAGGGACAAGCCCTAATTGGCTTGAAAAACAACCCCCTCGTTCCATTGAGACATGGGAGGATCTAGTTACCAATTTTGTTAACGAATTCTATCCTCCATCCCTAACTACAAGTCTTAAGAATGAGATAATGAAATTTTCTCAGAGATTTGATGAATCATTCAGGGAGGCATGGGATCGTTACAAAGAATTGCTCCGCAAGTGTCCACATCATGGTTTTACCAAGTTAATGCAAATGGATACTTTCTATAATGGTCCGAGACAAGTGACCAAGACTCTTTGAATGCCTCCGCTGGAGGTAATTTCCTTAGCAAAACCACAAAAGAAGCCTTACAAATCATTGAAAACAAGTCCTGTGTCCGCTTCTTTCCGCGACAAAGACATATCGACTCAGCCTAATGCTGGACCTTCTACTTCATCTCCCGTGAGTACATCTAGCACCGATGCTAAGATTGATAAACTCACAGATATTGTTCAGGCTTTGGTTCTTGCTAACCAAAAGAAAGTCACATTCACTCAAACACCATCACATGGTGAAGTGAAGAAAGTTGAAGTTTGTGTTACTTGTGGTGGTCCTCATGCATACTACAATTGTATTGCCACCGATGGTAGTCCGTTTGAAGCAAATGCTATAGCCGGTACTTCAAATCAAGGAGGTAATCAATACCGTCCTCATAATGAACCAAGCTACCGTATAATATTTATCGTGCACCACCCGGTTTTAACCGTAATCCTAATCGAATCGAATCAACCTAGAATGAACCAAGGTTATCAAAACCAAGGTAATTTCTATCCCGGACCCAATCAAGGTTTCCAACATCAAGGAAACCTTAATCAAAACAATTTCAATCGAGGGAATCAGCCAGGGAATGTGAATCCTAATCAAGGGAATTTTCAACAACAAGGTCATAATCAAAACATCCGACCTCGCAATTTCCCTCCACATCCTCCAGCAGCACCATCATCCGATGAGTTATTAAAGCAGCTCATGAAATCCCAAGATGAAATGAACAGTTGTTGGTCACCATTGCGATCTCAAAAAGTCTTTAAATGATCAACCCTCGGGCTCAGAAAACTTCCGAGCAACACGATCGCTAACCCGAGGGGCGATGCAAAGGCGATCACAAACCGTAAGTGGTGTTTCATACAATGGACCCGCTATTCCTACTACCTCTTCTTCTTCTCTCCTCAAGGTAGTAGAAAGTGAACCCGAGGCCACAAAGGATAAGGAACTTCCGTTAATAACGGAGGAACCAACAATGTCCACCTCAAGTTGTCCGTAAACCCAAGTCTAATCCAGGAGTTGTTTTTGAACCACCAGTAGCTCCCGTTGAAAATACCAAATCCAAATCTTCTATTCCTTACCCATCACGCTTGAATGAGCAAAAGCTCCGTGAAAAAGCTAGTCATCAAATGGACAAATTTTTCCAAATTTTCCAAGAGTTACATTTTGACATAAGCTTTGCGGATGCTATCATGCCGATGCCCAAGTTTGCATCAACTCTCAAACACATGTTAAGCAACAAGGAAAAGCCGTTTGAAATGGCTAAAACTCCTTCTTAACGAGAACTCGCTCTCGCAGTTATCCTGAAGAAGCTTCCTGAAAAGCTTGGAGATCCCGGAAAATTTCTCTTACCTTGTGTATTTCCATGAATGGTTGAATGCTTTGCCCTAGCAGATCTTGGTGCAAGCATCAACCTGATGCCTTATTCATTTTGGAAGAAACTTTCTTCCGGAACTTACTCCTACATGCATGACTCTCGAGCTTGCAGATCGTACAATATCCCGCCCTCTTGGCATTGCCGAGGACGTATTTGTGAAAGTAGGAAAGTTCCATTTTCCAGCCGACTTCGTGGTTGTTGATTTTGATGCCGATCATCGGGTTCCTCTCATTGTTGGTCGAGGATTCCTGAGAACGGGCCGCGCTCTCATAGATGTATTTGAGCAAGAAATCACATTACGTGTTGGTAATGATGCTGTCACTTTTAACCTTGATCAAACTTCGAGGTACTCGCAAACTATGATTCCGAAGTCGGTTAACCGAATAGATATCATTGATGTTGCTTCTGAAGAGTACTCTCAAGAAGTTCTTGGTTATGATCATAATTCTTCAAGTGATAATCTCACTCATTCATCTCAACCTATCATCGCCAATTCTACTCCTTCTCTTACCCCATTTGAGGAAAGTGACTTCATCTTAGAAGAGATTGAAGCTTACTTATCTAGTGATTCTGTTCCATGGGAAATTGATCACGCTCCCATCGACATCGAGGGGACATACTTCTCATTGAGAAGTTGCTTAATGATGATCCATCATCATTTTCACTCCCTCCCCACAAACTTCATAACAAGGAAATCAAATCAGCTTGAGAAAATCAAGAATTTCCCGAGGTTGAGCTTAAGGACTTACCGCCTCATCTCGAGTATGCATTTCTTGAAGGTAATGATAAATTACCAGTCATTATTGCTAGAGATTTGAGTAAAGATGAAAAAGCCGCTCTCATAAAAATCTTGAAGTCACACAAGCAAGCAATTGCTTGGAAACTCTTCGACATTAAGGGTATCAACCCCGAAGTTTTGTACTCATAAAATCTTAATGGAGGATGACTTCAAGCCAGCAGCTCAACATCGAGAAGAGTAAATCCAAAAATCCATGATGTTATCAAACAGGAGGTTATCAAACTTCTTGATGCTGGATTGATTTATCCGATCTCGTGATAGTCCTTGGGTTAGCCCAATTCATTGTGTTCCTAAAAAGGGTGGCATTACTGTTGTCACAAATGAAGATAACGAGTTAATTCCAACTCGATTGGTGATGGGATGGCGTGTTTGCATTGACTATCATAAGTTGAATGACACTACCCGAAAAGACCATTTTCCTCTACCCTTTATGGACCAAATGCTTGAGAGATTAGCAGGGAATGAATACTATTGTTTCCTTGATGGTTTCTCGGGGTACTTTCAGATCCCCATTGATCCAAAGGATCAAGATAAAACTACATTCACCTGCCCATACGGAACATTTGCTTACAGACGTATGCCTTTTGGCTTATGTAATGCTCCCGGCACGTTCCAACGATGTATGATGGCCATTTTCCACGATATGATCGGGGAAACAATGGAGGTGTTTATGGATGACTTCTCGGTCATTGGGGATTCATTTCAAACATGTCTCTCCCATTTAGATAAAATGCTCAAACGGTGTGAAGACACCAATCTCTGTCTAAATTGGGAGAAAAGCCACTTTATGGTCAAAGAAGGCATAGTCATTGGCCATAAAATTTCAAAAAATGGGATTGAGGTCGATAGAGCAAAAGTCGATGTTATTGCTAAATTTCCTCATCCTACTACCAAGTAAAGGTATTAGGAGTTTTTAGGTCATGCCGGTTTCTATCGTAGATTCATACAAGATTTTTCTAAAATCGCCCGGCCTATGACTCATCTTCTTGAAAAGGATGCTCCTTTTATCTTCTCACCCGAGTGCATCATAGCTTTTGAAACATTGAAGAAAAAGCTTACTGAAGCACCCATTCTCGTTGTTCCCGACTGGGACTTACCTTTTGAGCTCATGTGCGATGCAAGTGATTTTGCTATCGGTGCAGCCCTAGGGCAACGTAGAGCTAAGCATTTTCAGCCTATCCACTACGCAAGTAAGACTATGACTGAAGCTCAAACTCATTACACCACCACAGAAAAAGAGCTATTAGCCGTGGTGTATGCATTTGAAAAGTTTCGGCCGTACTTAATCTTGACCAAATGTGTGGTGTATACGGATCACTCAGCTCTCAAATATCTCTTTGCAAAACAAGATGCAAAGCCGAGATTGCTCTGTTGGGTTCTCCTCCTCCGTGAATTTGATATCATCATACGTGATAAAAAGGAGCTGAGAACCTTGCCGCTGATCATCTGTCCCGATTAGAGAACCCTCACCAAGATGTTTTCGAGAAAAAGGAAATAAATGAAACATTTCCTCTCGAGACACTCAATGCGGTTTCTTTTCATGGAAACTCTTCTACCCCATGGTTTGCTGACTTCGCAAATTACCATGCGGGTAACTTCATAGTGTAAGGGATGTCGACCCAGCGTAAAAACAAATTCTTCAAAGATGTAAAACATTACTTCTGGGACGACCCCTACTTATTCAAAATCTGCGCGGATCAAGTCATCCGACGGTGTGTTTATGGACAAGAAGCTCTTGACAGTCTCAAAGCTTGCCATGCCGACCCACTGGGGCCATCATAGTCCAAACTACACCACCAAGAAGGTGTTTGATTCCGGGTTTTATTGGCCCACTATCTATAAGGATGCCCACGATTTTGTCAAAACCTGTGACGCTTGTCAACGTCATGGAAATATATCTCAAAGAAATGAAATGCCACAAAATGCCATTCAAGTTTGTGAGATATTTGACATATGGGGTATTGACTTTATGGGGCCATTTCCTTCGTCTCGTGGTAACAAATACATACTCGTGGCCGTTGACTATTTGTCAAAATGGGTTGAAGCAAAAGCTTTACCTACAAATGATGCCCGAGTAGTTGTGAAATTTTGGAAATCTCTTTTTGCCGTGTTTGGAACTCCTCGTGCTATAATCGTGATCGTGGTACACATTTTTGTAATGACCAATTTGATCGTGTCATGCAAAATTATGGTGTTACCCACCGCCTATCTATCGCATACCACCCCCAAACAAGTGGGCAGGTGGAAGTTTCAAACCGTGGTATTAAAAGAATCCTTGAAAGGACAAGAGGAAAAATCGCATGCCCCGGTCGGATAAACTGGATGACGCACTTTGGGCCTTCCGTACAGCTTACAAAACACCCATCGGGTGTACTCCTTACAAGCTAGTGTACGGAAAGGCATGTCATCTTCCGATTGAACTAGAGCACAAGGCTTACTGGGCCTTAAATCATGCAAACTTCGATATACGTAGCCGGTGATCACAGTAAAAGTTCAAATGAATGAACTAAATGAACTTCGTGATCAAGCTTACGAGAACTCTTTGATCTACAAACAAAAGACAAAGAAGATTCATGACTCTAAAATCAAGAACCGCGTTTTCAACGCTGGTGATCGAGTCCTTCTTTTCAATTCAAGATTGAAGATTTTCTCGGGAAAGCTTAAGTCCCGCTGGTCCGTCCATTTACTATCACTAAGGTTTATCCTTATGGCACCATTGAGTTATCTCAGTCCGATGGTCCAAATTTTAAAGTGAATGGTCATCGATTGAAGCATTACTTTGGAGAGGACATTCCACCCGTGATTGTCCCAGATCTACAAACATTCCCCATGAACCAATGAATGCGGGGATCGAGTCAAGCTAGCGACTCGGGAATCAAAAACAAGAGCACACACCATATGGGTTTTCATCCATATTTCTGTCTTCTTACCCCTTTCTACCACCCTAGTGTGGGGAGTTTCCCCACACCGATGTACATATCAAAATAAAAAAAAATGTGTATATATCAAAAACAAAATAATGGCCGTAGTATTTCCCTTCTATGTTCTATGTTTCAAAGATAACCGCCGTACTTTGAATATTGAGGGCAATATTCATTTCTAAGTGTGGGGGGCAATTCTCACGAATTTTATCATGTAATTATTCCACCCATTCCCCGCTTTTGGCCAAAATTTTTTGGAGTAAGTGTTTTTCACTTACTCAAAGAAATGGTAATCACCGCCATGTCTAACCCACATAAGGATTGGCTAATCCAGGAGCAAACGGCTCTTGGTAAAGATATCTCAAATCCGCTTATGGCTTGCAATTTGCCCAAAATTGTATGGTGTTCAACTCACCATATCTTTAAACTAGTGAAAAGTTGGCTAGCCCGCAAGTTTATGGCTTGTGGTAAAGGCAGTTGAAAATCCATAATTGGTAATCGGCTCACCAAAGATAATATTGATAATTTATCAAAGAGTTGGCTAGTCCGTATAAACGGCTTTCGTAAAGACAAATCAAACCCGTTGAAAGCTTATGATTTGCTAAAATCATTTGGTTATCAAGTGCCAAGGTTCTTACTTGAATCAAAACAATTGGCTACTCCATAAGTAATGGCTTTTGGTAAAGAGATGAAATCCATTAAATTTTCTCAAATCATTGCTAGGGACTAGCAATATCTTAGTGTGGGGGATTGATGAGTGTCTAAATACTCATCATTTTTATACTATCTAGACTGCAAAAACATCTGAAAACACTCAGAAACACATTAAAATGATAAAAATATCGCAAACAAGTGTTTCATGTGTTTTAAATGCAAAACCATCAAAATCGATGAAAAACGTATCAAGTTTGCATAATTGGCGCTTTAGTCCCCAAGTTACAAAAGTTGTCAAAATTAGTCCCTGGTAATTCAAAAACTTGTAAAATGTCATTGTAGGTCCATGAGATTCAAAATTTGTCAAAACAAACCCTTTAAAGTTTAAAAATCACAATTTACAACTTTAGTCCCTCAACTTTACAAAAATGTCAAAAATGGTCCCTGGATATTTTAAAAATGGAAAATAATCAACCTTGGTCCTTGTACTATTCATTTATGGCAGGTTTGGTCCTTGTATAAACTTTGGATGATTGGCAGGTTCAACCCTTAACTTTGGCAAAATTACATTTTTGGTCCTTGTGATTATTAAGCTACAAACCTAACGGATCCAATAAACTTAACCAGGCCCAAATCCAAATAACCCAACCCGGCCCAATTTTTAAATTCAAAAACCACCTGACTGTTCATTGCTCTCCCAAGGTCAGTTGAGCCAAAACCGATGGTTTTAACCACTTGATTTTCACTCCACCTCACCCCAAAACACCTTTCCACCTCCCCCTCCACCTCTACATACAACCAAAACCCAATTAATGCAATAAACCTGCCAGAGGAAATTTGGGCCAAAATTGACAAATGGCAAAAATGGTGATCTGGTCTAATCCAATGGCTAGAAAGTGGTGGGATTTGCTCAAGAGTGTCGCATGAGTTGGAAAAGCTCAATAAATAGAAGGATGGTGCAATATAATTATCTATCTAGTGTAATTTTTAAATCTTAATGTCGTTTTAGTTTAAGTTTTAATTTCAGTGTATGATTTAGTTTCCAAGCTTTGTATTTCAAGTACTCAGTATATAAGAAATCTTTTGTAACCATAAATTTCAAATTTTAAGACTTGTTTCAGTTTATGCAAAATTTTCATATTCAAAAATCTCAAAGTGATCAAATGTTGTTAATAGATGTTATTTTGGATTAAATAAGCCATATAAGCACCTATATAGCTTATTAAAGCTATTAGTTACCTTAAAAATCAGTTTAGTAATCAAAAAGCAAAAATCACAAAAATATAAATAAATAAGTTGAAAAATAAAAAGCCATGGTAAAAGGTACAAGAAGGCTGGAGCAGGGTTGATATTGGATGGCCTTGGGATTAGTGCTTCTTGGGAAGCTATAGGCTGTGTTTGTGTTACTCAGTTCTCAGTTTTTACTTGGAATCCCATTTGTAAGCCTTTTTGATCATTTTGGCATTTAACCATTTTAGTTAATTAGTAGCTTTAATTTCTGTGTTTTCATGTTCATTAGTATTAGTTAAGTCTAATTAAACAATAAAACCAGTTGTTAGTTCATTAGAATTTGTAGTTTCTAAAAATTTTATTTCAACAGTTTTATTAGCATAATTGATAATCTTAAGTTTTATGTTGCTATTTCTGTTGTTTCATGCTTCTCTAGTCTTATTATATGATAATACAAGGTTGTGATTCAGTTGCATGGTCTAAATCATTGTTTTGCTTTGAAAAGTTCTAAAACAGTCTTATAAGTAGTGTTTGGATTTGCTAAGTTATCTGTGATGAAGGCCTGTAGTGTTGTTATAAGTTGTTGTTATAAGTCATAATAGGATATAATAGCTCAGTTAGACCATAAAATATAGTCCTTGTTTTATAAAAAAGTCAACATAGCTTCTAATCTCAATTTGTAGTTCACTGTTGAGATTTAGGAATGCAAATGTCATCACAGTGTTAGATAACTTGTTAACATAGCTTAATATAGTCTTATTATAACTTAATACATCATATTCAGTCCTTAAGATCAATCAGAAGTTCATAAAAGTCAAACCTTTCTCAAACTGCTTCATAAGTCAAAATTGAAAAATCCACTTTTCACCCAACTGAGAGGAATTATCATTGCTTCAGTTTTGGGTCAATTCAAGTGAGACTTTTTGTTTTTAAAACTTCAACTGGTCAAGTTACTTATTATCATTTTATTAAATTTTTGGTAATTTTCTAAAGCCTTCAAATAAGCTCATCAAACAGGGCTTATTTGCCCTGCTCACATAACTCAGTCAATGCTGAGTTTTCCCAAGCTCTTGCAGAACCTGTCCAGAGCTCATTAGAGCTTTTCTTGATCTGTGCCTTGGTTTACAAATAGCTAACCAGGTAATCTTTAGTCCCCAATAGCTGTTTTCCAATTTCCAGCTTATGTGAGTGCTTATTTTCCAGTACAAAGTAGACCCCATAAACTGTTTTTAACACTTATAATCAAAACAACCAAATCTTGGTAATCAGCTTAAAAGAGGTTAAGGGTAGTTGAAATAAGTTGCATTTGGGTCATTTTAACATAATATAGCTTCTGTGTTGGTTTGGTCCCCTTTTGGTACCCTTTGGCTTATTCAAGTGCTTATTTCATAAGCACTTGTGTTGCAGTTTCAATTTCCACCAAACAAGCACATGTTTTTCTATTTTTCTTAGATTCTATATATTAAATTAGACTTTTTCTGAAATTTTCATAATTTTCCATAACAGTTTGCTATTTTTCTTAATTTAAAACAGTTTTTAAGTAATTTTTAATTAGCTTTTAATACAAAAAATTCAGAAAAAGCTTAAAAAATATGTTTTCAATTTTCCTAGATTAAGATAAATATAAAATTCATAAAAAGTATTTTTCCATAATTTTCTTGGTTTAAATAGTATTTTTTTAGTATTTTAATTAGTTTTAAATAGTATTAAATTAATAATAAATACATAAAAAGTCTAAAAAATATATTTTCAGTTTTAAAATAAGTTTTATCATATTTTAGATTTTTCTAAGTTTTAATTTTATTTTTCTAGGTTAATTTTGTATTTTCTTATATTTTAGTGCATTTTAAATACTTAATAAATAGTTTTTAATTAATAATAATTAAATAAATAGTTTTAAAAATAATTTTCTTTTTCTAATAATTTTCTTTTATTATTAGGATTGTAAAAATATCATTTTCATATTTATAGGCCTTTTATTTCTTTAAACTCACGTTTTATTTTGTACGCTTACGTAATTTTATTTAAACGTACGTTTTAGGTTTTAAACGTTCATCATTGTAAAAATAGTGATAGCGTTTATTTAATATATTTTATCTTTTATTTCTTTTAATTTGCATTTAAGTCGCTGTAATTTATAAATCTTTTCTTTAGGTAATTTTCCATCAATATCCTTACTGATTACTATCCTTAGTGATCATCTCATCATCCGATCAAGTGTTTATACACCAATTCATCCTCCGTGGGACTTAACGACCCAGGAATTCCCTATATTCCTTTGATCTTCATTGTATTAGTGTTTGAGCTGTTTTAAGTTTGTTACGGTTAGCCATTCACAAGTGGTTAGCTTGTGTAATTAAACTTGACGGTTTTGCACCAATCAGCGACGTCGTTTGAATCTTGGATATTCGGCGTCTGGTGTAAAAGTTGTGAGTGACGCCTTCCATAGTTTAGGCATGACGCCGTTAGACTTTAGGACCAGAAATTCCACTGAACCCTCACGTGCACTTTTGATCAAGTCTTCTATAGAGGGACGGCATCGCCCTTTGGTTGGGACGCCGTCAGGTATGCTGGAGTGCCTTTGATCTTGACTTTGCCATTTTCTTCATGTTATCGCTCCTTTTTGTCCAAATATGCTTCATTCCAGCATTTTGCTTCCAAAAGACCTAAAATGTGAAAAGAAACGATTTAAGCTGTAACGGATATAAAATGTGTCGATTTAGGGCTTAAATGACCCCCTAAAAACGTATGTTTTAAATCCTTATCATACCTTGTCTCCCTCCGCAAACTCCTTAGGACTCTTTATTCGTTGATCATGTCATCGTTTCGCTCTTTCTTTGTACGTGATTGAGGACTTATAGGCTTCGAGTCTTGGCTCGTCTAGCTCTTGAAGCTGCAAGAACCTATTTGACCCTGCCTCAGAATAATCCATGTTAAAGGCCTTGAGTGCCAGTATGCCTTTCGCTCAAGCTCAATAGGGAGATAACATGCTTTCCCGTACACTAAGCGAAAAGGGGTTGTTCCAATGGGCGTTTTATAAGCCGTTCTAAATGCCCAGAGTGCTTCATCAAGTTTAAATGACCAATCCTTTCTATTTTAGTGGACCGTTTTTTCTAATATTCGTTTGAACGCTCTATTTGTGTTTTTTACTTGCCCATTTGTTTGGGGATGATATGCCGTAGAGAACCTGTGAGGAACACCAACTTCTTCATTATATTTTCCATTTGAGCATAGCAGAAATGGGTCCCCCTGTCAGTAATCAGTGCTTTGGGAATCCCGAATCGCGCGAAGAGTTTCTTGAGAAAATGAATACTACCCTCGCATCATTAGTTCTAAGGGCTTGCGCCTCCACCCATTTGGACACATAATCAATGGCGACCAGAATGTATTCATTTCCTCCAGATGATGGAAAAGGCCCTATAAAATCGATACCAGACATTGAATATTTCGCAGACTTGGATGTAGTTCTGGGGTGCTTCATCTCTTCTCGAGATGTTCCCCGATCTTTGGCACGAATCACATGTCTGAACTTATCTCTTGACATCGTGGAATACAGTAGGCCAGTAGAATCCGGCATCAAAAACTTTTCGTGCCGTAATATACCGTGATGCCCTCTTGATGGTCCCGCATGACACTCTCTAATAATCCGATCAATCTCCCTTCCTGCAACACAACGTCGGATAATCTGATCGGGACACAGGAATAGAAGGGTTCATCCCAAAAATAAAACTTTAGCTCAATGAAGAATCTTTTCTTTTCTTGCCTAGTCATATAATTTGGTAAGACCTTACTGAATAAAAAATTAGCACAATCCGCATACCATGGCTCAATATCCTTAATGGACATTAGCTGCTCCTCAGGGAGGAGTCATGAATCTCATCATTATTTAGTTTTTCCAAGTTCGGGTTTTCCAACCGTGAAAGATGATCAGCAGCAAGATTTGCAGCCCCCTTTTTATCCCTAATTTCAACGTCGAATTCTTGGAGCAATATAATCCATCTAATAAGTCGGGGTTTGCATCTTGTTTTGAGAACAAATACCGTAAGGCGGAATGGTCGGTGAAGACGATAGTTTTAGAAAGAACGAGATACTGCCTGAATTTATCGAAGGCAAAAACCACAGCCAGAAGCTCTTCTTCGGTGGTTGTGTAATTTTCTTGTGCCACATTCATGGTGTTGCTAGCATAGTAAATTGGCTGAAAATGCTTCTCTTTTATTTGGCCTAAAACAGCCCCTACAAAGATAATCACTAGCATCGCACATGATCTAGAATGGTGGAGACCAATCAGGAGTAACCATTATAGGAGCTTGGGTAAGATCTTGCTTCAGGCGATTGAACGCGTCCTTACATTCCTATAAAAAGTGAAAGGGTGCGTCTTTGACGAGAAGTTGGGTCATTGGTCGGGCAAATTTTGAGAAGTCCTTAATAAACCTCCTATAAAACTCTGCATGACCAAGGAAGCTTCGGACAGTTTTAACGGTTGTAGGATATGGTAATTTGGATATTGCCTCTATCTTGGCCCTATCAACCTCAATCCCATTCCCGGAGACTTTGTGTCCCAAGACAATCCCTTCTCTTACTATGAAATAGCATTTTTCCCAATTCAAGTCTAGGTTAGTTACTTTACACCGCTTCAAAGATCTTCCAAAGATTGGACAAACATAGATCGAAAGAATTTCCAAACACCGAAAAATCATCCATGAAAACTTCCATACTATCTTCAATCAATTCATGGAATATAGCCATCATACATCGTTGAAAGGTAGCAGGAGCGTTGCATTGCCCAAAAGGCATTCGTTTATACGCAAAATTCCCATAGGGGCATGTGAAAGTGCTTTTTTCTTGATCTTCACGGGAAATAGGGATTTGGAAGTTGTAACACCCCCAAAATTTCATAATCATAGCGGAAGACTAATTTTGGGTGTTACAGGGAGGATCACAGTCATAATCATAGAAAACGACTCAAAAAGAGACGTTTTAAAAGTCATTATTTACTTAATTCAAAATGCATAAGCATTTCCATTGTTTTGCAAAATAAAAATGACATTAGTGTGGGTGATGACTGATAAATTTGTTTACACCAAAGACTCTTGGTCAAAATGCCCACTCCGTGCCTTCAATTCATGCTTCAATTACCTGAGATAAACATGCTAAAAGTCAACAAAATTATTGAGTGAATCCATAGTGTTTGTAATAATAATCATTTGAACACAAGGTGAAATCATTCATATAAATTAGTATGTATATTGCCATAAGTCTCATGAACTCAACATTAACGTGTGTTATATAATAAGAGTACCCTCGGTGTAGGAGTTTGCCATTCTCCTAGTATAAGTCAAATAGCGTGCATTTGGCTATCAATCTGGCTAACACAAGGTTATCTATCCAGCTAGCTCAAATGGGTTGTCAATTCCCAATAGATCTATTCATAGTATTCGCGTTCACTCGCAAGTGACTAAGGTTTATGATAAGAGGGGCTTTGTAAAGGGGGCAACAGAGTGTCTTATGCAATAACATTTCAGGATAGCATACATAAAAGTACTTGTGTTCTATTTGTAGCATGTATCTCTCCACGGGTTTGTAAAACATATAAAATGTGGGACTATGAACTCACCTTTGTTGTGGGTGTGTGTGGGTAAGCAATTATATAATATCAAATGCAACTCGGAAACGGTTCCAACACGCAACCTGGATAATATAGGAAATCTCAGTACTGGGAGATGTTGGTGGTTTGTGTTTGTGTAAAATGTTTGAAGTTCAAAAACATTATTTATAGTAATTATTTGCCCTTATATGTGTTGAGCATAGCATATAGGCGCAACGCAAAATTTTATGTGGTTGAGTGTTGATTGTGTGGTGGCTTATCATACCTCAGTGTTTTTATTAAAGTTTCTCAATGAACCTTCAAGTTTCCAGAAATTCACATTTCAAACCTTAATAATGAAAATTTATATTTTCAGTCCCTAAACTTTGGTAAAATTACACTTTTACCCATCTTTTCATATGTGTCAATTAAATGCAAGGTTTTCTAAAATATTCACCTTTTTTCCTTTAAATTATCAAAATGTCAGCTTTGGCACTAGTTTATAAGAATTTACACTTTTAGTCCTTAGACATCAAATAAGTTACATTTTTGGTATATATATATTAAAATGATATAATTTCACCTTTTGTTGAGAAATATTACATTTATACTTTTAGTTTTCCAAGGGTGGCCGTTTTGGACTCTATTGTGGTATAATTACAAGTTTAGTCCTTTAACTTTATAAATTTGCATTTCTAGTCCTTATATATGATAATTATTCATTTTTGGTCTAATTTTTTCCAAAATGACATGTTTAGCCCAGAAGTACTTTTACAGACATTTTATAACCTCAGTTTACCCATTTGACATTTTGTACCCTTAATTTACAAAAGTGGCAGATTTAGTCCTTGAGTTTGTATATATTGCAAAAATAGTCCTTACACTTCCAAATTCACACATTTTCCTATAATTAGTTATATTATCAGTTTATAACCTCAGAGTTTCATTTTGACAGTTTGTACCCATATTTTCCAAGTGTGACAGTTTTGACCCTTCACTTTTACAAAATTTGCATTTTAGACCAAAGTACATTCTTAGTTCATGATTCTATTTATTTTAGCTTTTTATACTTCCAGAAGTTTGTACGAGGTTTATTCGAGCTTATTTGACTGCTTTTTGGGTCGAAAGCTTATTTTCACACCTAATGGGCTTTAAGCGCAAACATGCGGCTCAATGATATTTTTACGGGTCCACTGGGTTTGAGACTTGTTGGGCTTATATATGGGCTTATTATGGGCTATATTCATTATACATATCAGCTTATAAAGTGATTATTTTCACTTTGTTTATTTAGAGTAAATGGGCCTTAAGGCCCGTTTAATGTGTTTGTGTATTTTAGAAAGGGTGCGAGGGGGCTGAGCTTGTAGCTTGTGAAATATAGTAAACAAGCTTGTTTGAATGTCATCTTTGTATTTCCTGATTCTTTGGTGAGTATAGAAACGGGTTGAATCATTTGTTTGTGTGGGTGTACATATGAATACGAATTTACAAGCTCATTCCTTAGGACAAAATCATTTCTGTGTATGTATTTATACCTAGACAGTTTTACGTATAGGTTCAAGTAAAACTAGGAACGTATGGTTTTGTGTGTTTATATGTTGTTGTGAGTGTGTAGCAAGTATGTAACTCCATTCTTGGGTGTGTTAGAAAACAGGTGAGTACACTTGTGTGTTTCATAGTTAACGAGAGTTGATGGAACAACATGTAAAGCTTAGGTCGTTTGAACATGTTAGAATGGATTCAAAGTACATCAAAATTTACTAAGTGTTGAGAGAGACTTACAACACCTAAAAAGGTGGCTCATAGACTGATGTTGAGATGAGGATAGGGCACGAAAGTGTTGTGGTTCATTTGCTAGCACTCCATGGAGTTGAATGATGCTTCTGGAACTCTTGGGCATGATTGAGATCACCAAGTTCTTTGGCTCTTCCTTCATGACTTGGGACAGAAACGAGGGACTTTGTGGGTGAGTTTTGAGAGTGTACGTGAGGTATGTATGCATGGTGGGAAATATAACATGAAGATAGGGACAACTTGGGTGACAAAAGGAATACGGGAAGAGGATAAGCAAGTAGGAGGGGGTGGCTAGGAGAGTAGAGTACTTGAGAACTAGTCCAAGTGGTTAACAAGTGTGTTTAGGTTGCTTCGTGTGAGAAGGTGACGAGGCCAAGGGGTTTTAGAAACTCAATTCATTTTGTATACTTGTGTGATAGGAAACTAAACAAGGTACTTGGGTGCTAGATGGTTTAGACATGTAGTAAAAATAGAACTTGAGGCTTGGGATAACATAGCTTAGGGTACGTTTGGTGCTAGAGTTCTCAAAGGGTCCAAACGTCTTCATAACGAGTGATATTGTGTTTGGGAAGCACTTGAGTGTCGAGTGAAGTGTTGGAGGGCTTATAACATTATTTGGAATACTTCACAAGTGATTGGAGATACTTTGAAACAAGTTAGAAACATTTTGTATCATTTGTACAAGTTTTGTAAAAGGTGATATGTTCATTTGCTTTGGTTCTCGTTTACTATTTGTATGTATGTATTATCTTAATGTAATTGTTGATCTTGATTCTCGACATTGTGGTGATTCGAACCATGCAATTTATTATATGTGTTGTGTGTACGGATTGTGAATAAAAGATGCAAAGCAAACACGTTTCTCGTCCATGTTATGTTTTTATTTAAGGTATTTGGGCCTATTGAGCTTAGGATTTGGTTTGGGCCCAATGAACTTAAATAGGGTCCGTTTGGTTGTTAAATGGGTCCATTAGTGTGCTTAGGTGTACTTGAGACCCATTGAGTGTTGTGGGGCCCCACTTGGGCATATCAGGCCTAATTGGTGAAATGTGGGATCCAAGGGAGGAAGGGGGTTGTGAGTGTGTTGTGGGGTGTGGGTGATCATAACTAATCTAGGGTTGATTTGTACACAATTATGAATGTCGTGGTACGCGTGTGAGCTCGTTTTCATAAAGGTGTGAATCACATACATATACTGATTCATATTTCCATAGTGTGGACAAAAGTTTTAATTTTTGCCTAAAAATGGGTGTAAACAGTAATATGTAGTTAATCCTTGATTAACGTTTATTAATAATTGTGGATTTTTACAGGATGTTATAGAAGTACCCTGAGAAACCGTCAAGAAAGCAATAGTACTCATGCCCAGCTAACCTTTCAAGCATTTGATCGATGAATGGCAAAGGAAAGTGATCCTTTCGGGTGGCATCGTTCAATTTTATATAATCGATACACACATGCCAACCTGTAACCGTTCTTTGAGGAACTAAATCTCCCTTTTCATTCTTTATAACAGTCATTCCTCCTTTTTTCGGGACTACTTGGACTGGGTTGACCCAGGGGCTGTCTGAAATGGGGTAAATTTAACCAGCATCAAGGAGCTTGATGACCTCTTTCTTTACCACTTCTTTGATGTTGGGATTTACTCTTCTTTGAGGTTGAACGGTGGGTTTGTAGTCTTCCTCCATAAGAATTTTATGAGTGAAAATAGTAGAGTCAATTCCCTTGATATCAACAACACTCCATGCGATCACTCCCTTGTACTCTCTTAGAACTTCCGAGAGCTTCCCTTTTTGTTCAGGGGTCAGGGAGGATCTTATGATTACAAGGAGTTGATCTGCCTCCTGAAGGAAGGCATATTCCATATGACTTGGGAGATCTTTCAATTCCAATATAGGAGGTTCCTTAATTGATGGTTTAAGCTTATTTTCTGGGTTTTGAAGCTCAAGAGGCTCAATTTCCTCCTTACGCGGATAGAAATAAACGGATCCAACCATCTCAGTCTCTTCCTCTCCATCATCGTATATCATGCCATCGTTGACATTCATAAACCCGTCTACCAAATACTCATCTACACAACTATTAACTTCATCAACAAATTCATCAACTTCTTCAACAAGATATATGGGGTGATCATATGAGAGAGGGCGTATCATAGTGTCCTTGATATTAAAGGTTAAGCTCTCGGATCCCACCCATAAAGTGAGTTTGCCATCATGAACATCGATAATGGCAAGAGCCATGGCCAAGAATGGTCACCCAAGGATGATTGGAACGGGGTCATCATCCTCCATTTCTAAAATCACAAAATCTACTAGAAACCTGAATTCTCCTATCCTAACCAGAACATTTTCGCAAACTCCAATGGGATATTTGACTGATCGGTCCGCAAGCTGAATACTCATTCTAGTTGGTTTCAGCCCTGAATAACCAAGCTTAAGAAATAGAGAGTGAGGCATCAAGTTAATGCTTGCCCCAAGATCTGCCAAAGCATTTTTCATAAAGAGTGCTCCTATGGAGCAAGGAATGGTGAAACTACCAGGATCTTATTTCTTTTTGGGTAGGATTTTCTGGATAATAGCTGAACATTCTTCCCCTAACGTTACCAACCCTTCAAATTTCTTCCGATTAGAGAGGAGTCTTTTGAAATATGTGTTATGTTTAGGTAGATGATAGAATGCATCGAGAAGAGGGATGGTAACGACTACCCCCTTGAAGTAAGACAACAATCTTTTATTGTCTTCTTCGGCCTTCTGGTTCTTTAGACGCGAGGGATAAGGTATCTTTGCAAGATTTGAACGTTGGATGGGTGTAGATGATTGTGGAGTGGGGTTGTGAGAGGTTGGAGGGGGTTCGGGTTTTCTCCCTCCTTGTCTGTCTCAGGCTCACGGGTCGTAGGTTTTTGAACTGGATAGGGTGGATCTTTGGTAGTGGTTCCAGATCGATTGGTGATAGCAAAGGTTGGATCTTGTTGGATTAGGTTGGGTTCGCTTATCCTTTTATGGAGTTTAGCGAACTGGTCTTCTAATTCAGCCTGTTGCTCTTGAATTAACTCTTCAAGACCCTTTAGAAGAATCTTCTTTTCCATGGTGAAATATCCGAGCTCTTCTTCAAAGGTATCACGGGTGGTGTACTCGGGACCCTCTTCCCCCTCATTTTTTCTTTTTAGATTACCTTAAAGGGTATAATCATTGTTTTGATAAAATATTAGGAGGGAAGGGTCATCATAGATGTCATGGCTAGAAAGGAGAACTTGCCCATGGCGTGTATTGTCATCACAATCATCGGCCTCGTGTGGCCCTCCACAAATGTCGCATATAAGGTATGGATTAACCAATCTCTTAGGTTCTTGCAACTTTTTGAGGTATGCAAGCTTCTCTTGTGCCCTCTTCATCTGATCGTCGAAGGATATGGGGTTTTCGTATGAGGCAGCCGAAACATTCATCACAGTTGTCGGCTCATTCCAAGTATTGTCTTGTTCTTGGACATACTCCTCAATCCGATCCTATCCTTCTTCTACACTGAGGTTAGAGATCATTCTTCCGGTCGAGAAGTCAATCCCTTTTTGGTCTTCACGAGAAACATTATCGTAAAAGATTTGAACAAGAAACCAAAGGTTGATACCATGGTGTGGAGATTGTTGAACAAGATCTTTAAAGCGAGTCCAGGAGTTAAATATGGATTCTCCATCTTTTTTAGGGAAGCGAAGGGTTTCGTTCCTGATGGTCGCAATCCTTCCAAAAGGAAAGAACTTTTTGGTGAACTTGAAAGTGAGTTGTTCCCAGGTGAAGATAGACCTCGGAGGCAGCTTATCAAGCAATTCCTTGGCCTTTCCTTGAAGAGAGAATGGGAAAACCGGAGTCTAGATGTCTCCAGAGAAGCTCTGTCAGCATAGATGGTATCCACAATTTTCAAAAAAAATTGATGTGGTGAATTGGGTTCTCACTGCGAGATCCGTGAAATTGACATGCATTCTGGATAAGCCAAACGTCGGTTGCATGCAACACCACATTGATTTTTTCGGAAGGATAAACGATGGCGCCAGTAAATCCAGACGAGGTGGGAGAAGAATAATCTTTGAGGATGTCGGTTTTAGGTTCGTTGATGTGTTCTTTAATAGGAGTGGCGGGAATTTCCTCACTGTGTAGGCTCAGGTTATCATTGATGAAAGCATCCTGAGGATTGGGGGAGTGTGTGGGTTCTTCATCACTCATGGCTTCATCAAAATCGATGGTGGTTCCTTGTGGTTCTAACTCACGGAGGGCTCTTCTTCGTCTGTACAATTCTCTATCGGGTTTGGCAAAGGGTTCAAAGAGGGTTTTGATGGAAATATGGGTTCTGATTTGTCGAAGGTCGTTGGTGGGTGGAAATGGTGGATCGTTGTTGGGTGGGTTATCACCTTCCATGATAAAAAGTGATGAGATTACAAACAAAAACACAAAGAAAGGGGATAGACTAAAAGAAAGCTAATGAAAAAGAGAAAAAAGCTCACTTGATAGGAATCAAGCGAGTAGACCTAAATGAGATAGAAATCTAACTAGCTATTCTATTCCCCGAAAGCGGCACCAAAAACTTGATACGGAGGGTTCGTGGTCGAGAAGACTTCCTTTTTTTCGAGCAAGTTTTTCAACCCTCTAAGCAGTGTACCTAATTGTTGTAGTGTAGTATGGGGTAAGCCTAGGGGATTGATTCGTTCTCTAGGGGAATAGAGATGCTAGAAAGAGATGTATGACGAGAACGTGAGGTTGAGGGAGATTCTTTTTAGTATTTTTATGGTTTTTTGAAAGCAAAGTAAATATCTCGGGGTATATGAGTGGGGGGTGGTACTTCAACCAATTTCAACTACTTTTATAACTACTAAACTAATTAACTACTTGAACTATGGATAGATTGTGCTTAATGTAGGTGTGCTCGTATGATGATTAAGAATGTGTTTACTTATATGTTCTTACTCCCTAGTTATCTCTTATTGGTCGATTGAATTGTCACATCCACATCTTAATTGGTGCATTGCATTCCTTTTGGTCATAGGGGGTGCTTAATTCCATAGTTCTATGAATTGTAACTCTCCTCTAGACTATCCGGAATCGGCAAGTACAATAGTATCCTTAAGCTACAACTCACGCAATAAACACAACGAATGGCCTAGGTGCACTCCTAAGCCTTTTTGCTATTTAGGACGTTCAAGCTCGCAACAATTAAAGAAGAAGCCTGTTTTCCTTACTCTAGCGTCTACCAATTAAGACAAGAGACAACCTAACAACAATTAACAACTAGGTTTCATAGATCTAAGCAAACACAAGGATAATTTAGCTACTCGTGTTAAACAAGCAAGCATACACACATACAATAGAACATGGGGTAGACATAATGATAATATGGACTAAAAACTTATCTTATGATGTAAAATAGGGTATGGAACCCTAGAATACTGTCCAAGTCGGACTACAGCTGAATTAGGGTTTGCTCTCCAAAGTTCTACCTCTTAAAATACAGAAAAATTGAATTCTATATATAAATTTACAAATGCGACGGCGTCACCTTTTGCTAGTGACGCCGTCAGGTCGCCATCATTAGGATTTCGTTTGGGCCAATTCATCGTTGGGACGGCGACAGTTGATATGTTTGATGCCGCCAGTCTTCATGAAGGACGTCGTCTGAGATTGGTTCTTGGGCATCTGGTGTGGAAATTGAGAGTGACGCCTTCTAGAGTTTAGGAGTGACGTCGTCAGGTTGTAGAACCAGAATATGTTCTGAGCCGTCATGTGTAATTTGATCAAAACTTCTATATAGGGACGGCGTCGACCTTTGGTTGGGACGCCGTTAGGTCTGATAGAGGGCCTTTAATATTGACTTTGCCATTTTCTACATGTTTTCGCTCCTTTTCGTCCAAATATGCTTCATTCCAGCATTTTGCTTCCAAAAGACCTAAAATGTGAAAAGGAACGATTTTAAGTAGTAACGGATATAAAATGTGTCGATTTGGGCTTAAATGACCCCCTAAAAACGTATGTTTTAAATCCTTATCAATATAAAATATGTTTACAATCCAACAGCTCCCACTTGAAAATGTTTCAATTAAACGTAATGACATTGGTAGGCGTTTAGCAACACGCCAATGCCCCGGAAATTGCTAGAGTGTGGTTTCATGAAGCACAATAAATGATTTATCATTAAACTATCCTTTTGTTTCAAATACTGTGTTAAATATAGATATGGATCTAAGTCATTCAATAATTTAACTATTATGTTTCTCATTGCATCGATTGATCAAGATTACCAAAATCATCGGGACGTATCCAGATCTCTTTTATGTATGGCCATACAAACATCTGATCAACCCCACGAGGGGCCCAATAGTATTATACTTCAAAAAAATTCAAATGAACAAATTCTATCTTGACTACAAGTGTAATCCGTAAATTTCACAACACTTCTGAAAATAGCCCTTATAACTACCAGTTACGGATAGCGGTAGACCAGTTCCAAGAAATGAGATCCACCCACGTCATTCTGGCTTGCGTCTCAAGTCTAAGGATAAATAATGCAATCATATACAAGATTTACTTAATGACAAAGATCCATAAAGTGAAATCTTTTCAGTTGGGATAGTCCGATATGCAATCTTTTGAATATCATGTGAGTATGGTAGGACCTTCCTTCAATATACAAAGTATATTAATGAATCCCTCAAATTTGTCTTAATTCAACCATATTCCCTGATAATTGATTGAAAATGGACATTTAGAATAACATAAGTCATTCATGGATTTTAAACATGCAAATACATGATACAACTTATTATAGAATGAAAATAAACATACCAAGTACTTTAATTCATTATAAAGTAATAATTTCATTACCATAACTTATCCAAATACTAATCACATATTTACATGAGATTTTCAGCTAAACGAAGTTCTATGCTCTCAAAGCTGCTGAGTAAGCTTTGCCTTGGCTAAAGTCATCGTAAAAGGATCACCTAGATTGTCATATGTGTGAACTTTGAGTAGATTAATTTCACCCATTTTGATTTGTTCTCTTCTAGGGTAATGTCTGGCGTATTTCATAACTCCAGGTTCATTGGCGATGATGATTGATCCAGAATTGTCGCAATACCTAGCCCTGAAACAAATTTTCCAAACAGCTTTCATTGCAGCTTCTGAAGCAGCTACGTACTCAGCTTCTATTGCAGACATGGCAGTAGTGGTACACTTGGTACTATTCTAATCCACTGCTCATCCGTTAATGACAAAGACATAACCCGTCTGAGACTTCGTATCATCTTTATTGGTCTGATATCTCGCATCGCAGAGAACTTGTCACTTTAAGCTCTACATCAGGACTCCTACCATAAACAAAAAACATATCTCTAGTAGCTCTTAGGTACTTGAGAATATTCTTAACAGCAGTCCAGTGACTTTCACCCGGATTCTGTTGAAACTGACTAGTAATATTCTGGGCAAACGCCACATCAAGTCTTGTGCATCTCACTGCATGCATGATTGATCCTACAGCCAAAGCATAAGGAACATTCTTCATGCGTATCACCTTAGCAGGTGTAGAAGCACATTGGGTACTATTCAAGTCAAGTCTTACTTGCATTGGAGGATATCCCTTTTTGGAATTCTCCATTCTAATTCTTTTCAAGATTTTGTCAATATAAGCACTTTGACTTAGTCCAATCAACCACCTAGATCTATCTACATAGATCCGGGTTCCAAAAATATATGTTGTCTCTCCCAAATCCTTCATAACAAAACATTTTCCAATTTAGGAGTTTACATCTTCTAAACATGGAATATGTTTTCCCATAATCAACATGTCATCAACATACAAGAAAAGAAAAGTAACATTACTCCCACTAGCCTTCTGGTATACACATGGCTTATCAAGATTTTGAGTAAAACCAAATTTCTTGATTTCCTCTTCAAATCTTTTAAATATTGCCTTGATGCTTGCTTTAGTCCATAAATGGATCTTTTAAGTTTGCATACACGCTTTGGATACTTTGGATTCACAAACCCCTCAGGTTGCACCATAAAGATGCCTTCTTCTAATCAACATGTCATCAACATACAAGATAAGAAAAGTAACATTACTCCCACCAGCCTTCTGGTATATACATGTTTTCCCATATCAACATGTCATCAAAATACAAGATAAGAAAAGTAACATTACTCCCACTAGCCTTCTGGTATACACATGTCTTATCAAGATTTTGAGTAAAATCAAATTTTTTGATTTCCTCATCAAATCTTTTAAATATTGCCTTGTTGCTTGCTTTAGACCATAAATGGATCTTTTAAGCTTGAAAACACACTTTGGATACTTTGGATTCACAAACCCCTCAGGTTGCACAATAAAGATGCCTTCTTCTAGGTGACCATTCAAGAAGGCGGTTTTGACATCCATCTGTCAAATATCATAGTCATAGTACGCAGATATGGCTATAAGAATCCTAATGGCTCTAATGTCTGCTACAGGAGAAAAGGTTTCTTCATAGTCAACCCTGAAGGTTTGAGTAAATCTCTTTGCTACAAGACGAGCCTTATAGGTGTGTACTTTACCACCCATGTTAGTCTTTTTCTTGAAAATCCACTTGCTACCAATGACTTTAGCGTTAGGAGGAAGGTCTACTTCAACCCAGACTCCATTATAATGCATGGATTGCATCTCCGCATTCATAGCTACTTGCCATTTATCCTTTTCAAGATCATCTATGGAAGCCTTATAGTTATTACGTTCATTATGATCCCCTAAACTATACTCCTCAACATTTACATTTAGACATAATCTCTTAGGAGCTCGATGTGTCCTTTCGGACCTACGAATGGGAGCTACTTCAGGTGGAGGTGCGAGACTTTCTGGATCCACTTGAAGTTGGCTAGTGTTTTCAGAAGGTGATGTATCTTCTTGATCATCTTCAAGATCTACTACCCTCCCACTAACTTCTTGTAATATGAGATTATTTTCACGGAATTCTGCATACCTCGCAACAACAATTTTGCTTTCAAGTGAATAGTAAAAATAGTAACCCGTTGTTTCCTTAGGGTATCCTATAAAGATACATTTAACAGATCTTTTTTGAAGTTTGCCAGGCGTGTCTTGTTTCACAAATGCCTCACAACCCCAGACCTTTAAGTAAGACAAATTTTGGACTTTCCCATGCCATAATTCATATGGAGTCTAATCAAACTTATTGGTTGGAACCATATTAAGAATGCCAACAGCAGTCTCTAGAGCATAATCCCAAAAGGATAAAGATAGAGTTGTAAGATTAAACATAGATCGAACCATATCTAACAAGGTACGATTACTCCTCTCTGACAAGTACTAAGCCCAAAGGAAACAGCAAGTCAAAACTTCCTATGGCTTCTACAGTTGCACGTACTTCATTGCCCACGTACAGATATAGATCTCCACGGTTCAGCTTCTTTGCTCCTTTAAGCCCCTGCGAAGTGTTACAAATATGAGTACCACATCCAGTGACATACACCCAGGAATTATAATTATGAGGAAAGAAAATAATTCTATCGTGAAGATACCTGAAGTGCTGGCAACATGATCAGCCGACTTCTTCTTCTTCTGATGCAACTCTAGAAGGTAGATGGAACAGTTCCTCTTCCCTTGCAGTGGTGACAAGCTTGATCCTTTGCGGGGTGATCTTCCTTCATTGGGGGGCAATTCTTAGGATTGGGTTGATAAGCCAGCATCTGCTTACCTTTTCCCTTACCCTTGACCTTACCCTTTGATAAGGATTTAAAATGTATGCTTTTAGGGGGTCATGTAAGCCCTAATTCGACCAATTTTATATCTGTTACTGCTTAATTTCATTCTTTTTCACTTTTTAGGTCTTTTGGAAGCATAATGCTGGAATGAAGCATACTTGGACAAAAAGGAGCAAATACATGAAGAAAATGGCAAAGTCAAGATCCAAGCCACTCAAAGCTGATCAATAGTACATGATGGCATCCCAATCAAAGGGCGACGCTGTCCGTCTATGATGACTTGATCAAAACATGCACGCGACAGCTCGGTGAAAATTCTGGTCTTATAACCTGACGGCATCACGCCTTAATATTGGAGGGCATCACTCACAGTTTTCAACTCAGACGGCCCAGATCTAGAATCAAGACGACGTCCCAACTGAAGACCGACGTCATCACAACTCTAAGGTGACGCCGTCCCATCGATGACTTGGCCCAGACGAAACCCTAATGACGGCGAGCTGACGGCGTCCCATGCAAAAGGTGATGCCGTCGCGTTTGTAAATCTATATATAGAATTCGATTTTTCTGCATTTAGAGAGGTAGACTTTTGGAGTAAAAACCCTAAATCGTTTGTAGTCCAAATTGGACAGTATCTTAGGGTCCCATACCCTATTTTACACATCGAGATAAGTATTTTAATCCAAAGTAACATTATGTCTATCCCTTATTCGATTGATTGTGTGTGTGCTTGCTTGTTTACCATGTCTAGGTAAATTTCTTGTGTGTTTGCTTAGATCTACGAAACCTAGTTATTGATTATTGTTAGGTTGTTTCTTATCTTAATTGTAAATTGGCTTAGGAGTGCAACTAGGCATCATTCGTTGTATTTAATGCTTGAGTATGCTTTATGATGATGTGGTCTATGGATGAAATAGCTTAGGCTTGCCGACTTCGTAGGTTGCATACGAGAGATAACCTCAAAGAACTAGGGGCACGCATACCCTACGACCTCAGGAATACAACGTGTTAAGATAAGGTGTGACAATTCAACTGTCCAATAAAAGATAACTATTGAGTAATAGTATCTAGGTAAAAACATTTTTAATCATCATACGAGCACACATCAAATAGACATAGCTACCCGTAGTAATTAGATAATTAGATAAATTAGATAAGTAGAAGTAATCGTTAGAAGTACCACCCCAAAACCAATTGCCTGAGATTTTTACCTTAGCTTTCTAAAAAAAAAAAAAAAAAATAATCATCCTCAACCTCCACCTTCTTGTCATATATTTCTTACTAGCATTCCTATTCCCCTAGAGAATGATATCAATCCCCGAGGCTTACCCAATACTACACTACAACGATTAGGTTCACTGCCTAGGAGGTTGAAAAACTTGCTCGACGAAAAGGAAGTTTCCTTCACCCCGAACGCGCCTCCCGCGCGCATCAAGTTTTTGGCGCTGCTGTCGGGGAATAGAATAGCTAGTTAGATCTCTATCTCGTTTAGGTTCCCTTGCTTGATTCCTATCAAGTAAGATTTTTTCTCATTTTCATTAGCTTCCTTGTAGTCTATCCCCCTTCTTCGTGACTTTGTTTGTAGCCTTATCACTTTTCATCATGGAAGGTGACAACCCACCACCAATTGACCCACCAAGAGGCTGTACTCTTGGTGAATACTCTAGACCGAGCCATCAAGGCTATAGGAACACCAAACTATGGCCCTGCGATCCGACACCATCTGGTTGGTGCAAAACGGATGTGCATTCCATGGACTTCGTTCCGAAGATCCTAATCAGCATCTCAAGGACTTCCTTAAAACTGTTGACTCCATCGACCTTGATGCTACCACTCGGGAGACCACGCGTTTGCGTCTCTTCCAATTCTCTCTACGGGACCAAGATAGTAATTGGCTTGAGCGACTTCCCGCCGGATCCATCTCAAGTTGGGATGATCTCACCACTCGTTTCCTCGCCTAATTTTTCCCACCGAGGAGAACTACCAAACTTAGGAATGACATCTTGATGTTCCAACAACGTCAAGGCGAAACTCTCTACGAGGCGTGGACTCGATTCAAGGACTTGCTCAACAAAGTCCCTCATCACGGCATCGATCTTTGGCTTCAAGTCCAAATATTTTACGATCATGACAACTTCTCAACTAGGCAAACCATCGACCAAGCGGCCGGTAGCAAACTTAGTGAACTCACCACGGAAGAATCGTGGGGTACAATACAGGACCTTGCCCTCTATGACAGTGAATGTTGGAATGACCCCCGTGAGTTGACCAAAACCGTCAAGGCAATCTCCTTGCCTCTCATTGACTAACAAACTTCCAATCGTAGGATGCTCAAACTTGAAGATCAAGTCAAATTCCTAATGAGCTCCTACGAGAATCCTACGTCTTCACACCAAGTGAACAAAATCACTCTACCTTGTGAATTATGTAGTGGTCCCCACGACACTCGTGATTACACAAGACTCCCCGAACAAGCTTTTGCGGACTACGCCTCCATGCGTACTGACGGAGCGGGAGAGAAGTGGTACACTTTCAAACCCGAGCAAAATAACTTAGGAAATTCCTTCAACCCCTCTTGGAGAAATCACCCTAATCTTAGGTGGAGCCAAAACTCGAACTCGCCCTAAAACAACTCATCTAGTTTACCCAATAGGTCCCAACCGAACCACACCTCCTACAACAACCCTCTAAACACCGGGAATTCCACTAGTCTTGAGGCAATGGTGTCCAAATTCATTTCATCTCAAGAAGCTCGATTGACTAAGCTTGAAGCCGATTTCAAGCAACGACAAAGCAAGATGACAACCAAGCTCGTCGCCCTCTTAAAAGCCTTAAATGACCGGGAGATTGGAGCACTCCCAAGTGATACTATAAAGAACCCAAAAGTGAATTCGATTTCATCGACTTCATGTTCTTGCTCACAAAGGGAGAGTGCATATCCATGCCCTTCACACCCAAAGTCCACTCGATCAACGCCATCAACACGGGTTCCAAACAATCCCGCATGAGATACCAAGGACCCGAGCCAACGGTCCATCCAACTCTTGAGAAACCTATCAACCAAGAACCCAAACCTACTCTAGAAGAGGAGTATAAGGATCTCCACCAAGAAAAACCGGTTCTTGAAGTCTTGACTCATGCGCCTTATTATAATGCTTTAAAAGAAAAATATGAGCAAGAACTAAAATTAGGAGAACGTGGGTCCGCATTTGTGCAAAATAAGTTACCTAAAAAGTTAGATGATCCCGGGCTATTCATTCTTCCGTTAATCTTTCGACACATTAGCCGACTTAGGATCAAGCATCAATCTTCTTCCGTTTTCCCTCCATAGAAGCCTTAACCTAGGTAAGATAGAACCAACGGAAACCATCTTAGGTCTAGCGGACGGTAGTATTGCATATCCGGTAGGGATAATTAAGGACATGGTAGTGCACGTAGGTCGATTAACTCTTTTGGCGGATTTCCATGTGCTAGACATGAATAAGGACCCAACATGCCCATTGTTAGTAGGAAGAGGATTCTTAGCTACCGCTAGTGCCATAATTGATTGTAAGATGTCTAAGATAGTGGTAGGAGAAGGGAGTGCTAGGTCAATTTACGATGTCAAGAAGCATATCTACTACAAAGAGGATGAACAAATACCCTATGAGATCATGTTGGATAGAAAATCATCTAGATATGAACCTTGGACTAATGGAGATTTTGTACGTCCTCAACGACCTTTCTATCTAAAAGAGACCTTCGTAAGTAACTCAACTTTCCATGAACAACAATTGGCTAGGGACATTGAAGTGAACCCGTTCGAGTATACCTTAGTTTTTAGGAAGATGACCGAGTTCCTAACAACCTTGCCTATTAATCTTAACATGAATAAGTGGAAAGTTGAGAGTGAGAAGCCTAAGCATAATTGGAGTTGGGATAGACCACCTAGTGATGTGAATGGATAATCGCACATTAGGATGATAATCTATGATCCCAATGGAGAAAATTTTGAAAAGGCATACCGAACTAAGCGTACCAATAGGAAGTTAAAAGATAAGTTTGATCCCTATGACATTCTTGAGGATAAACTTACTTACATAGGAAAGTAGGAGCACGACTTCGAGTCTAGCTACAAGACTCATAAATAAAGAAAAGCGCTTCGTGGGAGGCAACCCATGCTTAATTGTTTGCTTGTTTTGTGTGTCTTATATCTTTTTCATTGTTGTTTATTCTCATGTTTGATTTTGTGAAAATGCTTTATTTTGTCTTTAACCTCGTCTTAATTACATATAATGGTATTTTACAAAAAGATAAGTGTAGGGAAGATCACATATGTTTTTGAAGAACATGAACATGAGAATTACAATTAGTGAAATTGATATATATGTGTGTTTGTTAGAGTCAAATGCTTGTATCGAGTCATAATGGATGGTTTGCAGGAATTTTTCCAGATTCTAAAGATGTAATTTTTCCAGAATTTTTCCAGAAAAACGCAGCAGACCAGTTTCTGTCAGGACACCCTGAAGACGTCTTGATTAAAGCCTGACGACGTCAGGCTTTGCAGAAATAGTTTATTAGTTTTTTCGTTTTCTGTGCTACTTATAAATTTTTCGAAATTTCCAGGTCTTAATTTTCCAAAAAAACTGTAAACATCCATTCCACAAGCATTATATCTTACTTGCTTTCTAGTGTAGTTGTGTATCATATATAGTTTTACAGCCGATTTTATGTGAAGGTTTCGTTTGTTTTCTTATAAGTGTGTAGGTTATATTTAGCAAGAAGAAGAAACACTCATTGGATGGAGCTTATCACTTATGCATTCTTCTTGGAAAAGAATTTAACCACAACTTCACACGGATCCTACCGAGCTAATCAGGGGAGTACTAGTTTCTTTTCCTTACTTACCTTCCTTTATCATAACTTTGATACTTTCGGGGAACATTGGGGACAATTTTCAGTTTAAGTGTAGGGAGGGAGAATAAAACAGGAACTTAGAAACTACTCACTCACTTGATTATTTGTTTTGTCCTTGGTAATTTGTGTTATAAACTATGAGAAATATTCGTTAGGGCAATTTTAGCACCAAATTTAAAAAAAAATTATGACATGTACGAGCTAACTTTAGTCTTAATAAAGCGTCTCATGGATAGGAATTATATGTTTAGCACAAAAACCGTTTACCACTCAAATTCCACCCCAAAAATGTGAGATTCGCCCCTAGATCTTTAAGAATAAAAGCATTCACCTTTAATGCTTAGAGAGTGTACCGGTAGTATAATAGATTCTAGAACTAGTTTTGTGATTCATTCCGAGATCGCTAGTGAGACTACACTTGTGTAGTTAGGAATAACTAAATGAAAAGAGGCATTAAGATATCCCTTGTTTGAAAGTTGTATTACAATTACTTCTTCCACATCGGTTAAGTAATTACCTCACACCCTTGCGATGTACTCATCTTTAGTACACGATACCCCTAGTTAACCCCTCAGAGCCTATCCTTTTCGCGGTTCTCGTGATGTTTCTGTTTTCCGGAATATCAATGAAGAAAATTGTTTACAATCCACCCCCAAATGTACACTGTGGAGTTTGTTAGACTCCTTGGATCGTTTAGAGCGCTAGGGTTTAACAATAACGATGATAATAACATGTACACACAGCGAAATAAAAACAAATCAACGTTATTGACACAAGGTTTTTCTTTAATAACACTCCAAGCCTCAAATATTATTTGATCAAAATAATACGGTTACACTTAACTTGTAACAGGGATCAAAGATCCTTGAGGCTAAACTAAACAAACTCTAACCCTAGACGTTTATAGGAACACGTCTAGGTTACACACACACACCTTTAGTCGACTACATTATGGAAGACTTGTATAAAACCTACACCCCATGTCCTCTTTATATACTAGAGGATTAGGGTTTACAAATCTCTACAAATGACTAAATAATAAATCTTCTTTTGCAAGCAAGTCCCTCCATCTTTTTGTAGGTTTCATCTTTGTCACTTTAAGTCCCTTTGTTTCATTCTTTTATTTACTTTTGTCTTATCAAATCAAGAATCCTAACATACACCCAAATCGCCTTAGCCTACCTTGTATGCACTCACCTTTAGTGCATTATTGTTATCATTACTTAAACCTTAGTTCAAATATCTAGTTACTTGCATGGTTGCTAAGTCGAGTCATATCTTTTTTACACAGTTTTGGGACGATTGGGACTCATGGGTAAAAGTAATATTTTATGGAGTAACGGGAAAGAACGATAAATTCAAATTCCCTTTGTCTACGTAATTAAATACTCCAAGTGTTTTGATCTTTTCAAATCGGGTCAATTAGTGTTAGAGAAATAAAAACTCAAGTGTAGGGATGCTCCTCCTATAAATCCCTTATATTTTGATGTTATCGTAGAGGATGGTAGAGTAAAAATGTATTAAAAATATAAAAATAAAAAGTGTCAAAAAAATGAAAAATGAAAAAAAAACAAAACATACAGGCTACCATCCTACATCTATCTTTATATTTATGTCTTTAAATTTATGTTTCTTTTGTTTCAAGTTATCTAGAGTTAGTGAGTCGAGTCTTTGCTTAGCAACGCCACGCTTTTCATGCTTGTAACATATGATTTTTGACCTGTCACTACTAAATATCCCCTATCCAACAAAACCCTTTGTTTCCCTAACGTTACAACCCTTGCAAAGACCTCTTAGATAGTTGTTCCTAGGTGCTTACGCCAAAGCGGTGGAGGTTTGATCTAGTCTCAAGCTTATGGTAATCTATTTACTATGCCAGGTAATGAGTGTTTATCTTCCATTTCCATTTATTATATTTCATATAAACCCAAGAGATGAGAGAATCCAAAGACCCCTTGTGAGGTGCTAGTGTATAATTTTCGTGCTTGTTATGACTATTACAGTGCTTTAACTTGTTATGAAATATTTTAAACCAATGCTTCATGCCCCCTAACTTATAAATTGATTGGCCAAAAGCACATTTGCTTGAGGACAAGCAAATACCAAGTGTAAGGATATTTGATAAGGATTTAAAATGTACGCTTTTAGGGGGTCATTTAAGCCCTAAATCGATCAATTTTATATCCGTTACTGCTTAATTTTGTTCCTTTTCACTTTTTAGGTCTTTTGGAAGCAAAATGCTGGAATGAAGCATATTTGGACGAAAAGGAGCAAATACATGAAGAAAATGGTAAAGTCAAGATCCAAGCCACTCAAAGCTGATCAACAGTACCTGACGGCGTCCCAATCAAAGGGCGACGTCGTCCCTCTATGATGACTTGATCAAAACATGCACGCGACGGCTCAGTGAAAATTCTGGTCTTATAACCTGACGGCGTCACGCCTTAATATTGGAGGGCGTCACTTACAATTTTTAACTCAGACGGCCCAGATCTAGAATCAAGACAACGTCCCAACTGAAGACCGACGGCGTCACAACTCTAAGGTGACGCCGTCCCATCGATGACTTGGCCCAGACGAAACCCTAATGACGGCAAGCTGACGGCGTCCCATGCAAAAGGTGACGCCGTCGCATTTGTAAATATATATATATAATTCGATTTTTCTGCATTTAGAGAGGTAGACTTTTGGAGTAAAAACCCTAAATCATTTGTAGTCTAAATTGGACAGTATCTTAGGGTCCCATACCCTATTTTACACATCGAGATAAGTATTTTAATCCAAAGTAACATTATGTCTATCCCTTATTCGATTGATTGTGTGTGTGCTTGCTTGTTTACCATGTCTAGGTAAATTTCTTGTGTGTTTGCTTAGATAT
The DNA here is from genome assembly GCA_910596185.1 of Chrysanthemum makinoi. NCBI lineage: Eukaryota > Viridiplantae > Streptophyta > Magnoliopsida > Asterales > Asteraceae > Chrysanthemum > Chrysanthemum makinoi. The sequence continues at coordinate 145,037,497 of OU343220.1, forward strand.
ATGAAACCTAGTTATTGATTATTGTTAGGTTGTGTAGAAAACTAGAAGGGGGGTTGAATAGTTTACCAATTAAAAACTTTGTTTTGAAACTTATTGTAAAAATCAATTGATATTGATCTTAGATATGTTAATGAAATATGCAAGCAATATGTAAGAAGTAAATAAGGAAAGAGATGATCAAACCACAACAAGTTGTTTATAGTGGTTCGGTCTACAAGGACTCTTTTTCCTTGCCCTACTCCACTCCTCGAGTCTCACACTCGAGAGTTTAACTTCACTAGTCAACAAGCTCCTTTCACCGGCGGAGAAAACATTTACACTTCGCTTACACTATTTCCGACACTAAGCTAGATGTCGAGTTCTTTCCAAGGGTACAACCACTCCCACACACAACGTATTTTGAGGACTAAAATACTAACCACTCACACTCACAAGATTATGATGGTTTAATACAACAATGAAGTATGAATCAACACAAGATCATACAACACTAAACAAACAAGACTTCCAACTTCTCGTTTGAAGCTTGAATGTGACTTGATCTTCTTTGCTACAAAAGAGATCACTAATATGATATGAAACTGAGTTAGAAAGGTTAGAGAGAAGATATATATGAGAGTATGTTAGAAAGGGATGAAAAACTACTTGGCTTGGCATTGCTATTTATAGCCAAAGTGGACAGGAGCGTCCACGGACCGCGAAACCCTTAAAAGGGTTCCGCCCGTGTACCAAATTGGTACCGCCGGTCTGACAGTCAAGATATCAAATCTTTGCTAAAGCCAACTCTATCTAAGTGAGATTGTGCAAGATATGAAGAGTACAAATCCACACAAAATATCTAATGAAATCTTCCAATGATTTCCATGATGCATCACATGATGTCATATGTTGTATTTCTATTTTTAGAAATATGCAAGTACTTAAGTAGTGTTTGGTTTTAAGAACCTAACACATTCTAAAAACTACTATCATACATAATGATTAGAGTTCTATCAAGATGTTACTAATCATAAATGTAAATGCTTGAATGATGAATATATTGTTTGAAAAAGCTTGTTTTAATATCTATTAAACTTGACAAGCTTTAAGCTTTTATACAAATTAAATTTACTTTTGTCGTTAACAAAACTTAGGTAAAGATCAAAAATATAAATAACGTTTAATGACGATATTTGTATTAACAGGTTGTTTATTATCTTAATTGTAAATTGGCTTAAGAGTGCAACTAGGCATCATTCATTGTATTTAATGCTTGAGTATGCTTTATGATGATGTGGTCTCTGGATGAAATAGCTTAGGCTTGCCGACTTCGTAGGTTGCATACGAGAGATAACCTCAAAGAACTAGGGGGCACGCATACCCTACGACCTCAGGAATACAACGCGTTAAGATACGGTGTGACAATTCAACTGACCAATAAAAGATAACTAGGGAGTAATAGTATCTAGGTAAACACATTTTTAATAATCATACGAGCACACATCAAATAGACATAGCTACCCGTAGTAATTAGATAATTAGATAAATTAGATAAGTAGAAGTAATCGGTAGAAGTACCACCCCCAAACTAATTGCCCCGAGATTTTTACCTTATCTTTCTAAAAAACCATAAAAAGTTAAAGAAAAAAGAATCATCCTCAACCCACACCTTCTCGTCATATATTTCTTACTAGCATTCCTATTCCCCTATAGAACGATATTAATCCCCGAGGCTTACCCAATACTACACTACAACGATTAGGTTCACTGCCTAGGAGGTTGAAAAACTTGCTCGACGAAAAGGAAGTTTCTTTCACCCCGAACGCGCCTCTCGCGCGCATCACCCTTGTTTGCTTGCGGTTTGTTTGGGTTTTGGATTCTGCCACCTTGAATCTCTAGGATTTGTGGTGTATTAACCTTTTTGGGCAACCCCTTCTCATATTTAATAAGTATAGCATGTTGCTCATTGATTTTATTCCCCATGTTGTGTATATTGTAAATGCGCACAAAACCTTCAAAATCCTTAGTAAGGGATATGTTGATTAGGCCAACACAAACAGCTTGAGGGAGATGGAAGTTGAGAGTCTTGAGACGTTCTAGTTGATCCAAATAGCTCTTCATCAAAAGCACATGAGAGCTAACGGATTTGACTTCCTCCTGTTTTTAGGCATATAGAGATTCAAGAAGATCAAACAATTCTACACTTACCTGCTTTTCAAACATAGACTTCAGTTCTAGAAGCATAGCATGAAGAGTGTGATTCTGAAATTGCTTTTGCAATTCTGGGGTCATACCGCCAAGCATCATACATGCTACCTCATTGTGACGATCATACTGAAGGTTCCATGCCTCCAACATATCATTAGCTGAGTTTGGATCAGGAGCATTAGCCAAAGGCTGTTCCAAGACATCAAGTTTCTTAACAATTCTCAGGACTATCCTTAGCTTTCAAAGCCAATCATTAAAGTTATTTCTAGTTAGTTTCTCTCTTTCAATCATCTGTCTGAAAGCAAAGTTGCTCAAGTTTGGTTCGTTTTAGGCCATTCTACAAAACATAATAAGTTCAAAAGTTAGTACTTCGATAATAAATCCTTAAAGAAAATCAAATACCCACAGCTTAATACACATAAACCATATAATTTACTTAAGTCTAGGATCCTAATTGACATAGTACCATTACAGATAGTACTCAATGAGGTAAGTGTCGAACAATAATTGCAAATCTTGTGCAATTCCTAAATCATTTTGGGACTTACTAATTGCACTAGGGACAATCGCATAGTGTCATGTAAGCATAATTCATCACATATTATGCATCGGGTTAAGGGTCTCACCATGTAACTTAATTAAGTTGTCTAATAAAGAATCAAATTATTCCATTACCGTCTCACGATAAGTGAAAATTTACCTTGGGCTTGCAATCTATCTACGTCTCACGCAAAGTAAATTGCAACTACAAGTGTTCTTACAATTGGATGACATTAAATTAGGTTTTCAAAGGGTACATTTTTTATGTGTAATCAAATATGTATGAAGAAGCATGCATACATCTTCGTGTCATAGGTTTTAATAAAAAAAAAAAAAAAAAAAAAAAAAAACTTTTACTCAATTTTGTTCTTTTATTTAAGGTGTATGTTTTTATGTGCAAATCTTGTGAACATAAATAATAACTTTACACCAAAAAACTGACGATTCAACATGTGTTCAAAGTCAAAGTAATACTATTTTTATCGCGGCATTGGTAAACCAATTAAAGAGAGACAAACCACTATATCGTACTACTGCATGAGTCCGAAGACCCAAGTTCTTTCGGTAATTCCCTCATATGACTAAGCATGTAGTGGGCCGTGGAATCATTACAGTCAATCAACTTGAAAACTATTTTACAACAACCATACACTATAAATAGCCATTGGTTGATTGCAAATATAGTTATCGATAAAAATAATAAATCTTTAAGTTAGAAAACATATTAAAAACTAATAAATCTTACTAGTCTCGTCTGTGAGCGAATTACCGTGCGAAGCGAACCACTATCGACATATAAGACTTTGCAAGATAATATTTCATAACAAAATCAAATTTCATAGTTATTGGTCAAGTTTATTTATTTTTCTAACAAACACCATTTGCTTTGATTATGAGTCATAACGAATAATAAAGCAAGTAAATAAACAACTAATATAATTAACAATTAATAACATGCATAATAAAATCAACTAATAACATGTATATATTTAAATAAGGTTTCCACTTGTTTTCGAGCATGGTACAAAGTGGACCATATACATCGATTTAAAAAATCGATTGTGTAAGCCCTACAATAAATATACACAATAAACACATAAAGTTGATTAATGAACGATAAAGATGGAGTCCTCCCCAATTTTAGAATTAATTAAATATATATAGTAATTACTAGTCATACAATTAATTAATTAATATATCTAAATTAATTAAAAATTGGTTTAACAAATAATATCCAATATCAAGATTCAATATCCATGACAAAACATGTATGTTTTTATCATGAAGCACATATTAACAATTAATACAAGTAACAAGATTGCATAACGTCAAATAATCAATAATTGTACGTTATTAAACACATAAAATTGCATGCAACTTAGATTAGGTAACTACAATTTTTAAAACTTATAAAACCCTAATTTTTTAATAATAAATACGCCCAAAGGGCAATTAAAAATTAAGAACACTAATTTATCATGCAACAATTGATCAAGATACAATTTTTACGTGTTTTAGGTAATATATTACAATATATAACGGTTCGTGATGTCACTGTTGGAATATTAAAACTATTATCATATAATAATAACATATTGTAATCACAAGTTCGCAGCAAAATAGAATCATATAGTGTACATAAATTAACTTAAAGAACGTACATTGTTAGCTTCCTTACGAATCAAAAATAAGATCAAGAACATAATAAACCCTAGGTTTAGGGTTTACAAAAATTGTCCCTTGTGGAAATTAATCCACACAAAACCAACAAAAAAACCAATGAGGTTTTGACTACGATCTCACACACACGTATTGTTTAGCGATTCAATTAGAATGCTAGTTCTTAGATCACGATAACTAACTAATCTTGATTTCGTTCAAGATCAAATGCACAACCCCTGTTGGTTATGTAATTCGTTTGACCCAGACAAAAGAGGAAGAAAGGATAGAAGAATAGCTAGTTAGGATTTTCCAAAATATACCAAACAATGAAACAAGGGCTTTGTTTATATAGTGTGATATTTTTAATCCTAGTTAGACTTGAATTCCCATTTGGAAACCCATAACCAGTCGATCACATCAAGGAGGGGATTCTAGATCCTTCTCCTGATTAGTTACAATCTAGTCCTTAAACTAAATATTTAACGTCTGTTAACTAACTCCCGTTAAGTAACATTTATTTAACGACCGTTAATTATTATCGTGATTTAATAATTAATATATTACTATAATAGAGTTAGGATCAATAAGAAAAAAAATTAAAATAAGAATGAATCTTATACATAACGTGTGCGATCCCGTAAACTCTCCTACCTCCGGACATACGTGCATGAAATATGTTCACAATCCAACAATATTGACATGCATTGATATTACACCTAGTTTGTTTGGGTACTTAACATCAAAACTTTCATACTCAACCACAAATATTTCATAGCTACACAAAGTCAATGCATATGGAACGTATTTGGTTGCTTAGCTTGTGCAAGCATCTGCACTACCTCTCGCATGGTCGGTCTCTCGACATTATGCTCTTGAACGCACAACATTGCCACAAAGAACACCTGCTTTGCTTCATCAAGAGGAACCTTTTTAAGCCGCTCATCCAAGATTTTTCCTACTTCTTCTTTCGTCCCGTTAGTTTGCATTTTAGACCATCGAACAATGTCCAATCCATCTTCCCCAAAGTCACCAACTGGCCTTCGCCCCGTGATCAACTCCAATAGTACCACCCCATAACTATAAACATCGCTCTTCTCGTCAATCTTTAATGTGTACGCATATTCTGTTACCACCAAACCCGTTAATTAGTACCATCTTTCTTTGATCAAAGTAAAGTATAAGCTAAAGAGATAACATCACTTTATGTCCTTTAAAATTTAAGAGAAAGCGAAGTGTTGAACATAATCTTTATAGAGTTAAGAGAAAGTGAAGCTATGGATTCTAACATTGATGCTTTCACATTCATATATATACTGCTATTAGATTTAAGCTTTAAATATGAACAAAATCAAGTCAACTTTCGAAGTGGTTATCCATAAAAAAAAAGGTATTTCGGATTGCGTTTTGGAAATGATTAAATAGTGTTCGAAAACCCTTTTGAAATTTTTCATGATTATGTGCATTCTTTGAGAGAAAATGATGTTTTAAAATAGCAGGTTGAGACTTGCTTTCAAAACTTCTTGTTAGTTGTAGTGGTCAAAGGGTTATATCACTAAAATTATTGACTAATGCAAATCATGAATGGATTGATTTGGGAACAAATAACTGGTTTAGACCCATACCCATTACCAACTTGCCTATTCGCCCATTTTGACCCAAACTCCCCAATTCATCACCTCTATTCTAGCTATTGTTGATTGACTTATGTTTGAACATATAATAGAAGATCACAGATGATTAAATCAAAGATAAAATTGAACAAGTACCTGGAGCAATATAGCCATATGAACCTGCAATAGCAGACATACATTCCGATGCACCACCATCTTGCATGAACTTTGCAAGACCAAAATCAGCTACATGTGCTTCAAAATCTGAGCTTAGTAAAATGTTGTTAGACTTAACGTCTCGATGAATGATAAGAGGTGAACAATCATGGTGCAAGTAACAAAGACCCTTTGCAGCTTCTATAGCTATTTTAAGCCTTGTATCCCACTTAAGAACACACCCACCTTTCTTTCCATGAAGCAATTCACCTAAACTACCATTTGGCATGTACTCGTAAACCAACAAATTCGTCTCCTTATTTGAACAAAGTGCCATTAGCCTCACAATATACCGATGCCTAATTCTTCCCAACGTTTGTATCTCTGCAGATAAACCACTATCGTGTGAACCACCATTTTTGCTTGTTCCCAGTTTCTTGATCGCTACTTGCTCTCCATTCGGCATTGTTCCACCATAAACAACCCCCGCACCACCTTGCCCGATAATGTTATTGTCCTTTAAACATTCCAAAATGTCCTCACTCCCAAACTCTAGCTTTTGAAAGGCAGTGAGCTTCCACTTTGGTTTTGAATTTGTTCTCATCTTTCGAGTCTTGATAACTGCTAATATCACAAATGCAAGAGAGCAAACCAAAAGTCCCAAAGCAAATACAAGTTTATATTTTGCAGGAACCTTTGAAGTTTTGCTATCAACTTGATGATTGGTTTGTAAAGGTAATGTGGAAGATGAGTCATTGCATGGGCGCTTCAAGAACGGCCCACAAAGATTAGGATTACCCTGAAAGGAAATGGACTTAAAGAGGGAGTATTGTCCGGTCTCAGGTATCGAACCAGACAAGTTATTATAGGAAAAGTCAGCAGATGTTAGGCTTTTCATGGAACCAAATTCGATAGGCAGGGTTAGGTTGAGGTGGTTCCATGAGACATTGAGATAATTTAGTATATGAAGTTGTGACAATTGAGAAGGGATTGAACCTGTGAGTTCATTTCGACTGAAATCCAAGTAAGTAAGTGAGGAACATTGTGAGATCTCAAGTGGGATTTCTCCAGAAAAATTGTTTCTACTAAAATCCAACTTTAAAACGCTCTTTAAATCACCTATCTCCGATGGAACTTCGCCTGAGAGCTTATTACCATCTAAAAGAAGAATCTTGAGTCCCGAGAAGTTCCCAATAGAAGATGGAAGAGAACCAAAAAATCGGTTGTTGGAAAGATTTAACTGAGCTAGAAACTTTGAAGGATTTTCATTTGACCCTTGTAACTTTCCAGCCAAATAATTATTCTGTAACTCAACAAGTGACAACAATGGCAAGTACAGGAACCCATTTGGTAGTGATCCGCTTAGATAATTCTGTCCCATTCGAACTCTACTAAGCGACTTACACTTACCAAGGTCATCTGGTAAAGGCCCGAAAAGAAAATTGTCAAATAAAATCAAAGTTTCAAGTTTTCGTCCGAAGCATAGAAACTTTGGGATGGTTCCTGTGAGCTTATTAGTTGAAAGATCAAGGTGTTTAAGATTACCATTTCTTCCCAACATCGGAGGAATGGTTCCTGTGAAGTTATTATCCCAGAGACTAAGACTTTCCAACTTTGGTAGGTCTGCAACAAAAATGGACACATCTCCATGCAATCTGTTGATGAAAAGGTTCAATATTGTGAGTTCTGTGAGAGCAGAAAACTCTGCTGGAACCTCGCCAACAAGCTGATTATTTGAAAGATCGAGACACTTTAAGTTAACCAAATTGCTAAGCTCAGTAGGAATTAAACCCGTTAACCGATTAGTCTGCAAGAAAAGTGTATCTAACTTGGTCAAGTTACCTAACTCTGTCGGAACTTCACCATGTAATCCACAGTTTGATAGATCAAGATGAATCAAGTTGACCAATTTACCAAACTCAACTGGTATCCCACTATCAAATTGATTAAAATAACCCAGAAGAAGATGTGTTAGATTAGTAAGGTTCCCAAGATGGCTAGGTAACACACCCTTCAAGTCATTACCACCCAAATGGAGGAAGTTTAGTAGCTTCAAATCACCATAAGATGGCGGAATATCACCCGAAAAATAATTTCCTCCAAGATTTAAGTAGGTTAGACTTTGTAACCGAGAGACGCCCAAAGAAAGTGAACCCGTGAAATTGTTGTTGTAAGCATCAAGAACTTGAAGTTTCGTCAGTATTGTGAATTCAAACTCAAGACCTCCACTGAACATATTGTTGGATATGTTTAGGAACCGAAGCTTTTTAAGCTCGTGAATGGTTCTAGGGAACGCACCCGAGAAACCATTTCCATCGACCGAAATGTTTTCTAGCGAACGGAGTTGAGTTATAACAGGTGAAAGAGTACCCGAAAGGTTTAAACCCGATATGTCAAGAGAGGATATAAAGAAAGTGGTGTTGTCACAAGTGATTCTGGTCCAGTTTGAACATAACGAGGCGTATTGTGAGAGGTTCCAAGTAACTAAAGACGGGTGATCGGAGACATCAAAAGATTGCTTCAAGGAAATAAGAAGAGAAGCTTGTTTTCTGAGTGAAATATGTGAAACTGAATGACAACAAACGAACAAGAGAAACAAGACAAAAGTTAAGAATGGTAGCTTCATTTTGGAACTAAGCAATGAGCATTGTGATGTATGAAGTCTTTCAGTAGCTATATGTGGTTTGTTAAAGCATATATCCATGACAAATTTTGGATGTTGTCTAGTCATGATTGAAACATTTACTTTCATGCTTTTAAAGTTTTGATTCTTGTCAGTAATGTACGAGTAAACAAAATTATACGTAGATATGTGTATATTCATAGATATTCTATTTATTTTTAAGATGGGCACTTATTGATTTAAGGATCATCTTTAACTTTATGAGCTAAAGTAAAAGCAAAAGAAGATGCACTTCCACTGCCAATATACTCTTTTCATCCACCAAAATTCCCTCACTTCACTTGGCTTCTTTATTCACACTCTATGGAACCCACACCTACAATTGCTCTGTCTAGTTTGTTTACATTTTAACAGACCTGTAGGTAATCCTACAGTAATAGATAATGGTAAAAGACCAACTCCAAACTATTTCAAAGTTATTGTTAAATTAACTAAACTTTTCATTTCAGATTATTATGTATATTAAAGCACATACACTTTGCTAGCAGAAAGAGCATGTTCACTTCACCTGGCAATCTTGACCGATACAGCAAGTTGGTAATGTTTAATCTTATTTTTAACTGTTTAACGGGTAACATCAGAACATATGATTGTAAATCTAATGTTATTCGACAATTTATAATACTTAAAACTGTACGTGATATTTATCACTTAAAAATGCAGAATATGTTCTTTTCTGGTAATTTCAGGGGCACCAAAATTCATGTTTTCGCTTGTCCATTTGTAATCACTAATCTTCACTTCATGTCTTATGAGCCTCTTATACTAAACAATATCAGTATATGATAACTTTGTGTATCATGCACAACTCCTACAATTTAGAATGAGTCTAATTACTTTAGGCCAGTCACAAGTAAAAGAGAAAAAGAAAAAGCAAAAGCAAAAGTGCATGCTTTTATTCTACAATACTTTGTTGGGATTCATTCTTGGAATGGCCCTATGTTAGGGAAACTAATATTATGATGTGGTCAAGGGTTTGTCAAGACAGAAGCACCAACTGCAGAGCATAAGTCATGTACAAATCAGTTTTGGTCCCATTGGGGTCTTTTTCACTTTGGACAAACCAACAAGCACCATTTATCTTTTGTATTAAAAGTTCATACCATCCATTTATTTTGTTTACATGCTGCAAAAAGACAAATGGTGATCAAGGCCACATTACAAAAGAAACATCAACCAGTGACAAAATCAAAAGCCCCCTTCAACTGAAAAAGGAGAGAATAAAAACCATGATAGACATGGAATAAAAATGTTGGTAAAGAGATGCAATAATCACTAGTATTTTCAGTGGGAAGAAACACTTTTAATCCAATGTCTGCACATTGTATATACTCAATCATGATAATGATGCTTGTAGAAACATAACCAATTATCATATTCCGAAACTTCCATTTTCCATCATAAACTCTTGCATGTGCACATACATCATCATCAGATTCATCATATATCCAGCAATAACAAAAGATACTGGATGGGTCAAATAAGATGCTTTTGATATGCTGATATACTGTCGTTTGGAATATTTCCATATCATTGATATTTTGTATATTTTGTGGATATAATACTTAGAAGACAAAAAAGGCAGCAGCATTACAAGTATCGGAAATTCACTAAAAGTATCAATGGATCACTTTAAACCCCGAAGAATATACTTGGATAAAAAAGAAGAAAAAAACTACTTTTCATGCGGCACAAGTGCCTGCTGGAATCAATTTTTGAATAAGCACAACAGCTGCATATGCAAAGTGTAACACAAAAGATGAAAAAGCTAGCATTTACGAATGTGAATTTCCTCGTGACTCGTCAATACTCTGCAATACACCAGTTCAAAAAAGAAATATGAAATTAGGTAAGATTTACGCAAGCATAGTAACCAACAATGGTTGAAAAGAATAACAGACCAGTCTTTTGAAAGATTTGCTATGGGATGCTATATTTGCACTCTCATCTGGCTTGGCACGATCAAGAGCCTGAAGAACAATGCATACATGTTTCAGCACACTAATTTACATCTTTTATAAGAAACCACATGCATAAATTTTTTTTTTTTTTTTTAAAGAGTAGCATGAAGATTTGTTTTTTTAATGGCGAGAATAGCATAAGGTAAACTATAAGCTGTATCCTAAAAGAAATTATAAGGCACATAATACTGCATCTAACAATGGGACAAGAAAAGGATAAACTTAAGGAATGGTGAAGAAGCTTTGCCTGAATTAATGATTCCACTCGACGCCGCATCCGAGTATGCATAAAACCTTCAGAACACTGTCACCAAATGAAGAAGAAAACTATGAAGGAATCGATAAATGCTTGGTGTTCATGATAACCCATTACTATACTGATTTGTGACTATAGGAAAAAATGTGAAGAGTTAAAAATTTAATAAAAGAGCAGAAATCTCACCTTCACATGATAGTTCACATATGCATGAAATGTTGACAAACTCCATACAGTCTTGTCCAGTTTCTTTCCTTCTACATGGCGTGGGGAAATAACTGTGTATATTAAACAGCCATTAAAAAATGTTTACTCAGTTAACAAAAATATATAAAAACCTCAAAATTTCTATCATTACCAAATGAAACAAAACCAGCATTTGCAGATAGAGCTTGTTCAGGAGCTTCCTTCAGTTCATTGGGAGGGGAAGAAGACCACAAACAAGCAGGGGCATTATTAAGTCCAGCAGTACGTCTTGCTTCCACGAACTCCTGCAAAACATATATAATTGTTTAGCTAGCATTTACAATGATTCAACTAGGACAAAAGCATCTACAATCATATATTTGTAAGTTACATTAATTGTTTAAAATAAGACAGGTGTAAACCTTTCGGACACATAAATTATAAGGCCATATCAACTCTGGGTTAGCTTGAAGAGCCAAGAAATGGCCATGTGGTACATTAAGAACATAAAATATATTTGTCGTATCAATATATTTTTTTTTTATTTTGTTTAGCAACTCTGTTAAGGTGTAGATTTTATGAACACGATGACAAGTATGATACTGATCAATTCATAAACTTTGTAATCTCCTTTTAACAATACTTCTTCGTAGTACCCTTACAAAAAGCTTGTGTGAAATCTATCTAATCATCTTGCAAAGAAACTAGAATCAAAGACCTAGTGATGCTCATGAACTTCCAAAAAAGGAGAAGTTGCACAAAGGAATATTCATAATACACTAGGCCCTTAAAAGAAACGTTGTCCACAACACCTATGAACAATCAAAGAAAGCACCAGCCTAACCATCAAGGGTAGCTATCTGACACTATGCACTGACACTGATCTAATCACATAGAGAACAGGATATAAGCTTCAAAATGGATATGACCAGCAGATATATGAATAAGCCAACAGAAAGTCACTGAGAGACCATATTCCACATCTCCAAGTGTCAAATACCAGATCCAGGAAAATGATTGTTCTGTAATAAAGACATAAATAAAATAGTGGATCGCTTACACATCAAATCGTTGTACCCAGTATATGGGGTCGCCGAACCAATGGCTTTTGGTACGCCGACCACTTGATTTTGGTATTCCAAATGACATAGTTTTGGAGCGCTCAAATGCACGATCCGGGTCGCGATCCGGAACATGAACATACCACATTCAGGTGTGCGCAATCCGGAACGAAAAACATAGGCAAGGTAGCGTTTCCTGAGACTATACAGCTTATTGTGCATACCTTTGGGGAAGCCTAGACACTTTGAGAAGTAAAACGCAACTTGTGGTTGCTAGTAGTAGTGCAGAAGCAAATTCTAGAGCAATGTGCTATGAAATTCATAGGATCCTAGCCGAGATAAGAGTAATAAACGAGGGACCAATAATGAAATAGAGTTACATTACAGACAACAAAGAACCCTGTGCATATTCAGCAAACCCAACAAGTGGAAATTTACTAGCACTTAGTCAAAGACAAGTTAGACGATGTGACATTATGTGCCAGCTGCCATCAGTATAACAGACAGCAGTTACAAAGGCATTAACAAAGAACCCTGTGCATATTCAGCGAACCCAACAAGTGGAAATTTACTAGCACTTAGTTAAAGACAAGTTAGACGATGTGACATTATGTGCCAGCTGCCATCAGTATAACAGACAGCAGTTACAAAGGCATTAACAAGACAAGATTCAAAAAGTTATGGTCCAAACTGGGTATGATTATCAATATCTCATAACCCAGCTACAGTGGGGAGTGTGGGAAAACATGATAATTGCTGAGACACAAAATAGGAAGTTAGCGTCTCTGGATAACATATTCAGTTGTAAAACCGTTTACCATGCAGCTCATCCCTTCAGCAAGTAACTATTTGTGAGTTTAACTAGGTTGCTGCATTTATTTTTTGTTCCTTGAATAAAGGTCATATATTGATATTTGGCTCACTAGACCTAATTATCCTCCTTTCAATATAAGAGTGGTTTTGCCTCTCCAATTTACTAGATTTCTTTAGTGCGGTTTTGTAATGCCACTGGTCTGTTTACCAGCCAGGAAGTATAACATGGGTAGTGGCATAGTCAACATCCAGACACCAGAAATACGCAATGTATTTCGTTCAGATGTAGCAACGAAGAATCAGAAAACTGTTGCTATTACCTGTAGGAATGATGTTGCGAGAACAGTATCAACAGAATCATTAAATCTCATTGGAAACACCACTGTCGCCTTGTCTACCTGCCACAATAATTATAAAGTAATAAGTATAATTTCAAGCGGCCTATATATGGTAACATAAAACTATATATTAATATCATGATTGTCAAATAACAGCAATATGAACAAAAGCAAGGTCTATAAAACAATAATATGACCTTTCAATGTGGCGAAATAAAAAAACAATAAATATTACAGTTGCCATACTTTTTTAAAGATTTTAAGGCAGGCCATTACAAAACAAAACGAAATGTTGACATCCATGCTTCTATAAATTTCTGTGTTTCAAAAGAACCCCATAGTCCACAGGAGGAGCTAATTTAAAAAGGCGGCAATTTGTGCCCAAAATCAAAAAAATGGGCTAAATGGGCAAACTTTTAAAAGATTTGGGCACATTTGGGCCCCCTCCTTTTTTTGAAATGGACATATATTGCCCATTTGGAAGTTAAATGGGCATAACGGGCACATGTTTCTCTCAAACATTATATTGTTTTTTAAGAAAAACTTATATTTAATTTTTTAAATATAAATGAGATGTTACGTTCGAGGAATTTATTTTGTCGTTTTTGGTCTTTTTAAAAGCGTTTTTTTATAACATGAGCCCGTTTGGCCCGTACCCGTTTAGCCGTGCCCGTTTAGCCCGCGCCCGTTTAGCCCATAGCCCATTTGCTCCGTAGCCCGTGCCCGCCCGGCCCGCCCGTTTTGCCACCTTTTAAAATTATTACTCATCTTAAACATAGGCACAAATACTGTTGCAAGGATATTCAAATTTTTGACTACCAACAATTGATAAAGGAGAAAAGCCTATTCATCACGCTTGTTTCCCACTTTTCTCTTTTCTCCTGCTAACTTTCCCATTAATTTTTTTGGAAGGCAGAATAAATTTTATTTATATATATAAAGAAAAATTACAAGGAAACAAAAAGACCAGAAACTAAAAATCAAGAGATCCCGCTTCAAAAACTACAACTCCTAATAAGAACCATCTAATGCTACTGAAGACCCGAAGAGCCCTATGCTACCATAAAAAGAACAAACCGCTCTGCTGACCCAGCTCAACTTAGAATTTGCAAGCACTAATTGGGACCGAGCACCAATCCAACCACGACGCAATTGAACATTTTAATCTTGTCGACAACCAATTATAAGATACCACTTGAAGTTCGTCACAAAGAGTAGTAAGATTTGAAACTTTATTTTCATGAACTCTGTTGTTTCTTGCGCACCACACAAGATAGAGCATCGCCCAACACACCGCTTGCCAAATAAACTGTAGTTTTTTGCTAGAATTATTACTATCCTTATGAGTTAGAATGCCGTCAACTGAATCAGCATCAAAAACCCCAAACTTCCACCATTTAAACAGTCTTTCCTAATTATTAAAGCCACGAGAGCAATGAATAAAAGAATGGTCTAATGTTTCAATATCATTACCGCAATGTGGGCAAATAATAGAATTGAGATCCATACCAATATGATGAAGCCATGACAACACCGGGAGTCTCTTTTGTTGCATCTCCAAATAAAGATACAAACCTTTTGTTGACACTATTTGCTCATTAGTACTATTTGCTTCTTCCACTACTCATGTTACTATTTGCTTTCACAATGTTACAATATGTTCTGGCTTTAATATATAATTTATCTATGATCTATGTAAATGGTCAAGTGCTCTTTTTTACTTGGTTAAAGTAACATAGAAAGAAATGCAAGGCGTGACACTTACAGTATAAATTATATTAGCATGTATTGACGGCATGTGGGTAGAGACACCATTCTTGAGACATGATCCCGGTATGCTATAGGCAAACACTGCTAGTGAGCTTATTACCATGTTTAGCTAGGGATGCCTGTAAGCAATCCGCAGGCAAAACTTTTGTAAAACCAGTAAAAAAAAGAACGGAACATAGATTAAACCCACAATTTATGTGGCTCTGGGAAAGGTCTGATATAAACAGACTTAGCATTGACATCACACTGGAGTGGACTTTCGTTTTTTTGCTTATTTGATTTTTTTATGTTTCAAAATCATTTTGCTTGGCATAATAAGCATAACTACTATTCATGCTCCAATTTGAGCACATTTTAGCCTAAACTACTTGACTTATAGAGTTTAAATATAGTGTTATAATTAACTTCTTTTAGTCTTGTATTTACCCGATAAAAAGTATACAAACATAAGAGGTGTATCTTTTCCATAGTGACATACCACTCGGTGTTTAATCTGTGAAGAAAAGTGAATATCAAAAATTATACGGGAAGGCAATTGTTTTATCGTAAAGGGATAGAAAGATGGAGGTAAGAATAACTTGATCATGATGTTGAGAAACGCTTATGTTGACCGGTAGGTTAACAATATATATAGTTATTTCTTTCTCCTACCAGCTACTATGTACTTCCAACCTAATTTAGAGCTTTTCAGTCAAGATCTTCAGCATTTGAGATCTTGGTCAAACTTATGAGAAAAGGTTAAGTAAATTTAGCTTATCCCACCATAGTTCTTTCCACCCGTAGTTTGCTTTACAAGTTAATAAAGCCAAATTTAAGAAAGTTAACTTCCTTCTGTTTATTTTTCTAATGGATTTGTAGGCTTTTTAAAGGGTTTGAAACCACCATGGGATAGGAGGGGACCCCAAACGCCAACAATACCTTCTCTTTTTTAGAGAAATGTAAAGTGTGAGAATATTAATAAATTTGAACATAATGAACGTCTTTAAATGGTCAACGGATCCATTTAAGAGAACTTTGATCCACTTCAGCTTGCAAATTTCCATCTGTTGTTTAACGTTAAAAAGTGTGCACCCTATTTTGATAGCTGAATTTGTGTGCATAGCACTATTTTTGTTACTTTCTGTTGTGTGGTAAAAACCAATTGAATTTATGAAACTAAATTTTGCTTTCAGCCAGTGAACTTTACATATTCAAAACCTTGGGAGCATAAGCAGAAAGGTGACAGCGAGTAAAGCCCCAAAACACTAGACAAAATATTAAGATCCCACTATCAACAAGATTTCTCGGGAATGATAGATTCTTGTTCCAAACGTAACAGTTACACAAGGTGCCCAAATATCAATAGAGAATTTAGGGAAGATACTTCACATTCCAGGCCAATTTGGTTGGCAACAAGTATTGTTGCTACCACATTGGAATTTCGTTTGAAAAGAAGATGATGCACTTGCAAAACGCATTCTCAGAAAGCAGGTTTGTTTGGAATTGCGTTGGCAAAACAGATAACGCGTTTGCAAAACGCGCTTCCAGAAAGCAGGTGTCAACCTACTTTTTCCAAAACTGCGCTCTCTCTAGGGAAACATAGATAATCCTCTATTGGCCAAACACTACTTTCTGATTAGTTGTGTTCCAAACGCCATAATCAGATAACGACACTAAAACGCAATCCAGAACTTCTAAGCAAAAATGAACTTATATAAGAAAATCATCGAGCATGGTGCGTGTAACCTCTACTAATTCATTAAATAAATCAGAGTTATCAACATTGGCAACCATTACTACCTTTCAACAAAGACTCATTTTAGTTGTAAAATATCCACAAACACAAACACAAATTACTGTAATTGGAGAACTAGTCATACTGGGCCGAATTTCGGCAACTACAATGGTTTACAAGAAAGCTAAAGGAATGATTAGCGGTTACAAATGCCCTCCATGTATAACACATTTCTAGACGTATGAAAATACAACAGCCTTTTTTAAAGCTATTCAGGTTTACAATAGGGTAGGGACAAAAAAAGTGAGGCTACCACGAACAAAGCATAGTTATATTTACTGACCTAATCCTCCTATAGATAACATTCATTAGGCTATGGAACACAAATCCAAATCCAAAATTTAACTCACCTAACCAAAGGTACTTTCCTAGTAACTAGTGCTCATTCAAGTATAGTATTGGACTGACCCCGAAATTACCTAATATGTAATTCAGTTTCCTTGTGATCCTATCTAACTAAATAGAAATCTCTAAGCTGTGAATGGATGGTTTTAAGTTTTAACCATCTTGTAGTACCTGGGATTATTATGTTTGATTGACGAACCTCCTAAAGACTAACGAGTATGTCTGAATCATTTGGTTTGGCATTATTAAAAATCTGATATCTAGAAATAATTATTTATTCATCATGTGCCCCTTGATTCTAATACCACCTAATGACTGACAAGTGACAACTGCCTGACTGCAGACAAGAAATAATAGTTTAACCTCATTCATCAGATAAACGTAGTTTAACCTCATTTATCATATCTAAGATATGAAGCTCCCATAAGCATGTTACATAAAGCAATGAACTAATCATTTTTGCTAAACAGATAAATCTATTGACAAATAGCTGTGCACCTGAGGAACAAGGAAGAATGATTCATTTGGTCGGTGCACAAGAGGAACAAGCACTCCAGCATTAGAAGGCGCAGACCTGGATACAAGGCGCTTCAAGATTACTCGTAATGGAGCACCCATTACCACCTCCCTCACAGATGCAATCTTTATCAAGAGAGCCTGTCTATTTTCTGCACCATAAAAAAGGTGTCATATTACTACCAGTACAATGTAAGCTTTACTATTTTATTGCCAGCACAATGTAAATCATATAGAAATAGAAACTGGATACAATAACACAAAATGTACAGTGTATTAGCACCATTAGTGTACATAAATTGACATGAGCAGATTTAAATCCTGACAGATGAACTGATTATAGACTAAAAATTACTAAACAAAATCATGACTCGACACGTTTAATGTTTATGAAGTCATGTGAGCTTATAGCAGGTATATCAGATGTTTACATCATCTTGAAGTCATTTTCTTACAAGCGTTGACATCATCAGGATATACAAAATGAACAATGATAATATGATTATCATATACGCCTCATCATAGATGACACATGACAAACTTGCAACCTATAGAGCCATCTTGAGCATTCTGAAATGCTTCATCAAAATGTTTGTACGCTAGTAGTTGCTCTTAGTGTGACACAATTATAATTGGATGCATCGAGGCTCTAAAGCAATCCGAACATCAGGTTGAGGCACTCAATGGCAGTAGGCCTGTCAATGGATCGGATCATGATCCGGATCCGATCCAATCCATTTATATGTACCAATGGATCAAAAAAATAATCCATTAATCCAATAAGACATCCAATGGATCGATCCATCTATGTGGATCATTACTTGGATCGAGCCATAATCCATCCGCGTTTAAAACTCCCCTATCAACTTCACCACCTATTAACATCGTCGTTGCCCGGCACCAACCACCCGTAAACAACCACACATACATAAATACGCACAAAAAGAATAAATTTTCTGTTTCGCAAAGTTTCTATTGTTACGATATCGATGTTGAGGTTCACCGTTATACTTTTATTTATTAATATGTAAGCTTCAAGATGAACGCTTTATTAACAGGAACAAATGTACTGATTTAGTAATTTAGATACCAAACTAAATACAGGATAACCACCACTCATTTGCTTCAGTATAACTTCTAGTTGCTGATGTTCGTATATAAAATTTGTCACCACCACTTATTTAATTGCTTTACTTTTCCTTATATATTTAATCATCCGTTATTTTGCTTCTGCTTCTCTACTTATGTCGAGAAATTAATATAGAATATAGAAATTGTCTAATTTTTACTGTTGTCTTTTGTATATACCCTAGTAAACGTAGTTAGATTAAAATTAGTTTATATATAATATGCAAAGTTAGCCGTAGTTAAAGAAATGAGTTATCAAGTTTATCAAAAGTTAAATTTAAATGGATCCCGATCATATCCAACAGTTTAGATTAGTTGGATCGTGGATCGGATCATGATCCATCTATTTGGACTATGGATCAGATCATGATCCATGTAGTCGGATCACTAATGGATCGGATCAAGATCCGATCCGAACCATTGACAGGCCTAAATGGCAGTTAACTACAATGTGTTTGTTACATAAGTGGAAGCCTTTGTACTAAGTGATATTAATGGGTTGCCTACGCGTCAAAGATCAATATATCTCGTACCTCCTAAGTTGTTTTTCAAGTCTAATTTAACTCTCCAATAGATGACAGAAGTACACAACAGTTTCTTGCTCTTCTTCCATAAACAAGGTCATCATTGGGCATACTTGCGCATTAGTATTAAAAAGGATCAGTAACCCTTGAAAAGCCAGCATTCTCTGTAAACTCTGGAGAAAAGCAGCATGTCTTTGTTAATGGTTTTATGATATGGGGGCACCACCCACTGGAGAGATTCCTACCCTAGTAGTCAACCAAGTTTAACCATCATCTAGCATGCACTCCATCTTTGACTTGGTTTGAGAACAAATATAATACTTGTCTCTGTATGGGTTGTACATTGATCTCACTATCTAAGTAGTACTTGTGTCATCTAACTGTTATGCATAACAAGTTTTTCATTTGTTTTTGGGTTTTCTTCTTTTTCTTCGTAAGTTGCCAACTATACAGCAATATTTTTAGAATTTTCTTTTAATCGTGTTGGGGCTTTATTCAAACTTATCCTCCTATATATATGTAGGAACCTATCATATAAGATATTATAAACTAAGATGAATGAGAATAGTGAGTCACTGCTCCGAAGCTTCAATACAGAGAAATCCTCATTTTTACTTGCAGCGATTACTTGGTGGAATTAGAGTCAATCCTTTAGTTCCTTATCTGGTACTTCACTCTTTACATTTAATAGTGATGAAAACTTTTCCTTTCTTTGATTTTCTAATCACCTCGCAGCAGTAGACATCATTCCATTTTGTCCCTTACTTGATATGTTCTTGAAATTACTTATTAAGTTTTTTATCCCATACACACCAGCTAATGAGATTGTCACTTGGCACTACAAGAAATAATTTTTATCTTCAAGTTTAATAAACAATCAATACCTCAAAAGTTCGAGCGCAAGTTGGTTTCTACGGGCACTTACATCCTCAATGGAGTACTTGTAAGACTCCCTAGGGAAAACACCATAGATACTCTATTGCTCCCTAGGGAAAACACCATAGATACTCTATAGTGATCAAAATCCACCTTCTAACTTGGATTCTTTGGTAGCACATGTTATCTCATAAACGACAAAAGATCATTAAACCAAGTTCCATCTTCAAGTCAAGTAGGAAACCCTTATATGATATTTCCTGAATAGCAAAGCCAGTAATGACCAACAAAACAAGTTGATTTGCAGAAGGTATACTAAGATAATAACAGCAACTTACCCCAACTACGGTGCATAGAGACATTGTACTAAGGACTGGGTAAAGGGTTTAACAATAAATAGTGCTTCTGTTTATGGCCATGTGGTCCAAGGCAGGAGAATATAAGATCAAGGATGCCTTACATGTTATAAAACAGGTTGAAGATGTATCTAATTGTGCTTAAGCAGTAATAGGAAGAGGTTACACCTAAAAAGTATCTATACCCTCAAGAAGATCAACAATGGTGTCACAGAAAGCAACCTGAGCATTAAGAGCTTAAACCTCTTTCAAGAAAACAAGGATTTGCACAGCAATGATAGATAATTGCACATACTATAGCAAACTGAAGAAATTGAACCATTACTGGTTATGAAGGCCTCCTCATTCCCAAAACCCAGCACAGTTGTTTGTGTCTGAACAGGGCAACAAAAGAATATACTATTTGAAGTCAGGGTAGAGTGGTAGACGGTTTCACCTAAGATGAAAGCATCATCCAGAAAGATATAGATCTAGACAAGAACCTAACTTATACGAGGGACTGTTTCTCTTTTGAACTTGTAGTACATTTTTTTAGAAGCAAGTTACATATTCTCTAATTCTGGAATGCCTTTGTTCGCACTGTGAATAAGACTACAAATAATGAGGCATGGAAGACCCGCCAAACCCAGATACAAAAGTTTAAGAATCGCTGAAGAGTGCCCTAACCCAGGAAAAAAATGTCTGAAACTGAACTCATGGGTTGTTGCAACTTCGTGAATCACTATAAAATGTTTAAGGTGTGGAAACATGACTGGACGAACAAGATAATGAATAAAAGACTCAAAAGGCAGATGTACTATCAAAATGTGAACCTGAATCAATCTAAAAATATAGCAAAGCATGCAGACATCAGCAAGCTTTTATGTAGTAGCCTGAAGGTGCCAACCCACAGAATAATTTAAAATAGGTCTTATCAAACGGAGGTGAGCTAAGATAGATATAGTGGACTGAATGACACTTTTGACTTTAAAGGCAACAAACAAAAAGTAACAACAATGACTTTCAATAAGAGCATGCCTGGTACAAATCCATCAACAATTGAAGTAAAGGGTTGCGATTGGTATGACATAAAAATAACAACGTTTCTCTCGCGTTCTAGCCAATAAATCATAATTGAGTAATAAGTTACATGTTTGAAGCAAAACTTAGATTAACTTTATAGATGATCATCCTCTCAACAAATAATGACTATGCTCATTTATTAAAATTTGTGACTCACGCACCATTGTAAATAACTTAAAATAAGTAATGATGTTTCCCTAAATATATATGCTCCTCGAATACTTTTAAGCTATACATATTACTATCTATTTTTTTTGTTGACAAGTTTACTTAAGGAACCCTACACAAGGACAGAGCACTATAGCTATGACAAATAGATGAAGGGAACTGGGAATACATATAAAGGAAGAAAAGTGATATAAAACATAAATAGAACACAAATTCTGTAAGATTTAAAATCGTAATGAATACAGGAAAATAATAGTAAATTATCTATATAGAAAAGGGAACTCGTCAAACCTTCATTCGGAGGTAGTTTGGACAAGTTAAGTTTAACTGTGAGATTGAAGCCATCTCTTGGAGGGTCAAGAATATGAACAACCGTGCCATATGCCGCTTTAATGGCTTCAATGGCTCCAAGTGGAAGGCCACTTGAGAAAGTAGTCTCTGGAGGTGGAGTGGGAAGTGATACTGATAGGTGTAGCAGATGTGGATTCTTTATCGATGCCTGCAACAATTACCATTCCAAATTACTTACTATTTCCCATATACTTTCATCTTTAACATCAACAACGCATACGAGAAACTTTGATTGGCTAACCTGAATGTGGTAACGGACATCATCAAATTCAACCCAGTGGCAATCCAACTCGACCCCTTTTTCAATACTGTGAAACCAAGAATGCCGATATCAGTAGCTATATCTCAAGAAACATTAGATTACAAAACGGAATTACTATTAACAATAGGATAGAAAAGAAAGATACTGATCAGCAAGGGCTTTTCACAACTTATTACAAAACTCACAAAATAGAACTTCAAACGATAGTATCTGGTGCAAGATAAATGAACACGAGGCATACATTTCCTTAGATTTTATCTACAATATCGTACATAAAAACGGAAGGATCAAAAACCAGTAGCACAGAAATTCTAGCATAACTACTGGTACCACAATAATATCCGAACTTTAGAAATAGTTTTCTACTATTTAGAAATAAAAGGATGTTTCGGCAATATGGCTCATGGCAACAACATGCAGAATTGCGTTTGAGGGTCTTCAATCGTAAAATAAAGCAATTTTCTACTTTCCTTTGGCAGACACTAAAAGCTATATTATTGCATCCACAAATTGCAATAAGCAGATAAGCTGGTTACAAACGCACTCCCAAACACCCCTAAATGTGACACGAATACATCTCTCATAACTGAGTGGAAAGGCACGTTGATCCAAAATAGCGCAAAGCAAACCTCGAATGTTCTCAACTGCAACTCCCATTGGCAACAAAGTACTATTTGGGGGGAAACATCAACAAGTTTTAGGCAATAAAGCATAACATCTCCATATCATTTTATCGCGTTTGTATTCAACCAAATGTTTAAATGTTAACATTACATCTATGATCGCCTAAAAACCTCTTGTATCAAATCGAATGATTAAATCTCATTTATATTAAAATGAATGTTAATAAGTTGACTTTACACATCAATTTAGTTCATATTTCTAACAGAATGAAGCTATTAGTTAGGGTTTGATTTTTTTATATATAAAATAAGTAAAATTGAAGGGATAGTACATACTTGTTGAGGCGATTAGTGAAGATCTGAAGGAGATATCTTGAGTGAGACTGGAGTAATATCATCTTTCTTCTTCTTCCAAACGCATCCTCCCTCCCGAACAAACTATTTCTTCTCTTCACTTCACACACACAATGACTATGATGATCAAATTCAAATAATGGTGTAGGCCGATCAAAGGATTCAAACACAACAATTTTTTATTTTATAATTTTGTTAGATTCATTGCTAGACTGACTCAATTTTTATTTCTTCGCCCTTTTCTAATTTTTATTAGGGAAACAAATATTCGACTTTCGGACTAATATATTACTCGTGAGTTGAGAATTGAGATAGATAAAATTAACACTAAAATACACGGTTTGGTCCTTAAAATTGTACTTGTTTTCCTTTTATCAATTTTTTGTTAGTCAACGTCTGTTATTTTTCCCATGTGCCTTGCATATGAAAGCAAAATGGTCATTTCATTGTTTTGATTAATTATTTTGGTGATAAGACTGGTACAACCTTAGGGACTAACGATGTATTTAATCAATAAATGTATACCATCACTACCACCACCGTCCCTTTATCTATTCATCTTGCTTCTCTCTCTAAAATTACCACAATCACTATTCTCAAATCTCATAAACTCCTCCACAAAAAAACATTATCTCAATCAAACACCATCACCATTCTCTCTCTAAAATTAACATCATCACATTTTCAAATCATGTAGGTTAGATTAAAAACCCAAAAAATTGCATTTAAAGCATGTAATTCAATAAACTCAAAAGCAAGCAAAAGCTAAAACCGGTGTCATTGATGAATATATCAGTTCTTATGACAGTAAAACCCAAAACAAAATGATCAACAACTACTACATGAAAACAGAATTGATGAGTTGAACATGACAATCCATCAAAGCTCTAGATTTTGTTGAAAGCAACAATGTCACAGCTCTGCACATATTCGTTGATGGGCTCAGCAGTAAGACGATCCTCGATAAGATCATCCACCGAAACAAGATCATCCACAATTGTCCATTTTCTTGATTCCGTAACCAACTGGAACAAGTTTTGCTAAAAAAAAAGGACAAATGTCACAACTCATTGGTCACAAAAAACTTATCGTTATACACATAACATGATTCTTTCTTAAAAAAGACAAGCTTAAAATTGGGTAAATTTTGACCTATGTTTTATTTCTAAAAAAATTGTATACTTGCATAACTAAAAGGAAGTGGTTTGGTCATCTTGAGCGCAATCAAGTACATAAAAACAAATTAAGTTTGCTTTTTAATTGGACCATTTTTGTAATGATATAATTTTTGCCATCTAATTAAGCACATTATGTGTTTATAAAATAATTGAAAAAATGTGTTTGCCCCGGCACATGTTATAGACTAGGGGTGGCAATTCGGGTCGGGTTCGGGTTGTCAGGTTGGCGGGTCAGAAAATCCCAACCCAAACCTGACCCATTTAAATTACCGGGTCAGCTATGTCAACCCTAACCTGTTTAGACATAACCCGAACCTAACCCATTTAACCCGTATATATACTTGGGTTGGCGGGTTAAATAGGTTACACGGGTTGAATCGGTTCAGCGAGTTTCGGGTTGACCCATTTAACTCTTTTTATATATAAAAGTTGGCACATTAGATGAGTTAAACACGTTAAACAGGTTGCCAGGTCGACCAGTTTAACACATTTAACCCGCATAATAAAATATAAATAATTTTGAGTTTATGAAAAAATCTTAAACGGGTTGGCGGGTCGACCCGTTTATTTTATTCCCAACCCGAACCTGTTTAATAAACGGGTTAGATAGGTTGACCCAAACCTGACCCGGAATCTATTTAGCATAACCCGAACCTGTTAATTTTCGTGTCGGTTTCAGGTCGGGTTTCGTGTCGGGTCAGAAATTGCCACCCCTATTATAGACTACACAATTTGACCCGATAATGATTTGGCAAGTTACCCAACCTGCTCATTTTGCCACCCATCTTTTTTTAGAAGGGAGACAACTTGAGCCTTTATATTTCAACTCACATTGCAAAAAAGAAGATTTAAACGCAAGTTTAGTTATGCATTTAAATCAAAGAAAGTAGGATTAAAAGAAGAAACCATACATGCACCCCACAATAGCCCTTCAATTTCAACACTGTGTACAACCTCTTCCAACTTCTTCATGTCTGTCTCATCATCCCATGGCTTTACATCCATAAGAACCGATGATTCACCATTCTCTCTCTAAAATTAACTCCAAAAAATTGCAATCTTTTGGGTGTTTAATCTAACCTACATGATTTGAAAATGGTGATGATGTTAATTTTAGAGAGAGAATGGTGATGGCGTTTGATTGAGATTATGTTTTTTTGTGAAGGGGTTTATGAGATTTGAGAATAATGATGGTGGTAATTTTAGAGAAAGAAGTAGAAATTTAGAGAGAGAAGCAGGATGAAGAGATAAAGGGACGGTGGTGGTAGTGATGGTATAATTTTATTGATTAAATACATCGTTAGTCCCTAAGGTTGTACCAATCTTACCACCAAAATAATTAACCAAAACAATGAAATGGCCATTTTGCCCTCATGTGCAAGACACATGGGGAAAATAACAGACGTTGACTAACAGAAAATTGGTCAAGGGACTTGTATAGAGTATAAAACCCAAGTTTTGGACTCCCAACGATGAAAAAGGCAAGGTTTGTCCCAATGTCATGCCATGTACAAGTTTAGGGACTAACCGTGTATTTTAGTCTAAAAATAATAAAAAATCATTTTCATTATTTTTTAAAAAAATAAAATGTCTTGCAAATGGTAAATACATGAGAATTTTTTTATTTTCACTAGAGAGGCACTACGAGGTACTTTCGACGAACCTTTTCTTTCGAGTTTTGTTTTGGTGTTAAAATTTACGTCTTAAAAAATCACATGTGATTTGTATGTTAGTAATCACGTGTGATTTGAAAATAACAAATCACATGTGGTTTCTTCAAACGTAAATTTCAACACTTATAAAAAAATGTCAAAAAAAGTTCCTCAAAAATATATAAAAATGCCCCTCTATAATAGATGATTTAATTCTCGTCGTGATGGTATGATTCTTTTCGCGTAACGATTAACGGTTTGCGAAATATTTTATTTTTAAAAAAATGGGTGAAAGTTTATTTTTATTTTATTTTATCATAAAATGGATGGTTATGATTGCTTCATTGGATTTTTAGATAATATTGAATATACATTGAACTTTTCTCTATTCCTAGTAGAAATTTGTTTATTCATTCGTGAGTTAAAATCTCTAAAGAACCAACATTCTCCATAGAACCATTGAACCCATCTCAACCATCCAATCAAATTTGATCCAAAGCTGAGATCAAATCATTTAATTACACTTAAAGGCAA
This sequence comes from Chrysanthemum makinoi, assembly GCA_910596185.1. NCBI lineage: Eukaryota > Viridiplantae > Streptophyta > Magnoliopsida > Asterales > Asteraceae > Chrysanthemum > Chrysanthemum makinoi. Next base: position 145,064,423 of record OU343220.1, read on the forward strand.
AAAAGATAATTATATAGACAAAACAAAAAAATAAGGGGGGATTGCATATATATCCCTTCAAAAACTTGAAATTACATATATATCCAATAAAAACTCAAAATTGCAAATATATATCCTTCCAAACTTTTAAAAATATCATATATATCCAAATAAATAAATTATTATATATTTAAATATTTAAATACATTATAGTTATTATACAAATTAAAAATGTCTATTGCACCCTTAGTTTTTTCATTTCTCAAAGGTGTATCATCCTTAAATTTAAAAAGGTTAACTGACACATAATCTTATAGCCAAACACATATTTGTTACAACACAGTTGCTAACATAGCATCATACCTAGGGGTGTAAACGAGCCGAGCCGCTCGTGAAAAGCTCGGGATCGGATCGGTAAAAAGCTCGAACGAGCCGAGCTTAAACGAGCTCGAGCCCGAGCTCGAGCCTAATTTGGGCTCATTTAATAATCGAGCTCGAGCCCGAACTCAGTACAAAAGCTCGAGTAGGCTCATGAGCCTAAACGAGCACTAGAATTATATACGTGTATATATCGTCTATACGTATAAACGAGCTTAAAAGTAGTTAACGAGCTCGAGCTTTATGTAATTAACGAGCCGAGCTCAAAATATCATAAAATTAGTCGAGCGAGCGAGCTCGAGCTTGTGAAAATTTTCACGAGCCGAGCTCGAGCTCAAAGTATAAGGCTCGAAACGAGCTCGAGCCCGAGCTCGAGCTTTATATATATAAACGAGCCGAGCTCGAGCTCGGCTCGGCTCGTTTCCACCCCTAATCATACCCATGAATATGTTCATTATGAATTTAATACGAATGTATATTGTATTTTATTGTTAAGAGAGGACATTTTTACAGTCCAATTATTAAGGAACATAACATCATATGCATAACGAGAGAAGATAAAAGTTTTAGATATACTTACTCGGTTTATTATAATGGGGATACGATGTATTTTAAGGTCAAGAGGTTTTGCAAGAAACCCTGCACAAAGTCTCTGATGCGTGCCAAACAGTCAAGCTAAATCACTCAAGCCTGCCACTTGTGAATGGCAGACCGTAACCAGCTTAAAACTGCCTAAGCACGAATTCAATGAAGATCTGGGGAGTATAGTGTTTCCCCGGGTCGTTATGTCCCAAGCGAAGCTATGCAATGGATTATCAAACGTATAGTGATCGCGAGATTTGAACGGAAAAAGGAGATTTGTGAATTATTATAACTACAGAAGAAGGACATAAACTACAAGGGCTTAAATGCAAATTAGAGGAGATTAAAAAGATAAAATCTATTAAATAAACGCTATCACTATAATTAAAATGATGTTTTGTTTTTGTTTTTTCTAAACTGAAATTAAAAACTACGCGACGTACAAAGAAAAACGCGAAACTTACACAATATAAAACCTAAAAATATGAAAAATACATTTTTACAATCCTAATGATAAAAGAAAATTTATAGAAAAAAGAAAATTATTTTTATAACTAATTATCTAATTAAAAACTATTTTTAACTATTAAATAATTACCTAAAATACAAGAAAATGTGAAATAAAGCTAGAAAAATAAAATTTAGACTTGGAAAAATCTAAAATAACAAACTAGAATTTTCAAAACTATTTTTGTATTTTTCTGATTATTTTTGAATTTTCTAGGAATTAAAAACTATTTAAAAACTAATTAAATTATTAAAAATTACAAAATAAACTAAAAAAAATCTGGAAAATTACTTTTTTCACTTTTTATATTTATCTAAACCTAAGAAAAATGAAAAATTATTTTTTTGAACCTTTTCTGAATTTTTTGTATTAATTGCTAATTAAAAATGCTTAAAAACTAATTAAAATCAAGAAAAATAGCAAAATGATTTAGAAAAATCTGAAAAATTCAGGAAAACTCTAAAATTATATTAGGAAACTAGGAAAAATGGAAAAACAGTAGGTTGTGTGGAGAAAAATGCAACTGCTATGGATTGTGCTTAGAAATAAGCACTTTCAATAAGCCAACAACTACAATAAGCTACCAAATGTTTACAGAAGCTATGAAATACTTAAAAGAACCAAAATGCACTTAAATCAACAAGCTATAGCCTCTGAATAGCAAAATAACACAGATTTGATGATTTTGAGTATAAGCTAAAAACAGTTTTAGGGGTTTACTTAGAGCTAGAAAATAAGCCACCAAACAAGTAAGAAACTGAAAAGTAAGAAAGGCAACCTAAACTAGACCTGGCTAACAACTAGCAAACCAAAAATCAACTCTAGACAAGCTCTATTGAGCCCCGAGGCAAGCCACACAAGATCCTGAGAAAAGCTTAATGTAAGTGAGCTTGGAGCAGGCAACTAGGCCCAATTAAACAAGCTAGTTTGGAGCTTATAAGAAAATTGCAAAATTCTACAAAAATAGCAATAAGCAAGTAGACCAGTTGGACTTTCACGGAAGCCACAATTTTCACTTGATAAAACCCAAAGATGAGCTCAAGAAAAATCTTCCTAGATGAGCCCAAAACAGATTTTTCACTTTTGACTTTTGATAACAGTTAAGTACTTTGACTAAAATGAACTTTGAATCAAATTTTGGGTGATGTTGATGTAATAAGACCAAATAAAGCTAATGTAATCTATTTCTATGAAACTTAAACACAAATCAAGACTTTGGTAATCTTAAACCACAACAGATCAAACGATAAGAAGAGATTAAGATGTAATTTTGACTTTTGGTGCAAACAAGCACAAAACAATGACAGATGTGAATATAAACAACTATGGAGACCTAATTTATGAGCTACTCTTGTACTTAAACCTCTATCACAGTTTTTGGCACTAAACCAAACACTACTTGATGTCTTGATTTGCAAATTAAAATAAGTTAACTGCTTAACTAGCCAACCTAACTGATTAAACTGAATTTATATAACTTAAATACACCTTAACAAACAGATTTGAGCTTATTATAACTACTAAGACAGATTATGCACATGAAGCTTTAGATTGACTTACAAATAGTCCATAGCCACAATGGCTTGCCAACAGTGAAACAAAGACCACTACCTATTCTAAATTAACCCACTGCTTCTAAATCAACCCAAATCCAACTACGATTCAACCCATTTCCAATTCATACCATTTTTGCTCCAAATTGACTTTCGTTGACCAATATTCAAGATTGCATGAAATTTAACTTTGAGCTTATAAAGAGCTATAGTAAGCTAGTTTAAGCTTGTTTGAGCTTATAAATAAGCTTATTGAAGCTTATACATGAGATTTGGACTTTGCAATTTTCAACAGTTAATCGAAATGCATGAAATGAAAGTGCCACTTAAATTGATGCCTGAAAATGGTTTATATTGATACAATAACTTGAAGTGAGTTCATAAAAACAGAAAGTTACAACTTAAAACTTAAATTAAATCATTGCTTCTAAAAACGACATACATATTTGAAAAATAAACTAACTACTCTTCTTGTTGCTTCTCTCCTTCTTTTATGCATAAAAAATACTCTCCACGTGTCTCTGAGCAAATCCCAACATAAATCTGAGCCCTTGGATGTCTTTTGAGCCATCTTGGCCATTGGATGAATTTGGCGGGAAAAACTGGTTCTGATATTAGAGACAGGGAAGGGGATGCATTAAATGCACTTGGGTAGGTAGGTGAGGAGGGGGGAGACAAAGGGTGGTGTAGGGTGGCAAAGAGGTGGCTGGAGGAGGGGGGTTGCAGACACAAGTGTCGGGGATGACAGGGAAAAGGGGGGCGGGTTTGTTTATTTTAAATCTTGGGTTTGGGTTGGTCGGGTCAAGGAATTGGACCGGGTAAGAAGATTGGGCCAAGGGGGGTTTGTTTGGGCTTGGGTAATAATAGGTCCGTTTGGTTTATGAAATTAATAACACAAGGATCACTTGCGTAATATTTGAAATTCAAGGGACCAAACATGTAAATTATGAAGATGTAGTCAAGGGTTGGTCTTGCCACACTTTAATAATCCAAGGGTTAATTTTTGACACTTTTGAAATTCCCAAGGACTAATTTTGACCATTTTTGGATTTTCAGGGACTAAACTGTAATTTCTCAAAATTTTTAGATTTTTCACCAAAGGACTAAATATGATAATTTATGATTACAGAAGGACCTTTGGTGACTTTTCTTTTAAAATAAATGCCTAGGGTGATTTTGCCATTTTCTGAAAGTTGGGGATGAAAGCCAATTATGCAAACTTTGCTTGTTTTTCATCCGATTTTGAACATTTTGCATCAAACATATAAAATGCAACTTTAAGATATTTTGATGTTTTGATGCATTTCGAGCATTTTTAAACGTTTTGCGTCAGATTGATTTAAAAATGATGAGTATTTACACACTCATCAATCCCCATACTAAACTATTGCTAGTCCCTAGCAATCTTTTGAGAAAAACTAATGGATTTCAATCTCTTTACCAAAAGCCATTACTTATGGAGTAGCCAAATGTTTCAGTTCAAGCAAGAACCATGGTACATCGATAACCATGTGATTTTGAGCAAACCACCAGCTTCCAACGGATTTGATTTGTCTTTACGAGAAGCCGTTTGCTCTGGACTAGCCAACTCTTAGATAAATTATCAATACTATCTTTGGTGAGTCGATTACCAATTATGGATTTTCCACTGCCTTTACCACAAGCCATAAACTTGCGGGCTAGCCAACTCTTCACTAATTAAAGATATGGTGAGCTGAATACCATACAATTTTGGGCAAATTGCAAGCCGTCAACGGATTTGAGATATCTTTACCAAGAGCCGTTTGCTCCTGGATTAGCCAATCCTTTTGTTTATTAGACAAGGCGGACTGATAACCAATTGAGTAAGTGTAGAACACTTACTCCAAAAAACATTTTGGCCAAAAACGGGGGAATTAGGCGGTATAATTACATGATAAATTCGTGAGAATCCCCCCACACTTAGAACTGAATATTGCCCTCAATATTCAAAGTAACCACGGTTATGCGAAACAAAGAGCGTAAAAGGGAAATACTACGGCCATTATTCAAAGATTTTTTTTTTTTTTTTTTTTTTAAACTTGCATATATACACAACATGTGGGGCAACCCCCCACACTAGGGTGGTAGAAAATAGAAAGAAGTCAGAAATATGGGTGAAACCCATATGGCATGCTACTGTTTTTGATTCCCGAGTCGCTAGCTTGACTCGACCCCGCATTAATTTGTTCATGGGGAAGCAAAGTGGAAGAAACAATCTCCATCGGACTTTCATTCAAGATGTTTGGACAAACATTTGAAGCACGTGAAAGTTCCACACCGATGAGATATACATAGAACCGGCTCAAAAATGATAATTGAAAATGCCGGGGTCAAAGATAGTGTCCTCACTCCCGAAGGAGTGAAGAAGAGAGGAAGTCACATCATAAGTGAGGAATGGAAGGAAGATGTTTATAACAATTAGGATCCATTCGTCATCCTCAAATGTAGACATATCGGGAGGAAGGATGAGGGTAGTATCATCAATAAGCAAACTCTTATGATAGAGTACACCTTCCTTCGAGCCAATATCATCCTCAAGATCAAAATAGAAATGATCATATTCCGAAGGAGATATGTCATGAGAGAGTTCACCGGAGAACTCTTCATGAAGAGAATCATTGGAAAAGCCTCAAGTTAGGAGATGTTTGAGCTCGTCAATGTAGAGTCACTATCCACAAGCGGGGATAGGAGATGAAGCGACTTAGCACGAATGATTCGATCTTAGAAACGAGGAGATTTATATTGAATAATTTTTCACGAAGCATCTCGTCCTCAATTTCATTATCAGAATCTCACTTCTTCTAAGCTAACTAGCTCGGAAGGTAGCTCCTACACAATCGATGTCTCCATAGGATAAAGAATCATCAAACGAAGTACAATCGTTGTCAGAATCGGAGAACATATCAACATGATCATTTGGAATGTCAAGAGGAGGGTAAGAATCACCATTAAGAAGCTCATCACACATATTACGGAGATAACCTGGACTCACTTGGGATTGGGACAAGGCTCTCAACACTAGACGATTCCATTTCTGGAATAGTGCTAAGAGGCTCGTCCCCATTATGAGAGAGTCTTTGGAAGCAATTATAGGTAAGATAGGTGTGATAGCAATAGACCGAGGGAGTTGAGAAATAAGATCGTTCAATTGAGTAACACTCTCCTCGTCGTTCTCATAATATTCCTTCATTTGAATACTATCCTCATCATCATCGTCATCATATTTGATTCTTATATTCATCTGCTGAAGCTTACACACCATTCTTTTCATTTCTGAGTTTCTTTGAATTGTATTTCTTGAACTTTGAGGAAGATTACACTCCTCGTAATCATTGAAATGATGTGAAGGCTCGGAGTCGATGGTGATGGAATCTTGTGGGGTTGGAAATTGTCAAAACCGGAGAATTGGAATTTTGAAAATTTTGATTCATCGGTTGGCAGTCAAAAGTCTCATGAGGACCCCTGCAATTCTCAACAGAGATAATTGGGAAAATAACTTTCACAAAGTTCGATTGTAAATACGGTTCGGCTCATAAGCCGGGACACGTGGTGGACAATCAAACGGAATGAGAATCATTCCACAATACTCGCATGAGTAGGATTAGATTGGGGCGTGGAGGTAGGTAGGAAAAATCGGGTGTTTCATTTGAAATGGGATCGGGGATTACCGACAAATTTTTCTCGAAACTCACATTGGTACATCGTGGAGCAATTTCCACCGTTAAATGGACCTCCACACGGGAACATGTCAAATACCATGACATAGAGAATTAAAGCGAGATAAGAGGGATAAGAGATGAGGAATTAAACGGTTATAGAGGATAAGGAATGGAGAATTAAACAGATTAGAGGGTAAGGGAAATGTAGAATCAAAAGATGCGAGAGGGTAAAGATGGATATTTTGGATTTTTGAAAAACATTTTGCAAAAACAAAGAATGAAAATCTTTTTGGGTTTTGATTTTTAAAAGAAAATATAAACACATACAGATGGTATAAACAAGGAGTGAATATCAAATCACTAATCGCTAAGCGGAAGATAATCGGCCATGACCCCGGCGTGGCGTAAAATTTGATGCGTGCGTCCAAGCTAAATCACTCAAGCTTGCCACTTGTGAATGGCGTAACCGTAACCAGCTTAAACTGCCTAAGCACGAATGCAATGAAGATCCAGGGGAGTATAGTGTTTCCCGGTCGTTATGTCCCAAAGGGCTATGATGGATTATCAAACGATATAGTGATGAGATTTGAAAAAAGGAGATTTGTGAATTATTATAACTACAGAAGAAGGACATAAACTACAAGGGCTTAAATGCAAATTAGAGGAGATTAAAAAGATAAAATCTATTAAATAAACGCTATCACTATAATTAAAATGATGTTTTTGTTTTTGTTTTCGCCCGAAATTAAAAACTACGCGACGTACAAAGAAAAACGCGAAACTTACACAATATAAAACCTAAAAATATGAAAAATACATTTTTACAATCCTAATGATAAAAGAAAATTTATAGAAAAATAAAATTATTTTTATAACTAATTATCTAATTAAAAACTATTTTTAACTATTAAATAATTACCTAAAATACAAGAAAATGTGAAATAAAGCTAGAAAAATAAAATTTAGACTTGGAAAAATCTAAAATAACAAACTAGAATTTTCAAAACTATTTTTGTATTTTTCTGATTATTTTTGAATTTTCTAGAATTAAAACTATTAAAACTAATTAAATTATTAAAAATTACAAAATAAACTACAAAAAATCTGGAAAATTACTTTTTTCACTTTTTATATTTATCTAAACCTAAGAAAAATGAAAAATTATTTTTTTGAACCTTTTCTGAATTTTTTGTATTAATTGCTAATTAAAAATGCTTAAAAACTAATTAAAATCAAGAAAAATAGCAAAATGATTTAGAAAAATCTGAAAAATTCAGGAAAACTCTAAAATTATATTAGGAAACTAGGAAAAATGGAAAAACAGTAGGTTGTGTGGAGAAAAATGCAACTGCTATGGATTGTGCTTAGAAATAAGCACTTTCAATAAGCCAACAACTACAATAAGCTACCAAATGTTTACAGAAGCTATGAAATACTTAAAAGAACCAAAATGCACTTAAATCAACAAGCTATAGCCTCTGAATAGCAAAATAACACAGATTTGATGATTTTGAGTATAAGCTAAAACAGTTTTTAAGGGTTTACTTAGAGCTAGAAAATAAGCCACCAAACAAGTAAGAAACTGAAAAGTAAGAAAGGCAACCTAAACTAGACACGGCTAACAACTAGCAAACCAAAAATCAACTCTAGACAAGCTCTATTGAGCCTGAGGCAAGCCCGCAAGATCGAGAAAAGCTTAATGTAAGCGGAGCTTGGAGCAGGCACTAGCCCTGTTAAACAAGCTAGTTTGGAGCTTATAAGAAAATTGAAAAATTCTACAAAAATAGCAATAAGCAAGTAGACCAGTTGGACTTTCTGAAGCCACAATTTTCACTTGATAAAACCCAAAGATGAGCTCAAGAAAAATCTTCCTAGATGAGCCCAAAACAGATTTTTCACTTTTGACTTTTGATAATGTTAAGTACTTTGACTAAAATGAACTTTGAATCAAATTTTAGGACTGATGTTGATGTAATAAGACCAAATAAAGCTAATGTAATCTATTTCTATGAAACTTAAACACAAATCAAGACTTTGGTAATCTAAACCACAACAGATCAAACAGTAAGACAGATTAAGATGTAATTTTGACTTTTGGTGCAAACAAGCACAAAACAATGACAGATGTGAATATAAACAACTATGGCGAACCTAATTTAGCTGAGCTACTCTTGTAATTAAACCTCTATCACAGTTTTTGGCACTAAACCAAACACTACTTGATGTCTTGATTTGCAAATTAAAATAAGTTAACTGCTTAACTAGCCAACCTAACTGATTAAACTGAATTTATATAACTTAAATACACCTTAACAAACAGATTTGAGCTTATTATAACTACTAAGACAGATTATGCACATGAAGCTTTAGATTGACTTACAAATAGTCCATAGCCACAATGGCTTGCCAACAGTGAAACAAAGACCACTACCTATTCTAAATTAACCCACTGCTTCTAAATCAACCCAAATCCAAACCGATTCAACCCATTTCCAATTCATACCATTTTGCTCCAAATTGACTTTCGTTGACCAATATTCAAGATTGCATGAAATTTAACTTTGAGCTTATAAAGAGCTATAGTAAGCTAGTTTGAGCTTGTTTGAGCTTATAAATAAGCTTATTGAAGCTTATACATGAGATTTGGACTTTGCAATTTTCAACAGTTAATCGAAATACATGAAATGAAAGTGCCACTGAAATTTATGCCTGGAAATGGTTTATATTAATAGAATAACTTGAAGTGAGTTCATAAAAACAGAAAGTTACAACTTAAAACTTAAATTAAATCATTGCTTCTAAAAACGACATACATATTTGAAAAATAAACTAACTACTCTTCTTGTTGCTTCTCTCCTTCTTTTATGCATAAAAAATACTCTCCACGTGTCTCTGAGCAAATCCCAACATAAATCTGAGCCCTTGGATGTCTTTTGAGCCATCTTGGGCATTGGATGAATTTGGCGGGAAAAACTGGTTCTGATATTAGAGACAGGGAAGGGGATTCATTAAATGCACTTAGGTAGGTAGGTGAGGAGGGGGGAGACAAAGGGTGGTGTAGGGAGGCAAAGAGGTGGGCTTGGAGGAGGGGGTGCACTGATGTCGGGGATGACGAGGGAAAAAGGGGGGTTTGTTTATTTTAAATCTTGGGTTTGGGTTGGTCGGGTCAAGGAATTGGACCGGGTAAGAAGATTGGGCCAAGGGGGGTTTGTTTGGGCTTGGGTTAATTATAGGATCCGTTTGGTTTGTTTATTAAACACAAGGATCACTTGTGTAATATTTGAAATTCAAGGGACCAAACATGTAAATTATGAAGATGTAGTCAAGGGTTGGTCTTGCCACACTTTAATAATCCAAGGGTTAATTTTTGACACTTTTGAAATTCCCAAGGACTAATTTTGACCATTTTTGGATTTTCAGGGACTAAACTGTAATTTCTCAAAATTTTAGATTTTTCACCAAAGGACTAAATATGATAATTTATGATTACAAAAGGACCTTTGGTGACTTTTCTTTTAAAATAAATGCCTAGGAACTGATTTTGCCATTTTCGAAAGTTGGGGACTGAAACGCCAATTATGCAAACTTTGCTTGTTTTTCATCTGATTTTGAATATTTTGCATCTGAAACATATAAAATGCAACTTTAAGATATTTTCAGTGTTTTGATGCATTTCTGAGCATTTTTAAACGTTTTGCAGTTCAGATTTGACTAAAAATGATGAGTATTTTACACACTCATCAGTGCAATTGCAGTTCGCAAGAGTTTGCAATGAAAGAGATTAAATGGGAATTTCTTGAGAGAGGTAAACTACTTTTTTGGAAGAAAAATAGAAGACTAAAAATAGTCTTTATATGGATGTAAGTACTTTAAAATTTGGAACATCAAAAGATTGATCAAGACAATGTCGTAGCTGATTATATGAAGGAAAAAGCATCTTTCTGAAACACAAGGGTATAATGATCATTTCAGATTTATATTACAATAATAGTGTAAATTAAGGCTTTAAATATATATATATATATATATATATATATATATATATATATATATATATATATATAAAGAGTTAGGATATATATATATATATATATATATATATATGACATTTTTAAATGTTTGAAATGATATATATGCAATTTTTAGTTTTGGTCGGATATATGTGCAATTTCAAGCTTTTGGAGGGATATATACGCAATTCCCCCAAAAAATAATTAACCTTCATTTTTTCTTAAAAGAATTAGGGCAAAAAACACACAACACTCTTAATCCGCCTTCATCACCTCCGATTAAACCTCCAAAAACCGCCATCATCGTCTCCGATTTAACCTCCAAAAACCGTCGTACACACCGATTAAACACAAAAAAAGGTAGTCGTCATGGCTGTACACCCATATTCCGTAACAATTTCACTCTGATTTAACCTCCAAAACATTTAAAAATGGATAGTAATTAGCTAAATGAAACAGATTTAGTTGATGTTCTAGTTGTGGTTGATGAAAATCATGTGATTGTTTCTGATTTAGTTGATGTTTAAGTTGTGGTTGCTGAAAATCTAAATGAAGCTGTTGAATATGCAGCTGAAGAAGGAAATATAGCTCTTATTTAAGGTGAATCACATGTGATTCAGCTTATTTCTAGTTTTTTAGGGTTTTAAGGTAAATCACATGTGATTTAGTTGATTAAAATCACATATTCACATGTGATTCTGTTCGTTTATAAATAGTGTGTGATCCGTGTTATGTAAATAAAATAAAAAACATGTGATTCAGCTGACTAAAATCAAATGTGATTCTGTTCTTTTATAAATAGTGTGTGATCCTTGTTATGTAATTAAAGAACATGTGATTCAGCTGATTAAAATCACATGTGATTATGTTCTTATATAAATAGTGTGTGATTCTTGTTACGTAAATAAAGAACATGTGATTCAGCTGTTAGGAATTAGAAATTCCAGGTATTAAAGAGTCGGTCACCTCAAGTATATGTAATCGTTAGAAAGCTCGTAGTCGTAGTTATTTTAAGTTAAGTAGTGTTTAGTTAAGTAACACCGTGGAGGACGGACGGGTCTTTACCCACTGTATGCCTCACAGCCCGATGTGTGTGCGATTTATGTAAGACTATAAATACTCTCTACCTCCCAAGGTAGAGAGTTGGAGCTCATAATAATATCTTTCACTTTCTCTCACTAAGTTCCCTAAACCTCTAACTTTCTCTCTCTAGAATTCCATCTATATGCTACCTTGTGTTAATGTTATGATGTGTATGTGAAAAGTTATATCTTACAATTGGTATCAAGAGCCAGGTTAGATCATATCTTGCACATCTTTGGATTTCTAGTGGTTTTAGGTGGTTTTGAGTTTGAAAAAGTTTAGTGGTTTTTGCATCATTTGATTGATTTCTAGTGTTAAAGTTTCGATTTTGGTTGTACTTTTGTGTTTAGAATCATCACAAGTGTTTAGGTTTTGATCTAGAAGGTTTGAATCATAGTGGTTGGGTTGTTTTGGATTGAAAAGTGGTGTTTATGTGTTTTTCATGCTAGCGACTTGAGGCACGGAAAAGTTTCTTCGTAGCGACTTGCTTCACATTTTTGTAGCGAGTTACAGTGTTTTGAGCTAGCTTAATCTTACCTAGCGATTTACAGTACAAGTAGTGGACTCTCCACTACGGGTAGCGACTTGGTGGTAGCGACTTGGTCAGAGCGAGTTGCTCTTTAGCGACTTGTATTCCTAGCGACTTGAGTAGCGAATTGCAGCCAAAATTTAGCTTAGCGACTTGAGGTTAGCGAGTTACTACTTAGCGACTTGCATTTGTCTAGCGACTTGGGAATCTAGCGACTAAGTGGTGTAGCGAATTAATTGCGTTAGCTTAACTTAGTGCATTATCTTCTAGCGACTTAGTGCATTATCTTCTAGCGACTTAGTGCATTATCTTCTAGCGACTTGAGTGATTGTTTACGGTTTTCTCTTGATTTAGTAAAATCCTGTGAAAGAATCTATTTTCCGGTTTAATCATAGAGTTATAAAATCCCGTATAAACTGTAAACATGTCTACCAATGTTCCTACTATCATCTCCATCGCTGTTGCGAGGATGTTCAAGCAGCTGGCTCGAGATACTGTCCACCCATGCTTGCAGAACCGACTACGATTCTTGGGCTCAACGAATCAGATTGTACTGCCTTGGGAAGGAAAATGGTGTCAACATTCTCAAATCCATTGATGAAGGACCATATCGAGTTGAGACGACTAGAGACATACTTGATACAAATGAAGATGGTACTCTGTACGGAATGGGCAGACCTAAAATGTATGATGAGCTTGAGGATAAGGAGAAAAAGAGATTCGATGCGGATATCGGGCTTCAAACATTGTTCTTGAGGTTCAATTAACTATGAAAGACAGAGAATCCCAACTCTATGACGAATTTGAACACTTCAAGATGAAACCGGATGAGAGTGTCTATGAGTACTATGTGAGATTTCATAAGTTAGTTAATGACATGAGGAACATCAGAATGACTATGCCTAACATTCATTTGAACTCAAAATTTGTGAACAACATGAATCCCGAATGGCACAAGTTTGTCACAGCTGTGAAGCTCACTAAAGGATTGAAGAATACAAACTATGAGCAACTCTATGCCTTCCTCCTTGAGAATGAGAGACATGCTATGTTTGAAAAATTGATTCTCAATCGGTTCAAAACCAACCGAGGAGAGACAAGCTGCCTAATGACTCAACCCTTCTACTCAAACATCGAATCACAACCAAAGCTCACAAGTCATACCCTTGGGTAATGGTAATCACAAACTCATTCCTGATCCTATGTTCAAACAAAGCGATCTTTGATCCACACGTGGGTAACTTCATTAATCAACTAGCTCTTATGATTAGTCAAAACATGAATTCTCTCCCACAAACCAACAACAACCTCGAGCGACATCTAACCCACACAATCAAGCTACAAGTAAAGATGGAAGGATCGTGGTGCAAACGAGTTCAGAAAGACAAGATGATCGGGGAAGAGGTGGAGCTGGTAGAGGTTATGTTGGTAACCCGAATCGAGGAAGGAATGGTAACCAAGGTCAAGCTAAGCCAATCAAATGTTATAACTATGGTGGTGAGGGACACATTGCAAGGAACTGTACATCTCCAAAGCGTCCACAGAATCGCCGATTACTTCCGAGATAAGATGCCTGGTACAAGCTCGGGACAATGGTGCTACTTTGAATGAAGAGGAATTGCTGTTTCTTGCTGAGGGCAATGACAAGACCTATGATGCGATGTGGATGAGCGCCTATTTAGAAGATAGGTCACAATCATCAGAATGCCTTTCAAGTCAGTGATTGTGATGCATACGACTCTGATGTGGATGATGGACCTACGGCACACACAATTTTATGGCTAGCATTTCTCCAATGGTTTCTCCCAAGGTCTCTTCTTCACCACTATTTGGCCCATCCAGAGACAAACTCATCTCAGAGGTATTAAAACTATACGATAATGCTGATGTGCAAAAGATGCATGACAAAGTACATTCAAATGAAACTATTGAATCAAATGTTGAAAATATGGGTAATATCGATATTATCCCATATGATCAATATGTGAAACAAAGTGAAAGTGAAGGTGTACCAAGTGATGCATCTTCGCATCAACAATGACTATGTTTTTGATGAATATACCTTGCATGTCCCCTCGATGATTCTGTAATTTCTGAACTAAATGCCTATAAAGAACGTGTTGCTATTTATGAACAACGTGCTAAATTTGAGTTGACCACTCGTGAGCAGGAAAAGGATGACCAAGTGCGCATAAATATTAGAAAAGTAATTTTAGAGAAGAAGTATTGAAACAAGAATTAAATTCCTTGCAAGAAAAACTTTCTAAAACAGCTAAGCAAAAACAAGAACTTCAAGAAAATGTGAAAATGCTTAAGCAAGAATTTAATGCAAAGGAATCAAAACTCTTGAGAGATTTTTCTAATCCGAAAACTTTGAAAAACAAACTTGAAAACAAGTTGTACATACAAGGAAACACCATTCAGACCGCTCACATGGTCACTAAACATAGAGTCCTAGCGATAAGCATAGTGTTCCCATTATAGATAAACCCAACCCTGAGTACGGAAAGATAGCAAAAGCTGCTCAAAGTGTGATCTATGATGGCAATGAGATTCTTAAACCTAGACAGAAACCTAGTTGCGTTGAGTGCACTGAGGAAGATAAGAAATGAGATGAAGTCACTAGGGAAAGAATGAACAAAAAATTAGATGATCCTAAATGCAAAGAGAAAAAATAATTATCACTCCCCATGACTACAAAAAGGAAAACTGGATTTCCTTGAACATGTTTAAGCCTAAGACATTGTTGACTCCGAACAAGTTTTTCCGGAAAAAGGATTTAGATAAGCGAAGTCGAAAATATTGTTGAAACAAACCCTCCCCTATGGAAAATGCCTAGAGCGACCGTGTATCCTCCTAATACACCAATGCATCTTGTTCCTAGAAAAATTGCCACTAAAAGCAAGACCTTAATTAGCCAATATGTTATATTTCAACTATTTGTTGATTTTGAGAAAACTTGCAAGAAAAGGATCACACCCACCGGTATAACGGAAGGAGAAAGGGGTTTTGAGCAAATGAAAGAATGTTATTTAACTGAGGTCATGCCTTTCTTTAAACTTCTGAAAGATCACTTTGAGAGTCTTAAAAAAGGGGTAGAAACTGATATCAAGGGAATGGAAAAGGAATTTGATGCAATGGTAGTTGAAGTTAGTGATTATGAGCCTGCACTAAAATATAATGAGATTGAGAGGAAGAACTTGCATACATTAAATGAGACTCTTATTACTGAATGTGTTGCTCAAGATATCTTTTTCACCGCTTCAAATTGCTCTATTAATGCTTCCAAATTTCATGAACTATCTGTGGCCCTGAAAGTCTCCCATGATCGTGTCATTGAGCTTGAAAAACTAATTCTAAACTAAACGAGAAAATTGAACTCGATGATCACGACAATTTGGTTAAACATTTTTCTAAACTGGAAGTTGAGCATTTTAATTTACAACTAAAATATCAACATCTTAAAGAAAATGTTAAAACTTCAAATATCAAGACATCGTCAGATGCTCCAGAGTTTGATGCAGTTTTTCAAATTAACAAACGTGATGAAGATTCAAGCTCGTGCAAACGATCGAAAAGTTGAAAGCCCAAATCTCTCAATTAAAGGGTCAAACGAACAATATGACAGGCTCCCAAATTCCTCCTCCTTTAGATTCTTAGAATTCTCAAACTTTTCATCTTCAAAACTTAGTTGATGCCTTACAAAAGGAAAACGAGAGTTTTCTAGAAGAAAATGAAAAAGTTAAACGACATTTTAAAGAGTTATATGATTCAATAAAAGTCACCCGTGACCAAAACAACGAAAAAATAACGTCTCTACAAAAGGAAATTGAGAATCTGAGAAGTCAGGGAAATGGGAAACCGCCACTTGTTTTCAATAAGAATGTTGTCTCAAAGTCACCCTTAGACTGCAAATACACTGTGACGATTAAATATATTCCTCCTCATCTTAGGAATAATGAACATGCTTTTCATGAATACTTTGCTCACCTTAAGGATAGTCTAGAATGTCTCCGTGAGATTGTCGAAGAGGATTTCATTAACAAACCTCTTGATAGTGAAATTAGGTTTGCTTGCCTCCAGGCCAAACGATCTCAAGAGTTGCTAGAATGTGTAATTGCCACATGTCCAAAATCCTTAACCTTAGGTGCAAAAGGCAAAGCTGTGATGCCTTGTTCTATGCCTAGTGCCAAGCAGAAATCCGTTCTATGCCCAGTCTTAAAAAAGGAAACACTAATGTGCCTTCAAGTAGTTCAGATTCCGGATATGTTAGTGCTAAGAAAGTGAACTTTAGTGTGCCTGCAAAAAGCTCAAATCACCGTCTTAAAGTATACACTAATGTGCCTTCTAGTACTTCAGATCCTTGCACATCAAGTTCGGGAATGCAAAAATTAGATCAACCAACTAATGTTCCCATTCCCTCTACAGGAGTAATCAGTGACTTTAAAGCGAGAAGGTCAAAGTCTCAAGACAATACAAGGAATGATAGGACCTTGCAAGCTAAGAATGTGCATTGGAAGAGAGTAGAAGACCAATCTAGGAACTTTAAGCTTGAGTTGAATAAAGCGAATCGTGTTGATTCTAGTATTAGCCTTAGGCGTCAGTAATTAATTAGAATTCGATACTATTTGCAAACCTTGTAATAATGTCTGCTTGAATTCTGTTGCTAATCATGAATGTGGTGTGAATGCTTTGTCTAATGCTTTGTCAAATGCCCGATTAAAATTGTTAATGCTAATAATCGTGCAAATAAGGCAAAAAGGCAAAAACGAAAGATTGTTAGAAAATAGTGGAAACCCACAAGAAGAACTTTTATAAAGATAGGTTATTATTGGATACCTTTTGGCCATAAGAATAATCAGTTTGTTCTCAAACTGCTAAGATTATGCCCACTAGAAAATGGATGCCTATTGGTAGAACTATTCCCTTAAGAAGTAAACATACTTTGAATAGGTCAAATACGACACCAAGACATTGCATCTATTCCCAATGATTCCATTGCTTCTACTTACGATATGGATGTTTCGATTCGATGTGGGTGTTCCAATCATTGTTACTAACCAAGTGGAACCCATTCTTGCATGGGGATCCCAATTATCCAGTTATCCATTCTTGTCTCTGTTCAACTGCAGATCATTCAAATCGTTACGTGGTACCCGGACTCGGTCGTTCCAAGCATATGACCGAGACCGTCGCGGCTCATGAACTTCGTGAGCAAATTCATCGGGGACTTAGATTCGGTAATGATCATTTCGTGCAATTATGGGTTATGGTGATTATGTTGTTGGTGATAGTGTTATCTCTAGAGTATACTATGTGGAAGGTTTGGGTCATAATCTGTGCTCTGTTGGTCAATTCGTGATTCGATCTAGAAGTAGCCTTGGAAAACATACCTTTGTTAGAGATCTTAATGGTAAGGAACTGTTAAAAGGAACTCGTGGTTCAAATCTTTACACCATCTCTATAGATGATATGATGAAGTCTTCTCCAATTTGCTTGCTGTCAAAGGCTTCAAAACAAAGTCATGGTTATGGCATCGACGTCTCAATCACTTGAACTTCGGCACCATCAATGATCTCTCCCGAAAGGACTTAGTTGTAGGTTTACCTCGACTAAAGTATGAAAAGGATCATCTTTGTTCAGGATGTCAATTGGGAAAAAGCAAGAAGTATGCCCATAAATCCAAACCTACTAACTCCGCACGAAGTTCTTCATACAATTCATATGGATTTATGTGGACCAATGAGAGTGGAGAATATCTTTGGGAAGAAATATGTGTTAGTTATAGTTGATGATTACTCTAGATTCACTTGGGTCAAGTTCTTAAGGACAAAGGATGAAACTCCTGATATCATCATCAAACTTCATCAAAGCACTGCGAGTTCGACTTAACAAAACCGCCGTAATTATCCGACAGACAATGGAACTGAGTTTGTTAACAAACAACTTAGTGAATTTTATGAAATCATTGGAATCACCATCAAAGAAGTGTTCCACGAACTCCTCAACAGAACGGTGTAGTTGAAAGACGAAATCGAACTCTTGTAGAAGCGAACAATGCTGATTTACTCAAAAGTTCCAATGTTTCTCTCAAAGCTATTGCCACTGCATGCTACACACAAAATCGTTCCCGATTCACACTTGTTCATGGAAAGACACCATATGAACTTGTCCACAACAGAAAACCTAATCTCTCTTTCCTTCGTGTGTTTGGTGCATTGTGTTATCCAACTAATGAGGGTCAAGACTTAGGGAAACTTAGGGCTAAAGCCGACATTGGAGTATTTGTAGGATATGCACCAAACAAAAAGGGATACCGAATCTATAACAAAAGAAACCGAAATATCATGGAAACAATTCACGTTACGTTTGATGAGCTGACCGGTCTAATGGCTCCTGGACACCCCTTCGGGACCCGCACTTCAAAAAAGTCCCATTGGTTCATCTCTTGTTCCAAACTCTTCTCAAGAAACTCCATATGTACCTCCATCCGAAGATGATTTAAAGAAATTGTTTGATCCTATGTTTGATGAACTGTATGATTCAATTACTAATGAGGTGTTGATCCCTACAATAGAAGATGCTCATATTCCTGTGAATGAAGTCAATCCTTCAGCCTCAATATCTTTAAGTCAAGAAGCACCTGGCCGATCCTTCAGCCTCATCAACAAATCATCATTCTTCAAATGTACATCATGGAAATGTTTCTGGCATCAATGATGAAGTTAATCCCTTTGCTACCCCCGAAGATGCTCCATTTGAAAACATATTTGCTACTCTGAATCATCATCGAACCATCTTCTTCGTGAGACATCGACTCGCCTACTCGCCTCAACAACTGCCACATGAACACCTTAGAAAATGGACTCACGATCATCCATTAGACAACTTCATTGGAAATCCCTCGTCTGTATCAACCCGAAACAACTTGCAACCGATGCCTTATGGTGTTTCTTCAACTCCGTACTATCTAAGATCGAACCAAAAGATGTTAAAACCGCCATGAATGAAGACAACTGGTTCAATGCCATGCAAGATGAAATTCATGAGTTTGATCGACTTGATGTATGGGAGTTAGTACCTGCTCCAGATTGTGCTATGATTATTGCTCTTAAATGGATCTTCAAAGTGAAACTTGATGAGCATGGTGATGTGTTGAAAAACAAGGCCCGATTAGTTGCTAAAGGATATCGTCAAGAGGAGGGTATAGACTTTGAAGAATCTTTTGCTCCAGTTGCTCGAATCGAGGCAATCGGAATCTTTTGGCTAATGCCGCTAGTAAGAACATGGTAGTCTATCGATGGATGTGAAGACGGCATTTCGACGGAGATCTTAAAGAAGTCGCCTACGTCAGCCAACCTGAAGGATTTGTGAATCAAGAGCATCCTACTCACGTTTATCGGCTGAAGAAGGCTCTTTACGGTTTAAAGCAAGCTCCAAGGGCATGGTATGATACATTGTCAAAGTTTCTTCTATCAACCGGATTCAGAAAGGAGCAGCTTGATCCTACATTATTCACCAGAAGTCGTGCAAACATTTAACTCATGTTCAAATTTATGTTGATGATATTATTTTTGCCTCGGCTGACCCAATGGAATGTGATCGCTTTTCTAATGAAATGAGTTCAAAGTTTCAAATGTCAATGATGGGACAAATGTCATTTTTCTTGGGATTACAAATTTCACAAAGTCCCGAGGCATTTTCATAAATCAATCTAAATATGCAAATGAGATTTTAAAGAAATTTGGATTTGATTCAAGTGACCCTGTTGACACCCCATGATTGATCGAACCAAACTAGATGAGGACCACTGAGGGATCATGATTGACCAAACGAAATATCGTAGTATGATTGGATCCCCGATGTACCTCACGCTAGTAGACCGGGCATCTTGTTCGTTGTTTGCATGTGTGCTAGATACCGGCTAAGCCTACTAAAAGCACCTTGAAGCGTTAAACGGGTCTCTTCGTATCTCCAAGGAACCATCAACATGGGACTTTGGTACCCGAAGGACACCGGTATGTCACTAACTACCTTATGCGCCGATCATGCAGTGTTGTCAAGATACACGTCGAAGTACATCCGAGGTGCTCGTTTTGGGTGATAAGCTTGTGAGCGGGTCTTCAAAGAAGCAAATGAGTACTTCTATTTCCTCTACAGAGGTGAATACATAGCCATGTCATCTTGTTGTGCTCAAATCTTATGGATGAGATCTCAATTATCTTACTATGGCTTTGAATTCAACAAAATCCTCTGTATCTGTGATAATAAAAGTGCTATTGCTCTCTCATGCAACAACGTTCAACACTCAAGAGCAAAGCATATCGACATTCGACATCATTTCATTAAGGAACAAGTGGAAAGAGGTGTGGTGGAACTATATTTTGTGAGGTCTCGAATATCGCTTAGCGAGACATCTTCACCAAAGCTCTTCCAAGAGAACGTTTTGAGTTTATTCTTCCACGCCTTGGCTTGAAAAGCCTTCAACCGAGATACACTCAAACGCGTCTTCGTGAGGAAGACGAGGAGTAAAGGTCTATCTTCATCTATCCCTTGTATATATCTATTTCAAAATCAAAATACAAAATTATAAAACCTTCAAAATCCATAAAAATCTGAAAAAATTCGAAAAAAAAAAAAATCTTCAAAAATATTGTCTTTGTCATGCGTTTCTCTCGGTTCGATAATATACGGTCTTTGTGCTGTCATTCAAAGAATGACACGGGACTTTAGATGTTGTTCAAATTCCAAAAAAAAAAAAAAAAAAATATGGTTTATTGTCATTTTCATGCAATAACCCGGTTTTAAAAGAAAGAACAGAGCCATGTTTTACCATGTTTTCAAATTCCATGCTCCGATTCTATAAACATTTATCTGCTGAAAACTAAATGCTTTGAAAAATAACTCGTTCTCTATTTTTGATAATCATCGACTTATTTGTCAATCATCTATCTCAATCAACAACCTATGTCATTGATTGAGGGGAGAATGATTTCAATTAAATTAAAAAGTTATTTGGCATTAAATTGTTTTCAAAAGATGTACATGCATGTTTTATCAATGGAGTTTAAAGTCTTAACATCCGATCCTTATCGCTTAAAACGCTTTCATAATCAAGTCACAATTCTCCTTAAAAGCTTTCAAAATCAATTTAAATCTATAAGAGATCACAAATCTCAAATGATTTGATAATTGTGATCGGGGAGAATGTGTGATTTAAATTGGATTTAAACTGATAATTCGGTAAATGGTTTTATAATAATGTACATGATGCCCCCCACATGTGACAAACGATTTCAAATTTTCCATGCACATGTTGAGGGGAGCATCTATCTTAAACCTATGATTTGAACGCGTGATCATTTATCTCAATGTGAGTTCCCTCTAGTATGTGTAAAACCTTTTCAAACCTCGAAGCACATATTGAGGGGAGCAAAATCATGAAAACCTCATCCTTCCCCAAAATGCTTTATCTACTTGATTCGATTTGGGAAGTGATGTTGATATCTTTAGAAAATGGTAATCAAAGAAGTTAATTCTTTCTCTTGCCTCCGTGTGCAAAACATTTTCAAATACTTGATGCACATGTTGAGGGGGAGTTCTCGTTCTAAAATATCAAAAACAATTCAGGTACAAAATGCTTTGATAATATATCACAAGTATCTAAATTGACTTTCAAATGGTTTTCAATTGGATCCAATGGCGATGAACAATACCAAAAAGACCGACCAACTTTACATTATGTATGGTGATATAAGGATGATAAGGTTAGGTATGTGTTCCCATGATCCGCCAGAACCGGAGGATCTACCCAGGGACTATCCACTAGTTAGTGTAGAGTTCTTAGGTATGATGATAAAAGGAGAAAAATGAGATATGGGAAGAGTGCGGACTAAGACTGAGCTAGTAATGGAATAAACCCAACAAGGTTCTAGCTATGAAGTCTCGGTAAGCACTGAAGGGGTTGAAGAATTAAAAGAATTGAATGAGAAAAGGGTGAAAACAAATAGCCCTCCATTTATTCAACCTTAGGGCAGAAACCGGTTCAATTCATATGCTACTGATGGTAACATCGGTATTGAAGACAAGACGTCATGGACCCAAAGGACGCGACCGCACTTCAACTTTCCAAACCACTCAAGTTCCTCTTAAAAGGACTTGTTTCATTCTCACGGGAACCGACATTATCTATCGACTTTCTCTTAGAGATTGTTGATATTGAAGAAGGAGACCCTCTCCCTAGTCTCCGCTATAGGATCCAAATATGCACAAATTGAGTCTAGAGCCACGAGATCATCAATAAATCTCATTAGGACACTTTCAATGAAGACTCTCTGTTTCACACAATGTGGAAGAGAGATTATATCTTGAGTCCTACGCATTATCCTTGTGGTATTGCCGAACATCCGAAAGTGATATGCAAACATACTCACAATGAAGATGGAAAGCCTTCTGGAGCCAACATCTAACAAGCTCCCGGTAGGTGGCATGTGAGATCTATTATACATATCAACCATGTGACAACGAGCGAACGAAACAATGGGGCTTATTCAATCTTTTGAATCAATCCGGTTCAGTTATGGATTGACGGATACCTTTGAAAAAACCAGTCTTTGTGCTTTAAAACTCTTTTCATTAGCACGCCGATCGCGGTACTAATTTTCAAATCAAAAGGTGTTTTATGATTGATAATTGATTTTCATTAAAACCTTCGTTGTATTGCAAAAACAATTTCTATTGAGCAATACACGATTGTTTTTCAAATCTATTTTCATCACTCAGTGGACTTAAAATTTGTTCACTCATTCGCGTGTTGTCTTCTTTGAGACGTTCCGGTTTGAGAAACGGCTAGAGCACGCTAAACCACTGTCAAGGAAATTCTTCGAATTATACCCGATCACAAAAGTACATGTAATCTGATCAACGGGAACCGTGGGCCGTGTACCTCAATTCATCGAAAGTGTTCAAAGACACTTTCGCGCATTTATTGCTAATCCAGCGTTGTATACCCGACGCTTGCGTATTGATCGTAATGAAGCGGTCAATCCATAGCCGCATGCTCACTTAACACATTCATCTCAAAAGAAATCATGATTAGTGCATCAATGATTCTGATATTTTTCACTCCATGCTTCTCGCTACTCGCTGCCAATATCATGAATCAACAAATGCTTCCGCTACTCTGATGAGAAGATATCATGATCCATAATGTGAGCATGTCGGTCCGAATGTCACAACATCACATAATACCAACACCACAATGGATGTATCGGAGATTTTCTATTAGCTGATGATCTCAAAAGCTGGCTCAACATTATTATCACGCGGATCAAGAAAAGACCTCCACTTGGATTAACCAAACATGCAATGAGTGGAATCAATGACTACGAGCCTCGGAGCAAAGTACTACATCAAGAATGCAAGAACAATTGTTAATGTAATATCTGATTGTATTCAATGTAATTTTAGTGCATGATTGAGGTGACCTCCCTTAGGGGAGATTGTTAGGAATTAGAAATTCCCATTATTAAAGAGTCGGTCACCTCAAGTATATGTAATCGTTGAAAGCTTCGTAGTCATAGTTATTTTAGTTAAGTAGTATTTAGTTAAGTAACACCGCTGGAGGACGGACGGTCTTTACCCACATGCCCGATCCATGCGTACCGATGTGTGGCGCATTTATGTAAGACTATAAATACTCTCTACCTCCCAAGGTAGAGAGTTGGAGCTCATAATAATATCTTTCACTTTCTCTCACTAAGTTCCCTAAACCTCTAACTTTCTCTCTCTAGAATTCCATCTATATGCTACCTTGTGTTAATGTTATGATGTGTATGTGAAAAGTTATATCTTACATCAGCTAATTAAAATCACATGTGATTCTCTTCTTAAATAAATAGTGTGTGATCCTAGTTATGTAAATCATTATATGTTTTTAACAAAATCACATGTGATTCTGTAAAACATATATTGTGATGACACCAAGACCAACTTTATACGCACATGAAGAAACTCCCCAGGGATAAGCGTATTGAGAACCAGTTGTTGAGGATATTTATTTACCTATTGAAGGGAAAAAGTTTAATACGATAAAGGAATGTATTGAAATGTACAACAAACATGTTGAATTAACAGGCTTTGAAGTTAAAAAATCGACAACAAAAAAATACAAGAAGTGGTTTGGTAAAAAGTAAGTACCTTATGTGTAATAGGGAAGGGCTTCCAAAAGACATAAATATAAACACATAGGATCTTAAAAACAGTGATAAACAAGTCACAAATACAAGACAACAGATACCAGGTTGTATGGCGCAAATATTCATAACTTTGGATCCTGGAGAGTATGTAGTAACTAAATTAAATGCTAAGCACAATCATGTAATGATTCCAAGAAAGTATGTGCATCTAACAAAGAACCAAAGGGAGATGACTCAAGTGGAAAAAATGTTCGTTGTCAAAGTTTCAATCTTAAAACTTGGTGCAACAAGGGCACACCATTTCTACTGTAGCATGAAAGGAGACACTTAATATGTTCATGGCACAAGTGATGATTTTAATAATCATCAAAGGGATATAAACGCATGCATAGGTGAAAGCGACACGCAAATGCTAATAAACAAAATGGAAAACCAAAAGAAGTATATGCTGAACTTTACATTTCATTATAAGGTTGAAAATAGTGAGTTGGTTGAAATGTTTTGGGCGGATGAATTTTCCAAATGCAACTACAAGGAATTTGGAGATATAGTGTCATTTGAACTAACAAGTAAGTCTGTTTTGAAAGTTGTTATATCTTTATCAAAATTTAACACATTCATGAATCACATGTGATTTACATGAAACACTTGGGATTCAATCAGAATCTCAGTGATTCTGAGAGAATCACATGTGATTCTCAAAGAATAACAAGTGAGAATCTCACAGAATAACAGGTGGTTATTTTTTAATTTTGTTTGAAACTTGTGATATTCAGGTACGACATAGTGTTTGTTCCATTCACCGGGATAGATAATCACAGAATGTGCGTAACGCTCGGTGTTGAAATGCTTCTAAAAGAAGATGAAGAAGCTTACACATGGCTACCGTAACAACCCTCATTTTCGGTTTACTTTTCATTTTTTTTGAAAAGTTACTATTCACTTTTACTATTCACTTTCACTATTCATCCCGTAAAATTTTTATTTCACATTCTCGTAAGATAAATTATTTTAGTAATGACCTGAGAGTTTGACCATCGTTAGATCATTTTCTAAAGCTATTAAGAAAACATTGTTTTAAAATTTCGCTATGGTCGGAACACCATTTAGACATCACGCGATAACGAAAAATCAACTCGCATAATTTTTCTCACATCGATTAATTTTTTAGATCACTCATAATTAATTAGAGAATATTTAAGATTTCTTTTAAATGTTACCAAATAAACCCTCGCACAGACGAGACTAAACTTACGCTTTAAACAATTCTACGAGACCTGCATTCTTAACCATTTCAGTATCAGTTTCTAAGATGTTTAGACACTTTTACATTTTTTTGAAAAGTCAAACATATTTCCCTCCTCCATTGACCATAAAGAAATTAACCTTGTAACGCTCTACATTTTTGATTAAATCGCGTAGAACTTTTAGACTTCACGCATAAACAAGCTAAGTTA
The DNA here is from genome assembly GCA_910596185.1 of Chrysanthemum makinoi. Lineage (NCBI taxonomy): Eukaryota > Viridiplantae > Streptophyta > Magnoliopsida > Asterales > Asteraceae > Chrysanthemum > Chrysanthemum makinoi. The sequence goes on from OU343220.1 coordinate 145,090,379, forward strand.
TCCCACGCATTTACTTAAAACCAAATTTTGACATCTCATATCACTTTTAGACTAATTTTAGTCTACTCTAATTAAATTCACGGTCATTTCTGGAATCTCGCTTTTTCTCGATAAATTGCATTTTCAACGATGAAGTATATTTCATTTAGCAAATAGCATAACCCGCTAGAACTTGATTACTAATCTAATATGCTTATATAGAGTATATTGATAAGTTTTAACATATTTATAAGATTCATATTATTTGAATACCCGATTTTAAGTTTTGTGACTTTACGGGCTACAGCTTAGCAATTAACGGGTCCAAAACTCACCCCGTAAATAAACAAGATAATACCAAGCAACTCATATCTAGTCATCCTATATAGAGCATGAACGAAATTTTGGTGATAAGTCTTGAATTTATTAGTCATATACATGTGCTAGTTACTTAGTTCTTAAGTCCTAAACTTAAGACTTAAGTCTCAGGAAATATCCTATAAGACTTCATCCAAGACTTGATAACTCATAAGAAACTCATCCATTTTCCTTTGTTTCATCCTCCATAACCGAACCTCAATAAATCCCTAGCACCATGATTCTTTAATCTTCAAACTACAAGTTATATATCAAAGTTTAAGGCCTAGTTATTCCTTACATGATTCAAGAGTTTGTTTGGTGATTCCATGGATGAATTAAGAGCTACACAAGGGTCTAAGGGCTGAGGTAGAAGTGTTCTTACAAGGTTATATCAAGCCTACCAAGGGTTAGCATGATGTGTTAAGGATTTGGAAGCTCAGGTTCATATTGAAAGGGTTTAGGTTTTAGTGTCCTAGTTTTTGGTTCTTTATTTGTTTCATCACAAGGCTTGTAAGCAAACTACTATATTTACCTTTGATTTCTGTAAATATTAGTATTACATGTATTTAATATGTTCTATATACTTATTATACTTGATTACGCTTTGATAATCGGACTAAAACACTAGAAACATCGTAAGGACTTATATTGCAACACGTAAACTCTAACAGGGCTGTAAACGTAATTAATGGGTAAAATTCGTGGACTGAGAAACTTAGGTAATAACATAGGATTATAGATCGATGTCTTTTGGTCATTTTTCCGGTGGCTCGTGGCCGTGAACTCATCCCGAATAACTAGAGCCAAACGTAAACGTGGTCCAAATCGAAAATGCAGATTTCAAACGGGTAAAACTCATAAAACTTGCATATAACCAACTGTTGGTCAAAGAATAAAAGTTGTAGCTAACCTAATTCTGAACGCGTGGCCGCTGGCCTTGCATTAAACGGAGTTGTAGAACTCAACTTATGACCAAAACCATGAGATAGTTTGCTGCTGATTGAAATAACTAGTACATCCAAGGGTAAATTGGTAATTTCACATTAGTTAAATAATTTCTGGGACAGTGGGGCCCACTGATCTGTTTAGTACATTCAATTACCTTTCCGAGAACATAAAAACCGAGTCGTGATCATTTACGGGGTAGAAGTAACGGGTAGATTTAGACGGGGAAAACTTAAATATAAGAAACGTAAACACTTATACGACTTCACAAATGTTAAGTATCCAAGCATAATTGATGTAATAACTATATAAGACATGTTTATACATTCACATCGTTATTTTAGAACCTAAGACACAACACATATTCTAGGTTGCGCGTAGAGACTTCCAGGCGTATCCATCGATTCCGCTTATACGCTAGGATATCATTTATTGAGGTGAGTTCATAGCCCCACTTTCTATTACTTAATTGTTTTACAAACTCTTGGGGAAATACATGCTTTATTTTAAAACCTAAACACATTGCTTTCAAACTATATACTTATCTGATTATTTTACTTGCACTAAGTTACCGCATTTGCCAAACTTAAGTCCCTAATCATGAATCATTAATCACGAGTGAAGAGCGCCAATATGTGGATAGATCTATCTGATTGATTAATCCCGCTTTTTGACCAGGTCCGTAAAACAAACGCACTATATTTGAGTACATTAGGTAAAATGGCAATTTTACTGTTAAGGGCACGTATCAACAGTTTCTCCAATTAAATTTGGAACACGTTAACGCTTTGATTGATGATGCTTAGTGAATAATATCCTGCTTTGGTTTTCAACATTATGGGTGTATAACAACGCAACCTACACAAACATTATGTGTTCAACTCGATTTCCTAAACTCTATCAATTTCACTCAACCTTCTACGTTGACGGTTTAATCATGTATTTCGGTCCATATTATGCAGAGGCTAGCAGGAGAACACGGATACTCAAGAAGGCTATAAATTTTATTATCATTGTAAAACCCATTTAATGTATTTTGTAAACTTGGAACCATTTGGGACCTCATTTTTTGTAAACTCTGATATTTATATAAATCGAATGATAAATCCTTTTTAAAACGAATCCATTAGAGTTCGTTTTCTATTGTTATGACTGTTGTGCCATGAAGTAACACCCAGTTTGAATTCCGATGCGTATCACGAAATTAGGGGTGTTACAGCTACTAAAATTATTCATGACTGCGCATGACAAACAACCACAAATGATTGTAACAGATCAAAATGGAGTCATGAAGTTAGCAATTGAAGCAGTTCTTACTGAATCCATACACAGACTATGCATGTGGCATATCACTCTAAAAATTCGAGCAAAGGTATTTTAATTCATATACTCTTTTAAAATTACAAAATATGATTTTTCAATTTAGAATCACATGTGATTTACATAGAATCACAGATGATAACATGAAATTTGTTTGAAGATTTGTAAAAAAGTCTATAATGAAACTGATTTCAAAAAGAGATTGAACAAGATTGTGTGGAATATGTTCATGGAGCCATTGGAATTTGAAGAAAAGTGGACAAAATTGATTGAATATTTTGGGTTGCAAGACCACAAATTGATGAAAAAGATGTTTAGACTTCGAGAAATTTGGCTACCAGATTATTTTATTAACTCACCATTGTTTGAATTAATGAGAACCACTTCAAGGTCTGAGAGTGAAAACGCATTCTTCAAAAATTTCAAAAATCATGGGTCAACATTGGTCAATTTCATGATGTGCATCGAATCAGCAATGGAGAGGCAAAGGTATAGGCAAGAACAATTGGACTTTAACACATTTGACTGAGCTCCAAAACTTTTATACACAGTTAATATGGAACGCCATGCATCTAAAGTATATACAAGAACAATATTTTTGCTTGTTCAAAAGGAAATAACATAAGCTTGTTGGTCTTGCACAATAGAAGAGTTTAAAATGGAAGAGGGTTGTGAGATGGTTAGGGTTAGAGACATGAATGTGGCTGCTTATAGGACACTTTATACAAAAAAAAAGGAGAAGAACATGTGCAAGAATGTGAAAAGGTAACAGAATACAAAGTAAATTTACTTGCAATTATTAAATACTTTTTAGCTTTTATCATCTGATATAACAATCACATGTGATTTCCATAAAAATCACATGTGATTCTATGTGAATCACATGTGATTACGTCTTTAAAAAGTTTTTATGTTCTTTCCTTTCTATTATGCAATAAGGTTCAGCGTTCTCTTGAAGACGGGTCAGTGAAATGTACTTGTAGGCATTTTCTTCAATTCGGGTTATGTCGACACACATTCTGTGCTTTGAAGAACTGTGATGTTCACACGGAAAATACACCAAACAAAGTGTCGGTCAATCAAACACTTGAAACACCAACCAATCAAGAATCCAAATTAACTTTAGATGGTGAATTCAAATATCTCTACATTGATCGACCGGTTCTTGATGTCTTAACTCATGCACCTTACTATAATGCTTTAATGGATAAATATGAGAAAAGATTTAAGTTGGGTAAAAATGGATCCACTTTTGTTCAAAACAAGTTACTTAAAAAGTTAAATGATCCAAGCTTATTCGTTCTACCTTATAGCATTGGAGGTTACAAAGCTTTTGATACATTAGCCGACTTAAGATCAAGCATGAACTTACTCCCGTTACCCCTTTATAAAAGTATTAACTTAAGGAAGTTAGAAGAAATGGAAGCGGTAGTTGGTTTATCGGATGGAAGTTTAGCATATCCGGTAGGGATACTAAAGGACATGATACTGCATATAGAGAATTTAACTATTTTGGATTTCCATGTCCTTGATATGGTTAGTGACACTACATGCCCATTGTTAATCGGAGAGGATTTTTAGCTACCGCTAGTGCTATAATAGATTGTAAGATGTCCAAAATAACGGTAGGAGAGGGATACACTAGGTCAATCTACGATGTCAAGAAGCATGCTTATGACAATGATGAGGAACAAACACCTCATTGGATAGCTTTGGATAGGAAACCATCGATATATGGCCTTGGATTAATGAAGATTTTATAGGACCTCAACGCCCATTCTATCTAGAAGAAGAATTTGTAAATAAAACACACTCTATTGAACAACAATTGGCTAGGGACACCAACATGGACCCATTTGAGGACCATTTAGTATTTAGGAAGATGATTAAATTACTTAAATGATACCACATAGATTAGTTGAGTGATTTGAGTGTTTCGTGAGGTGTTTGGTTGTGCAATCGAAATTAAAATGAATGAACGCTTAACTATAAAAGATCATAGATAATGTTTAGGATACACTTTCATAAGTTTAATCTAAGGTTTACTTGAGGACAAGTAAGTTCAAGTAGGGGTATATTTGATGACATCATTTATCCTATGTATATTGTTTGTTTTGTATTATTTTATATGAGAATTGATACTTAATCGCTTACTTTTGTAAATCTCAGTTATAAACAAGCATTTGGTGAAAGTTAGCTTTTGAACGGGTAGAGCAAAATGGATCAAGTTGGAAAAGTATATTGAGCCCGACAATAGATATGCCGTATCATTCTAGACGGATCTGTGTACACCAAGACTTAGGCGAATATGAAGACCATTTCACGACTTTGAAGCATACTTTATGGATTTATCCCATGCATATATATGAACCTTGGTCAACAAAGAATATCGACTTATTCTACTCGGATCGCCCACATGACATCCCGAGATGATGGCGTATCAATCTTCACTAGAAAATCCGGGGATCGAAGGATAGCATCCGCCATAAAAGGCGAAGATGTGTCGTATCATATGGCGGTTCACGAATATTCCGAATGTATAAATAGAGGATCGACTGCCAATTTTCAAGGGATACAAAATACCACACACAGAAGGGACGGCTGACCACACAAGACATGTAACACCCCAACCCGGAAAGGGTAGAAGTATCACATTCTGGTGTCATATTAGAACATACTAATAAAATTTTGCAAGCGGAAGTCTTATAAAATAAAATACCAAGTCATATAAACGAATGACTTACAAGGAAAAATACAAAATCCAATATGTCAAAAATGAAATGAAATATCAAAACAATTGATCTTCAAAAATAGTCCAATAAGATAGGGGAAACTAGGGTTGGAATCACTCAAATGCTTCTACCGGTAATGAAGCCCGACATCTACTTGGTACAGCGCATGGAAAGAAAATGCGGCTGAGCTTAAAAAGCCCAGTGAACAGATATAACAAAATAAAAGCTAACATAATAAAAATATAAAAACGAAACGAAGGAGACTGCTAACAAAGTCGCAACGAAACGAGTACAATGAATCGATGACAAACCTGCAGAACACAATGATAATGGATATCCAAAAGAAACAAAAGTCAAAGGAGACCAAAGCAAAGCAGCGTGTCGATGACATATATAAGTACATATAAACAACCATACATACAAGTACCGAAACATAATCAATTAGGAGTTGATGAACAGTATCATAATCATGACAAGTAACCAAACCATAATTAAGCATAGCAGACAGCGTATCAACTAACATAAATATGACACACAAATAAATCAGGAAATTAGAATACATATAAGCCAAACAGAAATCTAAAAGCAGGCGGAAGCAATTAAATTGAATGTAAGCATAGCAATCACACAAGCCAAATAACCCACCGTTAATTAACAAATCAAGTATAAAAACCAGCGGAAATACCAACAACATTATAAACATGGCAGCCACATGTATCAGGCAGGATTACAGAACGAACATCATAATTGAATGAATTAACTAAACAAGGACATAACATGGCAACTAAACAAGTCAACTAGACAAACAACATAATTTGAACCATTTTCGTTATGAAACAATAGCATAAACAGAAGTGTAAACATGACAGGTCAACAAGGCAGGTAAACGTCAATTACTATGTCGATCTAACAACATAAGCATCAGAAAGAACCAACAGAAGTACAAGCATGGTAGTCACAAATAGCAAATAGGAACACTAAATGATAATCATAGCCCACAAAAGTAACTGGCGAGGTATAACATGGTAAACGGATGACTCAGATAATTACATACTAGCATGGCAAATGGGTGAATCAAATAGTCACATAATAGCATGGTAACAGATAATCACATAAGTCATGTAATAGTAGGGTAAACGGATAGTCACGTAAATCATATAATAGCATAGTCAGCACATGAATCCAAAAATCATATAATGGTTCGGTAAGTGAATGTAATGACAGTTCGAAGCATAACCTTGATAGACAACTAAAATGGAATAAGAGTATGACAACTCAAATGAAATGGAGTATAATATGGTAGTCGGACGAATCACATAAGGATACTGAATGAATGAGTAATCAATGGAAACTAAGAATGAGAAATATAGAATATGGTGCATCGTGGAACAACATGAGGCATAATAAAGATGAAAGGACATGAAAGGAAAAATATCAGTAATCTACCACGAGCCCAAACAAATCAAATCATATCATATCATAAGTAACCATGGAGTAGCTAGCTCCCAAAATTGTGAAAGGCGTGTATTGCACACAACACCAGTCACCAAAACATATCATATCATATCAAATGCAAATCAAATCAAATCTAGGATGCATCCATACGCCCCTGTACAAATCATAGTGGCCATAATAATAATAATAATGTTGAGCTCATAATATATATATCAAAAGGGACGGTGTGGAACATCACTAGACCACACTAGAGTCATGTCAATGGTGCATCAAAGACATGGCCATGTTACCTTCATGTCTAGGAATTGGCTCGGGTACTAAACTGAGAGGTCAAATGAAAGTCATAATCTAAAGGTTCATGCTAAAGGTTCAAAACAAGGTTCAATATCAAAAGGTTCACAATTCTAAAGGAGCATAGCAAAGGTCATATAGGGGAACCCTAATAATAAGGCTCAGAGCAAAGGCAATATAATTAAGCTAATATCAAAAAGATGTGTAAGAATCATGAGAAACCTTAAAAGATAAGGCCAAAATATATGTACCTGATTCAACATCAAAGACATACACAAGTAGATGAAACACAAGACACGGAAGATTACTCCTTCCCCGAGGGATCTACAGAAGTGAAAGGATATTCATTTTATTAGATTTAGTTAAAGTGTATTCCTCCCGATTAAGTCTTTTAGGGTTTATAAGGATCTTTCCATTTTTAGTAACTTTCCAAATTAGTAAGTTAGGATAAAACTCATAGTTAATTAAATTAAGGTTTCTAAATGACAATTAAATCATCTTTAAGGGTAAAATGACCAATAGAGTAGTTGAGGGTTAAAAAATGTCAATTTAGTAAAGTTTAGAGTTATAAATGTAAATTATCTAAGTTTAATATTTAAGTATGTCAAATATTTAACTTTAGGGTTATCATGTAAATAAATGTCAAAATGACTACTTAGGACTCCGTCTTTGCATAATTTATATAGATATATGACATCTTTTAAAACCCCGACGACCCAAAAATACAGTTTTTCCACGTGTCTACTCACACGACCCACATAAGTAGATACACGCCACACCATGCAATCTACACAAACTCCAAACGTACACATGCATACTTATATATTCACGACACAATCTCAACATACATATACATAATACACGACTCCAAAACTAATAAAGCCAAACAAACACAAATGAGACACGTCTCACACACTGCATGTACACATGCACAACACACATTCCTCATACATATTTAATATTTAAGACTATAATAATATCCTTGTTTCCAACATATATATACGCATACATGCATGTCAACATGAAACAATTCACAAAATATATACAACCTCAAGCACCCTTTTATATACACACGACACCACAAACTCTTCCAAAACCAATTTAGTTTGATATAACAGATTTCATGTGACCATTATAGTTCGATACGAAAATAAATAAACGTGACCATGACATGCATGAGAGGGTCGAAACAGATTCAAATGATGGGGTGAATATAAGGGTCAAATCATATGGTTTTTCACTTGATAAATTTATGTGATCAAGTTATGATTTCATGTGGCAAAACTTATTATTTCATGTGATGATTTAGTCGATTTGCATGCATTCTTATGGAGACCTCACGACACAAATCAAAAGAAACAATAAGAAAGAAACGAGATGAGATATGATACAATACCCTAGTCGATCGAATGGAAGACAACAAGGACTCGAGAGAAGCAACCCACGAAAAACCAAAACCAACAGCCACCTTTCGTCTTAGAACCCGTAATCACAGCAGCCTTCGAACCTTTCTTCTCCTTTTGCTTGCCTTGGTGGTCGAATGAAAGAAGGAACCAAAGCACCTTGCCGTCACTTTTAATGCTAGGGTTTAGTGTGTGTAGGGATTGTGTGAAATATAGGGTAAAAATAAAAAGAAGGGGGGGGGGGTTTATAGGTGTTCGGTTTGCCGAGTCCAAGGGGGAAAACAAAGGCCAGGTTCACAACTTGAATGGGCTTTTACATTTACTTGTCATGCATTTGTGAGTTAAATAAAAATTCCATTACAACGCAGCATAGGCGTTTACAATGTGTTTTAGCGTAAAGCGTAACGGTTTCATTTATCTTTTACAAATTACATATTTACGAGTTAGGTTATAAACGTATTTGATGAGCTTGACGTGTTTTACGTATTTTATAAATATTAAATTGAGGGGTAAAATAGTCTTTTCACGCGTTTGAGATTTTTAGGGTTTTACAAGACACCACCAGAAGGACGAATTCAGAGCAATAAGAAGGTCTTTCTAGTGCATTAATTCATTGAAAGATTCGTTTAATTTGTTTAGTACTCTTTTAATCGTTAGGTTAGCGTACCTTTCACTATTTGATCTTACTGAAATATTTCCAACCATTTTTAGAGTATATGATGTTTTATTGGATGCTTATGCGTATGTTTTGATTACTTTATTAGTTTATCGTGCCTTGTCTGCTATTTGGCTAACACAATTACTTCATTAACATATTTTTCATGATTAATGTATGCCCTAACGGGTTAATTAATAAATAAACTAGTAATCATTAAGGTAGACTTTATGCGGATTTCTGATTAGTCGTGACAGGACTTTTCCGTTGAGAATACTTAAAAACCGGAATATAGACATTTAGCTTAGTCTAAACACTAGAATGATATACGCATACACGTGAGCAACCAACGAGAAAGACCAGAATTAGTACTCATCAAATTTAATTAAACTTTTTGCGAATACATCTCCTTAGTATCGGCTTGACCTCTTATATACTATATGTATTCTGATCTGTGTACGTGAGTGTCATTCGCCTCATTACTTTTACTTATAGTTTTACTTAATCTAAACATTGTGCCAGTCTCCCAGGCTGAAAACCCCCATTGCGTTAGATTAGGTTTAATTAGACTAACTTTAAGATTAAAATACTGATAAATATTTAAGTGTTAACGTTCCACTCTTAGTGATCGACACTCTACTTACCAATTATGCTACATTGATCTGGTACACTGCCCGTTAGTGTATGTTATAGGTTAAGTCGGCTAAATATAAATATTAAAACTTGATAACAATAATTACCTATACTAACCGACACATCACTATATTAAATAAACAATAATGAATAGCATACTACTATTTTAAGTTCTGAGTTATCAATCCTCATTTAGTTATATGTAGACCACTAGGGTATCAATATTGTGAACCCTGATCAAAGGTTTCCATAAACAAATAATTAAAATAACTACCCTATCCATTAAACATACTTAGACTGACCATAAACAAGCTAATACCGCCAACAGGTTTAGACGTTGACATAAAAGACCTTAAGTAAACTATTACCTACACTTAGGTAGAAATTCAACCCATTTTATAAGTAGAAATCTAAGGTTACACATAAAAAACAAGTGTATAAGTAAGTCTTAAGGTCTAACATGCAGATTTAACCAACTGTTTGAGTAATTGTCCAAATGAAGACTATACTTGGGAAGATTTAACCAGCTATTTAACAAACTATTATATCATTTGATTCATAAACTTTTGCTTTCAACTATAACAAGTGTGTGCAGACAAAATTAAACTTTTTGAACGTAACCAACAAAGATGACTTAAGCAGACTTAACCACAATACATGTTAAGGTAACCACAGGTTATTAACAATAATTAGGCAGACTTACGGAGAGGTAGGTACACATATCATATAATGAACTATTTTATCATTTGAATCCCAAACTTTTGATTTCAACTATAAACATTTTCAAAAACATTTATTTCAAAATTAAAGTTCACACACTTTTCATAACAATTTGGAAAATTATGTGTACTTTCCTTGCATATGTCTTCGCAATTACAAACTCCAGCTGACATAACCTAAGTTTAGCAAAAGAATGAACATGATCGAGAGTACATAAAATTTTGCCGTGTATAAGTAAAGAATATATGCGGCTCAACTAAGCCTTTAAGTAAACAGATATGATCTGGTTCAAGGGTGTTAATACAAATAAACCATAAAAACGTTTATTTATATTTTACGATCTTCTAATGTTTTGTCGATAACAAACATAATATCATTTTAACGAAATAAATAAAATACGTAAAAAGTTTTGAGCCAATAGTTTACTAACACACTTTTACTAAACATATTTAAACCATCAAAACATGTTTAGTTAAATAAGTTATATAAAACCAAAGCTATTTTTATAAAACACTTACAAGTAATATTTTTTACTTACATTTTATAAAAATGTATATGTACATTGTATATGTTTTAATGGGTAAATAATGGGTAAAAACCAAAGTCCATAACCCATGATCCATTAACTAGGTACAATGAATCTTGTTGGGTAAGAACCAAAGTCCATAACCCATACCCATGGAGCATGATCCATAACCAATGACCCATTACATGACATCATGCATGAAGGCATGTTGGATATTATCCATGATCCATAATTCAAAGTCCATGACCCATGACCCAAGATCTATAACCCATTGACTAGGTACATTGTATCTTGTTGGGTATCCATGATCCAAAGTCCATGACCCATGGCCCATAACCCATAACCCATAACCCATAACCCGGTTTGCAACCTAAAATAGGACTAAAGGCGACCCGGCCAGGGATCCACTGGAATTACCGGCGGATCCCTTGGAGTGAAGGATCCTTGAACCGTGGGACAGATGAGCTTGTTTTCCTATAAATAGTGAGCCATTTATCTCTTGTTCACTACCCCTTTTATACATACTTTCTCTCTATGTTCTAACCTATCTAACCACAGATCCAAAGGATCATTCTATGTAGTTTTATGTTTGTGTAATTCTCTAGGTTCCTCTTAAAGGAGAGATCACAACCTCTTGAAGACGTGCAAGCTCAAGGTTATGAGTTGCTAAGCTTTGTCATCATCAAGACCACTGAAGTGCATCTTGTTGATAGTTCTTTCCTCCCTCCATAGTGTGTCGTGTTGAAGGCATTGGTGTGAAGTGTCGAAGGTGTACATTCGATATGGTGCGTCGATGTACAAGTTGTGTAGTTTAGGTTAAAGGATAATGATATCCTTTGTAGTATTGTAAAAAGGAGTGCGTCTACTTTTGGGTACTTGTGTTGGGTAGTAGTGTTGGGTAGTAGTTCCTTTCTTGTAATGAAACCGGTATCAGCCTTGTCGGATAAAGTGTAAGCGACATTGTGATATGTTTGGTTACTACCTCGTGGAAGAACTTCGGTGTCTAGCCTTGTACCGAGTAAAGAGTAGGCGGCGTTGTGAAGGATTCTCGCCATTAAGGAGCTTGTGTTGTGTAGTACTTAGAAACTCTCGAGTTGGGTACTCGGGGAGTGGAGTAGGGCAAGGAATGTGTCCTTGTAGCCAAACCACTATAAATACTTGTGTTGTAGTTTTGTGTCTCTTTACTCTTTATTCCTTGCATTACTTATTTATATGTCCATCTATCAATATCCAACACAGGATCTAAATGGATTGACATAAGTCGATCTAAATACTTTAAAATGAAGTTTTAATCAAAGAAAACTATTCAACCCCCTTCTAGTTTTCCACAATTGGCATCAGAGCTTCGTTACCAAGTTTCTTAGAGTATATTGTACTTTAAAAAACTTGATACAATCCATGTATGTTTGAAAACTACAAAGAAGGAAATTTATTAAAACAAAAACTATGTTTCAAGTTTTTTTTGGATGTTGATTAGATGATAACACCAATTCTTTTCTTTTCTTACATCTTATTTTGTCTTACAAAATGCACTAACCTTTTTTGTCATTTTGTTTAGTTAATCCCAAAATAAGCAGACCATTAAGATTCTTTGGTAATAAGATAACTTTCCCCAAAAAGTTGTCCAAACCGGAGTTGTCCATTGATAAAACTCGTCAAAAAGGACACTCAAATTGCAATAGAGGTATGTTTTTCATAAGACTTATCTATAAGTAATATTAGTAAAATATGTGTATGCTTGCATGTCACTAAATGGGAAATTATGTGTTTATTTTTTTCTTTCATATAAATATCTAAACATATTTATATGATATACGTGGCTTCGTTAAAAACTCCGGCATCATACAGCGTCATGTCGTCTAAACCTAGGTATATCAATATGTGTTATTTAAACCACAATCTCTAAAATCAAATCCTTCTAAACACAAATAAAACAAAACACAAATCTCAAAAATTCCTCTTTCCCCATAAAACTTCCTTGAAACGTCAAACCCCTCACCAACAAATCCTACTTTTCAAATCTTTCACTTTCAAAAATCTCACACACTCACAACTTCATTTCCTTCATCATCTCCTGTCAAGAAATCCAAACCAAGGAATAACTTCGTCATCATGGTCTACATAAACTCTCGTGATCATCATCTGTCATTGCTCCTCGTGTATCATGATCAAATTCTGCATGAAGATATGTTCTTTGTTTTATTGATCTACATTTGCATCGTCTATCCGATCATTTGTATTGCTTTAACATGAAATGAAATATAAATGATGTCATAGTTTTCTCGTTTTATTCTCGTTAATGCTTTCTTTTTATTGTTAGGTGCATTTCAAAACCCAGCGTATGAAAACTATTAATGTAAGCTCAAAAATTAACACTGGCTAAAACACATTTCATTTTGTAACACATGAGTTATAAAAATAGAACCTACGTCAAACCAAATTTCTTTCAAATCGCAAAATCTCCGGATCCGATCTTAGCGGCTTGATCCTTTTTAAAGGGAACTACGAACCGGAGGAACAGATGACAGAAACTCATGCATTATTTCATTTTTCCTACACAAACACCATAAAAATCATTTCATGAAAACTTACTATAAAATGAAAATTTCACTAGATGTCAAAAAATGAGTGAGTTAAAAATATATTATTGTCATTGTTAATAAAATAGAAAAGACAATAAAAACGTTAGGAGATCCTATCACTTTACTATAGTTTAAAACTATGATTAAAATACTTTAAAATGTCACCAATCAAAAACATTTCGTACTCTGAAGTTTTACTATGTACTAATACTCATGTAAAATATTAGTTCCATGTCTATAGGTCTCAACATGTCTCATGAGTGACTTAGGTAATTAACTTACATGTGTACATTCCAAATATCTCTTGAACCCTAACACCCTTGCAATCATGTTCGTGGGTTTAATAATCTCGAAACTAGTTTCTTTCATGAAGAACGTGTTGTTATTTCCTCTAATCTTCTAAGAAGGAATTAATACCTCATTAGAGCATCATGGACTAGAAGGTCTTCGGCATCAGCGAAGAAAATTTGTCCATGGTTTGTTTGGAATTCTTCCGTCAAGTTGAGCTCATTAAATGCCGAGGATCGTTCTACATCACTATGGTTTTGGATCAAAAACCAAAAGTTTGTTTTGCCTTTTGAGCAATTTGCTCACATTCTCCGAATTCCAAATTATTGACAATGTGCTTTCACTGAAGATTGATCCCTTGATTCTCTATTTAACTATCGTGAAGAAAACATCCCATAATGTTCATACATACCCTCTCCTCAAGTAATTCTCTTTCTATGCACTTCTCAACATTCCAACTACTCAAATCCAGACATAATTCATACACGTGACCTCTGGGATGATCTAAAACCTCTACATGATCATCCCTACGTAAAAATGTTTGAGTCTTCGGAAATCATGAGATACTTCCATGTTGTGCTCACATGATTTCTTGTGTTCTAACTTCAACAACCATACAATCTTTCCTACTTCTTCCAAGACGAATTGTAAAACTCCAGGCAACAGAACAAACTAATACCTTATGGGATGTTCCTAACACGCCTTTATCATCATATCATGTACTATCATCTACAATTTCGAAGCCCTCAATATTCACTTGTGAATAAAATGATGGAACCTCTGAATGCATCTCTCATTACTTCATTTTCATTCTGAGATCATCGGCTATCACTTGGCGATCCATCAAACGAAAACAACGAATAATAAAAGTTATCTTATGAATAAAAGATTTCCTTCAAGAAAATCAATCCTTAGCTTCATCTTAATTCACCAATGTAACTTGATCACGTTTATGAAATAGTTGTTTGTTGATCATTTTTTTATATACTTGACCATTTGGTGTTTCTACTTGCTATACTTGCTATGTTTTACTTGTATACATGTATGCTTACTATAGAGATCATTAATTCCAAAATTAGATACTTGGAACAAAATTTGCAATCTTACTGTTAAGAAATCTGTCTCAGATGTCGGATCCACACGGGCTATAACTAGTCGGATCCCTCAACCGGGATGGAAGTGGGATCAGCGAGAAAAGAAGTTCCTTTCTAAGTTCCTTGCATCAATCCAACCTTCCAAACCTTATTGGACTAGGTAAACATGCTACATTAGGATCACTTAAACTTTCCTTAGGCTTAGTTGATCTCACATTCACTCATGGATGACTTAGGATCACATTCAAGGTGCTTTTGATTTATCATTACTTCAAAACTCACCATCTTTCCGCTCCAATGTTTACACATTGTTCCTCTCATCTCAAAATACCTAATTTGATATTTCTCTCAATTTTAGCAAATTGATTTTAGTCATCTTTACCTTAAAATGTTCTAAAAACTAGTTTTTCATTTTTTGTAATTTTTAAGGAGTTTTCTAAATTTTCCTTTGATCACCATCTGATCTCTATGATCCTTTGTCATCCTCAAAACTCTTAGTGTCATCCTTGATCACTCATTAGTGTTCATAAAAACTTCATTTCTTTCTATTAAAGTCATCATTGGCTACCCTTACTCATTATGCTTGATCATTTAAAGTCTTATACCATTTAAGATACCTTAGAAGACTAAATCACTCAAGATATGTAGGTGCTAGACCTTAAGAACCCCATCACTCTTTTTCTTGGCTACGGCGGGATCCCCAGATTAAACTAGTTGATCCCCTCGAAGGAGGGATCCATGAGAACCGGTCGCCCGAGGCACCGCTTCTCACTTGATATAATCATTTCAAACCCTCTTTGTTAATCTAAACATCGCATTGTCTTGAATGACTCCACCGTCAATTTCAATTGTGTAGTTGACTCTTGTGCATGCAAATCATTGCAATTTGAAGAATTTTAGTGGTTTAAACTAATTCATTTATGTTCTTTTATAAACCACTTGTGTTTGTGTTTCCAAATCACCATTCAAACACTCATTTTGATAGCTAAAACCTCCTTTTACATTTCTCACTTCTACCATTTCACCATGAGAAAAACACTAGTCTGACTCATCAACCAAAGGACATAAGAAAATTGCTCGTGTTGTTCATGAAATCTCCTCAACCGAGTCATCACCCATCAAGCTTGAACAGAACTCCTTGACTCTACCAATCAAAGCCAACTCCCAAAGACTTGTTCCCTTACAAACACAACTTTGCCAAACACTACAGTACCTCTTAAACCCAAACACTCCTATCTCATTCAAGCAACCAAACTATCACCTCTAGAGACCTAGAGCTATCTTTTCACCACACCTCTTTCATTTCCAAACCTTTACTCATGAAGACTTGCCACCTAGGCATTCTCATCCACCATCATGCCCGCATTCTCATAAATTGAAAAATGGTACCTGTGAACCTCTCACCAAACTTTGGTGTTGGAATATTGCTTTACCGTTTCTCTTTCCCTTTCACCCTTAAATAGTCCATTTTGGATTATGAGGAATCACCAATCTCAACAACCGGACTATATGGAAGTAGACACCTCTTTACCTCCACCACCAACACATATATCACCACCTCCATCCTTAGTTGAACCACCTCCGACTTCATCAAACTTACCTCCACAAATCCCTCCATCCTTTTTGGAACCTCCACCTTCCTCATCAAACTTTCCACCTCAAACCGCTCCATTCTTACCACCACCATTCTCTAGTCATGACAGTGATTGCTTTCATTGTCAACATGTCCAACGGTTAGTTCATGAAGTACGTGATGAATTACGTTTCATGTTCTATCTTCTTCTTGAACGCTTTGATGAATTCAATAAATCTAATCGTCCCTAAACATAGGAATTCAAACACAAGTGGTGTTTCTTCTAGTCTTAGGCGCAACTTAGATCATTAGGAATTTTTCTTTAATACATGTTTGTATCATTTTCTTAGTTATAGAGATATGTGTATCATTTCTCTTGTTTTATTAAATGAAACTACATGTTTTTATGCTATATAGTTATGTGAATATGTTTGGTGCAACAATACATAACTCATTTAGACGTTTACGTCACTATTTATATCTACATTGCTGCCACTAAGTTGCAGGTACACGGTTCTCAAGTTTTTGCCTGAACGGATCCTTCACATTAAGGATTCGGCAGAACCGGTGGACATATTGCCATTTTTGAGCTAACTTGAAGCTCATTTGCAGGAAACAATGCACCATATACTTGCTTTCTAACCTTTGTTTTATAGATTTTCAAAATACACATGAAGACTTTGACGCCTAACAAGGGGAGCTTTTCATCAAAGCAAAGCTTTGCAAAACACTTGCAATACATTGACTTAGCCTTCCTAACTACTTGACGCCCTCATCAAAAGGGAGAACTCGTTAAGGGGGAGCATTTCGTCAAAGTTAAAAACATTGCAAAATACTTGCAATACACTCGTTTAATCTTCCTAATTACTTGACGCCCTCACCAAAGGGAAGCATCCGTCAAGGGGGAGCTAAGACGATAACCTCTTTCTTACCTTACTACTTCTCCTTACATCTCTTTCTCTAACTCTTTCTCATATTTTTCACTTTTCACAAGTTTTTCTCAAAACGTTTTCTACTATGTGTTAGTTTCTTTTCGACGCTATTTTTGTTTCGACAAAAAGGGGAGAAGATAGTAAAAACTCCAATTAAAATTTGTCGCAATTTTATTTTCTTCTTAAAATAAATCTTATGTTTTTGTCATCAACAAGAGATTGTTAATACAAATAGCTGTAAAAACATTTATTTATATTTTACGATCTTCTAATGTTTTGTCGATAACAAACGTAAAATCATTTACTAAAAATAAATAAAATACGTATTAAAAGCTTTGAGCCAATAGTTTACTAACACTTTTACTAAACATAATAAAACCATCAAAAACATGCTTAGTGTAAGTTACATAAAACCAAAGCCATTTTTATAAAACACTTACAAGTAATATTGTTTACTTACATTTTATAAAATATATATGTGTACTGTATATGTTAATGGGTAAAACCAAAGTCCATAACCCATGACCCAAGACCCATGATCCATTGACTTGGTATAATGAATCTTGTTGGTTTAGAACCAAGTCCATAACCCATAATGGAGCATGATCCATAACCATGACCCATTGCATGACATCATGTGGATATTATCCATGATCCATGACCCAAAGTCCATGACCCATGACCCAAGATCCATAACCCATTGAGTAAGTACATTGTATCTTGTTGGGTATCCATGATCCAAAGTCCATGACCCATGGTTTACCCGGTTTGCAACCCAAAATCCGGACTAAGGCGACCCGGTACGGATCCACGGAATTGGCGGCGGATCCTTTGGAGTGAGGATCGCGGAAGCGTGGCTTACAGATGAAGTTGTTTGCCTATAATAGTGAGTCTGTTAGGTCACTAGTTTTACAACACAAGCATCAATAGAAAGAGTAGAGAGGATAGGAGATCGGTTGAACAATAAACAAACCCACACACCGTAAATACTTAGCGGTTATGCGTAGAGTGTAAAGGAGAGAATAAATTGAACAACCAACCCTCAAGTGAGGGTTATTACAATGTATTTATAGGAGGGAAGCTAGGGAAACACTCCTAGTTCCCATCCTTTTCCTTATTAGACTAGGCCTAGGCTTATGGGCCTTCTACATAAGCCTAAGGCTAATAACTAACATAAAGGCCATATTAAGCTAACTATTACATATGAATCACTAACACTTGATTTAGGTTTAGGAGTGATTCCAATAATCTCCTCCTAAGTGTTGGTGATGAATGAATATGAACGGTTAGGAATAGCGATGTAATAGTAGCTTTGGCGTCTTTTGACATTCTTCTTTCTTATGAGAAAATTGCCTTGATTTGAACAATCTCCCGGTGTAGAAATTTGTTTTCTTTAAAAGCGATTACGCTTTGGCGTCATCATAATCTTTGTTCTTTGTTCATTTGTGATGAAAGTGATAGTATGTTGTTGTTGTCGCATCAGTCGCTTCGGGTATGCTTATTTGCTCGGCATCTCCGTCATTCTTCAACATGCTCACAGCTTTTAACGTTGAATTGATCTTGATGAAGTTCTTTAAGTCTTTAAACTTTGTAGATTCTTTGATTTGACGAAGAATCATTCTGACTTTTGTGTTGCTTTTGAGAGAACTTCCATTAGTGATGATGTTGGCATGAGCATATGAAGATTCTGCACGATCGTTCCGCTCCAGAGCTTCCATAAGAAAACATAAGCGGTTAGTAATAGCGGATACCGACTCCAAGTTTGAACTTGAGAGTGTTAACAGCATAGTGTGAAAACACAACTCTAATTCTTACAAAGGCCGTTCCTTAACTGGAGTCCCACAAGTGAGATAACACGATGTACCGAAGTACATCTACGGTTCAGATGAGTGTTGAGGTACAGGAGCATCACCTCACGGTAGACGTTTGAGACACACTAAGCGTAATCCGGGGAGTTACGAAGTGACCCCTGTCGAAATTTGTTTGATGTTGACCACTGGCGAGAGTTTCCATTCAATCACTGAGGATCACAATTGTGAACCTCTCATAAATGTTCTCGACAGATTGCAAAGATCTGTGAAGGACTCGATAAGCATTCCGCGATGTTCTTATTGTTGAACATCAAGTGATTAAATGTCAAGTGTACCTAAGAGATCTTTTGATGAATCGTGGCTCTAGACTCAATAGTGCGTTTTGGTTTTCTGGCGAGACTAGGGAGAGGGTCTCCTTCTTCAATACCGGCAATCTCTAAGAAAGCCGATAGTTTACGTAGGGTTCCCTGTGAGAATGAAACAAGCTTCTTTAGAGAGAAACTTGAGTGGCTAAGAAGGTTTAGTGCATGCGTCCTTTGGGTCCATGCGACTTTTAATCTTCAATACCGGTGTCATCTAGTGACAACCAGTAGCATATAATTGAACGTTAATGCTGCCTAAGTTGAATAATTTGGAGGGCATTTCTTTTCACCCTTTTCTTTGCATTTCTTTTTAATTCTTCAACTCCTTCTTTCTCCGATTCTCATTTTCTCCTTTTATAATCATACCTAAGGACTTCTAAATTCTAACTATTGGTAGTGTCTTTGGGTAGATCCCTCCTCGACTGGTAGATCATAGGGCGGTTATTCCTAACCTAATCATCTTATAACTCCAATGCCATAAAACGATTTTCAAGAAAATCTCTCGTAGTGTTTGTGAATGAAAACATTTTGTACCACTGTAAGAGTTTGATCTTTTGTAGAAATACTCCCCCTCAACATGTGCTTACGAGTTTTGACATAAATCTACGGTGAGGAAAAGCAGCACTTTTGAATTGATCGACTCAAGATAGACAATTCCCTTGTGAGACGATTACGTTGTATAGTTAAAGAGATACATTGTCGGCTTTTAGGTGACAACTAGCTCTAATAACTACCTTGAAGATGTGGACAACACCGAAAGGTTGTCAAACCCGTCAAAGTTCATGTCTATCAAGAGCTTCTCGAATAGGTACAATTTACTTGGATAAGTCTTGGAAGATGAATCTTTTCAATGTATACTTGTTGAGTTCCACAGTCAATTCATGGGTTGAAGTCTTTTCACGAGGAATTCATGAGCAAAACACAACATATTTCTTATCACGTATTTTTCTCCCCCTAAAAAATGGCATCAATGTTATTTTTGAAGAAATGTTGAGAATAAATATGACCATTTTGAGTTTTGTGGGAAGATAACCACTGAGAACAATTTGTTGAACAAAGATTTTAAGTCAAATACTCCCCCTCAACAAGTGATATAAACGGTTGAGGTTTTGAAAATCATAAAGGGAAGTACTTGTTCTTTTGAGCAAAACCTTGAAAAGTGAAAGGTTTGATAGGTTTTACTCAAAAGTAAGAAGCTTTCGCTCCTTTTATAAGGATTGTGACACTGAGACATACCACAGGGTCCTTTATTTACAAAGCGGGTTGTACACATTGTAATGTGTATAAGCCATCGTCGGATAATCAAACAAACAAAATCACAATCAAGAGAGTACCCAATGATTACAGACGATTAGCTACTTTCTGAGGGGCGTTGGAAAGTCGAATCGAAAAGTTTGGTCATCCTCCCACATAGCTCTCCAAAGCGTTGCATGCGATCCCGATGAATCAAACATTCATCAATCTAGTGATAAATCAACGAACATCATACTTGATCCTTTGAATTCCATCTCTTAAATGCGAATTATACACAACTCAATGTCCTTCCATCGATATGACAATCCATCTCGAACCATCTCCAGGGTGGCGTCATAGAACTTAGTGAATTTCATTGAAAGCCATGAAGCAAGTATGATGATTTTCACTTTGGTAGACAAACCCAAACATTTGTTTATGAACGATTTTGTACTGAGGTTCTTGATTGATTCGATGAAGTATAGAATTTAGGTAAGATTCGACCCAGGGTAGAGAACTTCAACGGCTCTTTGATTTGAAGCATTATGAAAACAAGGAGTGCGATAATGTACTTGATCTAAATTTTGGTTGAGGTTACGGTTGGGGCTCCGGTATGTCGTGATTCTCACCGATTATTGTGTAAAGTGATCAGCGGTTTTCTCCATTGGTGGTGTAGTTTGAATACCTTGGTTGTCGGATGGTGGTGGTTTGTGTAGC
This sequence comes from Chrysanthemum makinoi, assembly GCA_910596185.1. Lineage (NCBI taxonomy): Eukaryota > Viridiplantae > Streptophyta > Magnoliopsida > Asterales > Asteraceae > Chrysanthemum > Chrysanthemum makinoi. The sequence continues at coordinate 145,111,990 of OU343220.1, forward strand.
TTGTTGTGTTGTGGTGACAACACCTAACCATTTGTGAATCATTGGATGGGTTGCTTTATTGCCATTTTGTTGTTTGACATAGGTGTTTCTTATGTTGATGGAGGTGATGATTGAGATGATGATTTGGGTTTGGTGGAAGTGTCAATAGGTGTTTGAAATTTGTTGAGTTTGTGTATTGGATTGTCAACGTGTAGGTTAATGCGATTCCTTCTTGCTTTTCCTCTTGACTCTAGCTTGACTTCTTGACCTCTTATCGCATCATTTCCACTTCAGCCACCAAATTATCATCATCAGTGACTCTTTCATCCTTATCATGATCGTAATCTCATTCTTCAGATATTTCCACATCTTCACCATGCTTTTCTTCTTGCGGTTGTTTGGATTTGTTGTTGTGGTTGCTTCATTAATCGGTTGTAGTGGCGGTGACACCACGATCCTTAGGTTGATTAACAGGATCGGATGGGGTAAGAGTTGTTTAATGGATCTTTCATAAGTGAGGGCTACTTTGCTTGACCCTCACACTTACGGGTTGATTAACCGAGGTTGAAGCATGGAATTCCATCCTTTTACGCTTTAATGTCTTACAAATTTTATTTCCTCTTCCATTGAATCATACTCATCATCGGGATGACTTTGAGCATGAATTTGAATGGTTGTTTTTGAAAAGGATGTCCCAACAATTACGCAAGATGTTGAAACATATGAAGTTGTTGAAGCGACCGATTGTTCTTGCCAATTGTTTTGTCATTATCCAGCTAGGAATGTGTTTGCCATGAGAGCTCAATTTGGGGCATTGATGTTTGCTTGATTTTGCAGCCATTTTGTGATCAGAAGACATTAGACAAAAACTGAGACATATGGAAACACAATGTGTTTGTTTTAGTCTGATTTATTATCTAATTCCTTGTTTGATGGTAACATGTTTATGTTAGTTACAAGTCCTAAATCACATTATTCCAATTGATTGAAGTTGATGTGATAAGTTCGTGAACATGTTATTTTTGAAATTTCAAGTCCAATATTTCACTTAACACACAACATATTAACTTTTGTAAGCTTATGCGAAACATCGGGTATTTGTGACTTATGCGTAACATTTAACAAGTAACATATGCGTAATAAGCCAAAATGTAGTGAGCATTGGGTTATGGTAACAAGGATCCTATGGTAAGAAAGGGCTTATGCGTAGGAGTAAGCTAAGCGTGGAACCAAGCTTATCTTTGTGAGGTTTCTTACGCGTAAGACAAGTTCAAAGGCTTTAGGCTTATGCGTAGGAATAAGCAAGATGTTACAGCGTAAAGGTTTACTCGTGAGTAAAGCTTATGCATAGCAAGCCTTGTTTACGAATATCTTTCAAGATCTGCGTAATCACTTTGTAGACCTCTTATGCGGGATTACGCGTAAGATTTCTCTTAAGCGTTACCTTTACGCATAAAGTATTCTTTAAGCGTAGCGGTTTGAACATCGAAGATTCGACATTACGAATAATTAACACTTGCTATAACCATGAAAACTTGATTGCAGATTAATTCCAAACATCTTTAGAACACAAAACAAGCATAAGAACATATCAGAATACACACGAAGAAGACTTGAAGTAAATTACTTAAACCTAAACCCTTAATCTACGTGTAAGAGATATAGCTACACAAATCAAACAAGAATGTTTTACGAGTGTCTAGATGTCATATGAGTGCAATGGAACAAGATTTAACACATTTCCACCACAGTCAGAGAAGATTTATGGAGATGAACCCAAAAAACCTAAAACTTAAAATCATACAGTTTAGATGTTTCTGGGATAATTTAAAGGTTCAAAAACATGCATGTAAACTTATTCTAACACTTTCTTGACTACCTAATAACATATCACAGAATAGAAAAACCTAAATGGCGCGAACTCTAGAATTCAAATTAATGAAATTTAAGATTCAGGATGGTTAAGGACGATTGAAACAAGTTTAATAGACACTAAGAAAGGTTTTAACATAACTCATTTCAATCCAAACACATTAATGCATAAACACCGGTTCGTTCGGTGAGCAATTTTCAAAATCGGTTTAAGAGTTTTAACCGTTGGATTTGAAAGATTTTGAAATCCTTGTTTAGAATCTTGATCAAAACAATTTAGAACTTACTGATTATGAACAGTTGAACGGATTTTGAAGATTTGATTTGGGTCGTTTGATCTTGGTGGTTTAGGAGTAAATGATTTTGACACATTCAGTCCCTCAACCTTAAAGAGGTTCCTACCAAGATCCTTTACTTCCGTTTAGGTTAGACAAAACATATGTAGGCAAACTTACTTGATACTCCCCCTCGACTTTTGAAATAATGAATTTTGAAGACATTTGAGTCAGGAGAGTATTTTGAAAGAATTATCCACCATTTTGGAAGAAACAACATATTTTAGAAAACATGGAAGTACAAGGTTTTATGAAACCGAAAAATATTTACTTTCTCCCCCTCAACACTTGTTCGGAAAAATTAGTGAAAGGTTTGATAGAACAAAGTGTTATTGAAATTGTACTTGCGATGTTTGAAGAATTTAGATAGAAGAATATTTTTGAGATTTTACGATTTTATAATTTTGTATTTTGTTTTGAAAATATTTACAAAGAGGTTTGGTGTTTGGTTGGTTTTAAGAATGTTTTAAGATTCATCAGTTCCTCTGGAGTCAAACACCGCATACCAATCCGGTGGACCAACTCATTAAACCTAGCAGGAGCTAAGGCTTTGGTGAGAAGATATGCCAATTGGTATTCTGTACCCACAAAATATAATTCAACGGTACCCTGTTCCACGTGGTCCTTGATGAAATGATATTGAAGATCGATGTGCTTTGATTTCGAGTGTTGAACAGAGTTGCACGAGATCGCAATAGCACTCCGATTGTCATGATATGGGATTACGTCAAATCACGTAACCATAGTCTTTGAGTTGTGTTCTCATTCAAATGACTTGAGCACAACACGCTGACATGGCTACATATTACGCCGGTTGAGGACGGCGATGTACAATCCTGCTTCTTCGATTGCCATGACACCAGTTTATCACCAAGAAATTGTAGGCTCCACGAAGTACTTTTCGTGAATCTAAATCTGCGTGGTCAGCGTCGAAAAGCTATTAGTTCAAAACCGAATCCCGGATACGGATCCCAAATTAATGGTTCCCTTGATGTATCGAGGATTCTTTTAGCCTCTCGAGGTAGGTTTAGGTTGGTGCATGATGCGGGAGCAAATAAACGGCAAAGACAATATCAGTGCGCTGTTGTTAGATACATGAGAGACCCAATAATACTTCGGTATTTGGTAGGGTCAACCTATTTCCCATGCAAATCGTCAACTTCTTGGTATGTGCCATTGGTGTGGCATAAGTATCACAATATTCATTCCAATTTGTTGAGAATTTCAAGGGCATATTTGGGTGACTCAAGAAAAAAATACCACGGGGTGATTGATAAACTTGATCCGAAAGAACGTAAGTTCACCCATCATGGACATTTCAAAATGTTTCTTCATTAGTTTTGCATAAGCGATTGAGTACTTTTATAAGGTTGACCAAAATGATGTCATCCACATAAATTTGAACAATTAAAATATGTTGCCCGTGATATTGTATGAAAAGAGTTGGGTCGACCGAACCTTTGGTAAAATTATTGGCAATGAGGAAAGATGATAACTTATCATACCATGCCCGAGGAGCTTGTTTGAGACCATACAAAGCTTTGTTGGTTTGTAGACATGGTTGGGCGGGATCAACGAATCCTTCAGTGACATAAACCTGTTTCTTCAGTTGACCATTAAAGCAGTTTTGACGTCCATCGACCGTTATGTTCATATGAGCTGCGAATGCAGAAATATCGAACGACCTCAAGGCGAGCAACGGAGCAAATGATTCTTCAAAGTCAATACCCTCTTCACGTCTATAACCCTTAGCCACGGGCGTGACTTGTTTCGATGACATTCCCTTGACATCAATTTGTTCTTCCAAATCCATTTTAGACCAATGCGTAGACCCCGATGGTCTTTCAACCAGTTCCCATACTTCAAGACGTTTGAATTGGTTGAGTTCTTCTTGCATGGATTCAATCGAGTTATCTTTTGTCATTGCATCCTTAATGTTTTGGGTTGATTTGGCGGGCAGTGAGTGCATAAATAATGTTCACCATCGTGTGAAGGCGTTGTCTTGTAACGGTGGTTGATTGGGTTGCCAATAATATTTTCCGGAGGATGGTCTTTTGTCCATCTATGTGTAGAGGGTTGATGTTGGTATACATTATGCATATTTTGAGGATTCAAATGGCTTGTTGATGATTCAAAACATCGGGTTCTTGATTTCATTAAGCGGGTTAAAGCGCATTTGGATCAAAATCTGGAGGTGGGGGTACTTCATTCAGAACATCATCAGCCGGTTCATCATTGTTGGAAGCGGTTTGTTTAACTGTTGTAGTAGAGTCAACTGGTGGTGCATCTTCAACGTTAGTTGTTGTAGCAGGTGTATCGGGTATTAGAGTATTATCGGTTTAAGCGGAGGAAATAGCGGATACACACGGAGCACGTTCATCAATATCGATCCTGAACAGAGGAGCAAATAATCTTTCCATTTTTGGCGAGTAAGTGAGGCTTGTATCGGTGATGATGGGGTTTGGGGGAAGTTTAAGCGGTTGTGACGGGTTCCAAGTGTTATACTCAGAAGCCATTTCAGTAAGTTCATCAAAATGAGCATGAATCGTTTCCATAACTTGCTTTGTCGAAGCGATTCGGATCCGGTAACCTTTAGAATTCTCACAATATCCAATAAAGACTCCATGTCACTTTGGCTTTGAGCTTTCCAAAGTCATCACGATCATTATTGGATAGCAAAGATCAAAGACATGAAAGTGTTTGAGATTCGGTTTCTGGTTGTGGAGAAGCTCAAATGGTGTTTTGTTGTGGCGTTTTGTAATCATTGAGCGGTTACGAGTGTAGCATGTAGTTGAGGCAGCTTGACCCACAAGTAATCTGGAAGTTTAGCATTGATTAACATCGTTCGGCGGCTTCCACTAACGTCGGTTTTAGTCTTTCAACAACTCCGTTTTGTTCTAGTGTGCGGGCAATAGATGTTTGATGCTCAATTCCACTTTCTCATAATATTCCCGAAGAGTTTGATTTACAAATCAGTTCCTTTGTCATTGAATTTGTCGGGCGGTGTTGCGGCTGAATGAATTTTTAGGTGAAAGGTGATGATCATCTGTGGAGCTTGGTCTTTACTTCGAAGAAAATAAACCCAAGTCCATCTTGAATAGTCGTCAACAATTACCAAGTAAGTTTGTTAATTATGCTGCCGCAGCGCGCCGGGCCACACAAATCCATGTGAAGAAGATGAAGCACATCTTTGAGAGCGTGTTCCACCTTTGAAGGAAAATGAGCGAGTGCTTTCCCTTGTTCAGGCTGAGCATAGGTGATCTTTAGAATACGAATCGCGGGGAGACCTTCAACAAGTTTGTGTCGAGCAAGGTTGGTGATGGTTTGAAAGTTTAGATGTGAGAGACGATGGTGCCATAGCAAGATTTTGTAGATGTAGCCTTTGATAGTAGACAAATGGGAGATGAAGCAATCATGTCTTGCATGGAGATATTGTAGAGAAGCTGGATGGCGTTGGCGGACAAGATCATTTCCTTGTAGATCACAAATGAAACAAGTTTTCTCCCTGAAAGCGACTTCCAAGTCTCCATCACAAAATTGACCAACAGAAAAAGATTGTGACCGAGGCCTTCCACATAATAAACCCTGCTAATTTCGATGTTGCCATTAATGTAATCTCCGTAGCCCATGATGGCTGCGAAGTGATCATTCCCGAATCTGACAGTGCCAATGAACTTTGAAACAAAGTTTGAGAACAGTTTAAGATTGCTGTCATGTCGGGGAACATCCGCTATCAACAATCAAAAGGATGATCGTATCACTGCATACACACGGGCGACACAGATGGAATAGAAGTAGATGTGGAACCGAAATGTTAGAGGGTTCCAGCGATTTATAGTAGAAATACACACATCAATAACTTTAGGCATCCATTTAAATCCTAGTTTATTATGTATCCATTTACGCCATCTCAACTAGTCTTAGCTTTAGTCTTAGTGAATGCACTAGGTGGTACAATCTTCCTTGGAGGTGATCTTGAGACTCTGAGGACATTAATGCATTTCTTAGAATCTAAGAAGCGGTTTACCAAGCACAGACTTAGAAGCATTAGTGGGCCTAGAGGTATTCCAAATCTTAGGATTCCGTAAACGTGACAAGATAGCCTTAGCAGCACATTTATCATGACAATGAAGCGCATACTTTTCGACAAATAACACAAAAGCATCGGTGAATATCAAAAGTACTTAAAGGTTTAGCATTAGTTACAACACTTTTCCATTACATTTGCGGGCCTTAATATCTAAAGTGGGTGCAACTGGAGTCTTATTCAAAGTCCTAGGGTGTTCTTCTACTTCAACATTCTTTATTTGTCTTTTCTTAGTGCAAACTTCCTATTCTTCTTTGTAGTGCTCTAAGTACGTGAAGTCTTGGACGTTTGGAAAAGAGGCAACTAGTCCTGTTTCAGTAGAGGGAAGCACATTATTAACTTGTGTTTTGTGTGAGTGTTCAGGGGACATGATTGCTAAGTGTTACTGGTGCAACTCTCTTAATGATGCTAGGCTGAACTTGTTCATACTTTCCTAACATTTCCCTTAACTTAGTGATAGTGTGCACCAAATCTTGATTTTGAATGAAGATTTCGGCAAAATTCATGACTTCTTTAGTGTGTGCAAGATAATGATCAAGTTATTTTGATGCTTCATCACGAGTCTGTTAGAGTAAATCAAATATGACACCATATTCCTTTTTAACTTTGCAAGTTCTTGTTCATATTTGAGATTTGACAATTAAAAGAACGTTTTTATCATCAGTTGCTCAATTTTAGGATCAGAATGTTTTGCATGCAAGCGGGCGATTTTGTGTTGAAAAGCAAGTTGTTGATCGTGAATATCTTTTTGACACCAATTAAGACGGCGTATTGCATTTGAAAGCTCATTTGACAATCGTTTATTTTCAATTAAAGACTTCGATCGATGCACCATATCGATTATTCACACCATTATCAACAGAATCAACATAATCGGCGGAGATATCATCGGATGCATATGGCAAGAATGTAATAACACATTATGGATATCGGCACGGATAACATCTTCCAGAGTCGATCAACATCTTTTCGTAACATTTTCTTTTTACGTTTAGTATTTGAAATCGATGTTTCGTTTTTCTCAGCGTTTCATGAGACCAAGTTCCTTGTGAAAATCCTTTTCCCAATATAGTGCACAATTTTTTAAATTTTTGACATGGGGTAAAATTATTTTCTGAAGAATATCTCTATGTTCTCGCCATTGGCGGTAAAATGTTGAACTTTTATTTCAGAATGAAATTCAATCTCACGTTCCAAATTTTGAGGTCAGATAAGAAAGTGTCAAAGTATTTGATAACGCGACAACTTTCTGCATTAGTTTTCACTTCACTAAGTGAGGTAAGGACCATTAATTTGTGCACCTTTGGTTGAGGGTGACTTGAGAAGCTGGTGTGATAACCAAAGGGTTGTTAGAAGTATCTTGTTGTGTGACAAAAGTTATGGCTTTTGAATAGTTAAATGGTTTGTTATGCTTGACATTTTCCATTTTTGACCGACTCGTCATCGGCATCTAATTCCTCCATCCGATTATATTCAACAACAGTCATAATTGAATCATCAATTCTATGTTACCTTTGTAAACTTCGAGGATTTGGTTTGAATACTCGTGTGAAAACTTAGGTTTATAATCGGAATTCGGTCCATATCCATTTGGATTTGGTTTGAAAGTAAACTTTTGAATCGTTGTGATTCATTCACCATGTTTATAAAAAACAGTTTTAAACTCTTTGATTTTGTTTTGTAAGTCGACAATTTCCTCAAGATAGTCATCTATTAGTTTCGTTGAATGCTTTTTGTACTCAGAGAAGCTTTTTTGACAAGTTAACAACTTCGGCCTTGGCTTTTTGAGTTTCCAAAGTAGGCGTTAAGTTGTTGTTTATGTTCATGTTTCATTTGTTCTATTTGAGACAACAAAGCATTCTTCGTAGCGGCTAGATCACAATCTGTCGTTCAAATATTTTCATTTTGGTGTGATTTGGCAAAAGCGGCTTCAAAACCTTTTCCGCGATTTTCTTGAGTTTTGAAAAAATTGAGTTGTTGAAATAAGCATTCATTATCCACAGTTACAGGTGCATTTTCTCTTTTAATTTGGTATTGAGATTATGGTAATGTTCCACTCGGGATTGTTGGTCTTTAACTAAGGTCTGGAGCTCAAAATCTGGATCAAACATAGAATCATTTTGTTCAACGTGAGTCTCAACATGTTCATTATTTAGATCTTCAAGTATAACCACGGAGTCAACTTGATTATCAAAGGTAACCATGAGGTCATCTTGATCATCAAATATAACTACGGGTCTAGTTGATGATCATGGAATGAGATGTGGATGGCTCATGTTGAACACTATGATCATGTCAGTCTGGTGTTGGCGGAGATATCAGTTCATTAATGATAATGGTTTGTTGGTGCACGAGACAAGCCATCGAGTGTCATACTGGGCACGTGTCACTCATGTGTAGAGCTTGCATTTGTGCCATCAACATCGCTGCGCATTACACGCAAGTCCTCCTATCATCATCAGAGTATGCATCGCCATAAACTCTGTTCCTTGTTGGTAAGAGTTCCACGAGCTTCATCCTTAAGAGCCAAGAGCAAAGCCTCTTTGAAATAAGCCTTGCCTCTTGTCCTCGGTTTAGGACATGCATTATCAGGATGACCCTTCTCATTCGGTTATAGCATCGAAGACCATTAACCCCATTATGAGCATTCCCTTGTTCAACCGCTTGAGCCCTTTGCTGCTGCGGAGCACCCATGTTATTCCTTCCCATTGCATTGAACCCTTGACCACCTCCCATCGGCGACCATAACCACGATTTTGAACTTCAACCGTCCATTGTTCACTAGCGGCGATTCCTTGTATTAGATGAAGAGCGAATTGATTGTTGGATTTGTTTGTATAACAGCCAAATGCTTTAGCAATCATAACAAATCCTTGTTGCAGCGTTCATGAAGGCATCGAGTCCTCATCATTCACTGTAAAGAGCTTGAGCAGTGTTGTTGTTGTATGGAACCAATTGATTTTGTTGAGGTTGTTGCTGTGACGGATCAGAAGGTTTGATGGTAGCAGTTGTTTGAGGAGCGGGTTGAAGAGCTTGTTGAGGAGGAATATTTGCTTGAGCCCACAAAGAAAGTTGTTGATTGTCAGTGATGGTAAACAGTTTGTCCACGGAGAAATCCTTTCCTTATCAACTTCTTTTGGTGAGGCTTGATAATCGTACAACAATCCGTAGGTAGCATGATGCATATCTTTAGCTTGGCGGAGAAAAATGACATACTTCTCCCATTTCGGACCAAGACTACTTAGGAACTTTGTGTTGACAGCAATTAGTGGCATGATGATATTGTGTTTGTCCAAATCATTAATGATGTCACGGCGATGATGATAAGATTCTAATGACTCTCTGGTTCAATCATGAAGTGTTCATAAGCCAAGTAGATTTTGGATTCCATGTCTTCCTGATTGAGTGTTGTGCTTGCTTATAAGAAGATGAATCTGTTCCATTTGCTTTTCGAGTCTTTTGAGCATCAACTTCAAGGATTGGATTGGGTAATCCTAAAAGGATGTATTGCATTGCAAGTTCATCGGCTTCAAAGTGTAGAAGTTGATCACCCATGAGTTCGCAACGATTTGCAATGTTGGTGACGTCATCTCTTGGTGAAGCAGATATTAGGATCTCCGGGTGTAGCGACGGTAGGCATAAAATGGACCTTCGTAATGACCTTCTTTAAAAACTTTCCATGTGGCTTCTTTAGATCACAAAACCTAAAGAAACGAATCACCCATTGATCATAATTACCGGGAGTGAGCATTGGAGGTCTATCAAGTGAGCGAGCTTCATGAATTGATTGTTGGCTACTCAAGGCTTCACACATCTTGCCAAACCATGCTGGTTCCTTCATAGTATTCCTGGATGGATGTTGATTATAGAAGTTTGTGTAAGGTTGTACTTGAAGACTAGGTGGTGGTTGAATTATATGAGATTGTAAATTCTTTAAGTAGTGGAGTATGTTGTTGATTAAATTGTTGTTGATAATGTTGTTGATTCCATTGTTGATGTTGGGGACTTAGTTGTTGTTGTTGTTGTTGTTGATTATAAGTGTAAGGAAAATAGTTAGAGTATGGTGGTTGTGACATGTTGAAAACTTGTGTTGTTAAATGGATCTTTGTAGTCGAATGAACCTTTGTTGATGAAGTATCCTTAGGCGTAGAAATCACAATAAACCAAGTAGCACTTATGCGTAATAAACACCAAAGTTACAGCGTAACGACAAAAGTTCTGCGTAGGTTAAACTGTAAGTAGGAGGAAAAACACACTAAAGTTATCGTTAAGCCTTGAGGAGTTAGGCGTAGAAAACTTGGCGTAGGATTACCTTATCGTTAAGACTAGGCTTAGGCGTAGATGAATCTTATGCGTGGGATATTCTATGCCTAAGCTTAAGCTTATCGCGTAATTTTAGGGTTTTACCAAATGATCTTTACTATCCGCGATTTGAATATCCATAGAAATCGGCACGTATTTTGAGGCTTATCCAGCAAGAAAACCTGAGAATAAACCTGGCGAATCAAACCAAGGAATAAGTTAGCGCGTAGAACTAGGGTTTTGTGACAATCCAGTACTTTTCGGTTATTTCTCGACCGCGATTCATGTCTCATTATTTCAACATTTTAGTAAACTTGGTTTACTTGTTTCAAATCGCGCATAACCTTGGAGGAGAGAATTCATGATCATGACATCCGCATTACATTTCATATGGACTATGATTAGTCTACACTTCATTGACATCATGTGCATATCATTCATTCATTCACGATATTTCATTTCATATTTTACGGCGTAATTTTATGTTTAATAATCTTTATCGCGTGAGTTTTATTTAATATTTAACCCGTTACTTTCAAAAATGATCCCGAGGTATTTTTAAATTTACATTTAGTTTATAAAAACTATATTTTTAGTTTACCTAGTGTTTCACATTTATTTGGTATTTTAATCGTTAAAGTTTAATTATTACGTCATTTTCTTAAAAATTTTACGATAATTATTTTATCACCCGATTTTCACGAGGAAAGTATTTTTACAATTTTTATCAACTCATTACATTGTATTTTGATCTAATAAAAACTTTCATTTACCTTAACTTAACTTTACAATACTTACACATTTTTATCAAAAGTCTCACAAATATCTACAAGTAACAAGATTTAAAAAAAAAAAAAAAAAAAAAAATATAAAGGGTAGACAACCCTCCCCCAAAACCGGCCATAGGGAGAGGGAGTCTTAATTGATGGTATGGTTCCTCTTAATACTTGTCTACTAATAATTTTGATACAAAAGTCTTACACTCCAAACATTATTACACATACTACTCATAATTCTCAAGGTGTAAAAAAAAATCTTTCTCTCCTCTTTTGCTCATCAAGAACCGGCCAGCAAAAGAAAACCCAAGGGATCAAGAAAATTTTTGGCAACTTCAAGTGTTTTAACAACATAGAACATATCCTTTTTCATGGTTTTGAAATAAAAACCAAGGATATCTAAGTGTAAACCTTTGTTACCTACACCTCTGCATATCATTTGTAAGCATGTTTTATCATTTTAAGTTTCCTCTTCATTTTCATATGGTTCTTATCATTTTTGGAGCTTATATGCATGTTATGTAGTTTATACCATTTATTTCTTGATTTTTAAGTTATATATATACCTAAGGTCATCCTATAATTATTCCCATGGTTTTGGTTGGTCTTGATGGTGATTAGGAACCCATGACACCCTAAGAAGGTGTATGGTAGGATTAGATTAGTTTGGAGTTGATTTGAAGGGATTAGAATAGGTTTTATCCGAGAAAAACTATTTTAAGTAAACTATATTTTACGTTCTGTCCTTAAAACGAATTTCTGGAAAAACCAACAGTTGGTACGACATTTTGGTCTTGAAATTTAGAAAATATACTTTAAAAGCGAATCCGTGGCGGCTTGAGCGGATAAAGCGGACTTATACTTGAAAGAAGTTATGGATTTTTGAAGTTTGACGACGGAAAATATAATTTTCAGAATTTTCAGCAACATGTTTTTAGTTTGTTCGGGTCAAAAACGAGCCTTAAGCTTCACAAATTATTTCGACTTTTCAAAAATATATTTGTTTACTTCAATCTGACTAAGGACATATAAAGCGTGAAAGCGGTTTAAAGCGACAAAGATATACTTTTCTTAAACTTGCGTAACTAATTTTCTGCACTCAATTGGCCAAAACCACCATCTTTAACCCTAATATCTTTATGTCGAGACCTTTTGGGCGAAAACTCTGACGAAACTTTTAGATATGGATACAAACTTTCCAAAACCGTCAATTTAGTTCTCTAACGATCAGCGTGTACTGTTTTACGATTGTTTTCGGAGCCATTTTGGCAATTTCATGATTTTCGGCGACATTGTTTTGCGTCGAAAAGTGGTAATTTCACCAAAAATCATTTTAAAACCATAGTAGGATGACATTTTTCGTAAAACATGTAAAGTCATTTTGATTGGTCGAGGCGTCAAAATGTATTTTTAAAATGACAGTATATTTTTCAAAACTTGTAAATGGTATAAATTATCGTGAATATGCATAACATTACATTGCAACTCATGACATATCATATCATTGATAATAGGTCCCGGTTGACGCATTACATTAAACCTCGGTGTACTCTCACTTTTGCCGTTATTCCGGTTTATCAAGTGAGTTTTCATAGCCCGTTTTACATGCTTTCGATTATTTCAAACCCGCGGGGAGAATACATTGCACTACATTTTTCTTTTGTACGATACCAAGTATGTTAAATTCATTACATTGCTTAAGTTACCTCATTTACCAATATTGAAAGTCCCATTTCTGAACCATGAACCGTTAATCATTGAAGCGAGGATGAGTGGATAGATCTATCGAGGGTGGCGCCTCCATCCGGGTTGGTGAATCCCAACCAGGAAAAGCGGATGCATTTCATTTGATTTCATTCTGAGTTGTCGCTGCAAACACTACGTGGAGGGCATACATAATTGATCAGTCTAGTTTCGGGGTCATGGGCTTAGAGCAATTGTAACATTATTTTTACGTGACTGGATTGTCATGCATGCTAGATACTTGTGTAGTCGTATAAAACATTTACATAAACCTATGATTTCTCACCAACATTATTGTTGACCGTTATTAGCAATGTATTTTTGGTGGCGGGTATTATCTTCATGACATGGTTTGGGACCTACATTTTGAGTCGTGGCGTCATTATGTACATTATGGCACTTTATTTCAAAACATCGTTTGGATTGTATTATATTTGTATTTTGGCAAACTTTGTGAAACCTTTTGGGACCATGTTGTACTTTCGATTATGTTTTATGAAATATCCAACGATGTTTTAAAGCGACACTTTAGGTCGTTCAATATAGCTGTGATGTGGTGCTATGACGGTCATTGCCCCAGAATTCCATTCCGGTGCCATCGAATTAAATGGGGTGTGTGATTGGTACGAGCTCTGATTATAGAGAACAGGTTGCATCATTGACCCTAGACTATAGCTACATTATCATAGCATCTCATCATTTCATCATAGTACATATTCATGTTTATCATGCAGATTCACTTACACTTTGTTAGAGATTATTTACATTTATATTCATATCGGTTGTCTGAACATGTCTTGATTCTCTATACCATATATCATGGGATGATGATCCATCACATTCCACCGAGATTGTATCTTCTATCGGATCCACTCGCGGCCTTCCCGCGATCATGACCGACAGGGGCCGAACCGCCGAGGAGGCGAGGTTGCACCCACACCTCACGTTAGTCCGGTTCATAACCGTTGCTTGCACCATCACCACCACCGGCACTGCCGGCCACCACCATCATCCCGTCATCGTCATATTTTCTTAGGGATCCTGCACCGCGCCGGACTTGCAGCCCAAAAAGCGTGCTCGTTTGATATCCCTACACCGGCATCTTCGAGCCGAGCCACCCGTTAGATTTGAGTTGAAGAGTTCTAGGGCGAAGCGCTGCCGCGTCGACCTTCTGATGGCACTAGGAGCCGCATTGATGCTCAGCGATTCTGATTGATAGTTTGACTTCGGCAGTTGCGAGGTTGTCGGTTGACAGGATTGAGCCCATCGCCGAGGAGGTCGGGGTTTGATATTAGCGGGGTTTGTATTGACTTAGAGTTTGAGGTCTTGACAGAAGCGATTGAGGATAGAGCACATCGAGTTGGCGAGGAGATGCCAATTTGTTTGATCGAGCGAGATGACTCGGGATGAGTTCTGAGTGATAGAGGGAGTTAGCTTTAGCGGTGGCGTATTGTTACATTGCGAGGTCGAGATGGATGAGATAGGAGTTTGATTGATAGTTTGGTTATGCAGGTTAGCGATCTTGAGGATAAATTTGGAGCACCATGAGGTGCCTTATGTAGACTTTGTCATTGTATAGTTTTGACCATTATTATCCTAGTCACAAGGTGTGTGGCGTAGTTTAAAGAACTTGTTGTATTTTGGTTGTTGTACAAACAAATTATCAAGTATTGACTCTACTATGTAGGAATGGTTATTATTATCTATGATATCGGTCCATGTAGGCGAAATTTTCATGTATATTATCCCCGTGTGTTGTGATTATATTTGTGATATTTCGTTATTGTTCCGTTGTGATTCCATTTATCTTCATGCATGATGTGGTTGTGGATATATTTGTATGATGGTTGTTTCTACTTACGAGTTCTCATGATTGTTTCATATTGTGATTTTGAAGATTATGGCGTAGAAGAAAGCAACATTTGAAATACCCAGGCTGATTCAAAAGTTAGTAAGCGATAGCACTAATGCTTTAAGAGTTGAACGAGGAAGCTTGATGGCTATTTCTTTGAAACGCTTGAGGCTATATACTGGTAATGTTTGGGAGGATCACGGGGTTAAAAAATTGTACAAAGATTTCAAAAGTGGTGAACCCACTAAGTTTAGAAATTGCAGGAGCTCTGCAATGATGCGATGGTTTGGAAAGTCGGTATTTTTGCTTTAGCATCGGATATTGATAGGTTAAGTTTGCTACAAGCACTTTACTCGATGGAGGCGTTGTCATGGTGGAATTCATACGCCAAGATTGGTATGGAGAATGCTTTTAAGCTTACTTGGGAGAATTCAAGGTCTTGGTGACTAAGAGTTTGTCCTCGAGGAAATCAAAAAGTTGGAGGCGGAGTTCTATGAATTGGTCACTATTGGTTACGATATCGACACTTACATTCGGAGATTTCAAGAATTAGCAGCGTTATGCCCATGGTATCGGATAATGAAAAGTTGCTAGAGGCTTTTATTGGAGGACTTCCCGAGGTCATTCAAGGAGATGTGACTTCATTTGATCCACAAACAATTGAGGAAGCTATTCGTGTGACTCAGAAATTGATGGCTCAAGTGGTGAAGCGAGGCAAATATCACCACCAACCGAGAAGCAACAACAACAATCCAACAACCGTTTCAACAATAAGCAGAGCAACTACAACAACAATAACAAGCATGAAGTGGGACAACAGGGGTAGGAATGCTACTCAACAACCGCCCAAAAGGCAAGAGGTTGCTAAGGCTTAGCATGTTCTTGGGACGAGAAAGGAAAAGGATATAGGGAGTTTTTGGAAATGTAACAGATGTTTGAGTCACCACAATCCGGTCGATGTCACGATCCGTGTGAAAATTGCAAGAAAGTTGGTCACCGTACTAGGGATTGCAAGGCACCACAGGTTACTTGTTTTGGTTCTTGAGAGCTGGACACAAGAGGGATTGTAAGAAAGGAAATAATCAAGCAAATCCGAATCAAGGAGGTTTGGCACGAGGAAGGGTTTACGTCATGGGAGGCGGAGAAGATAGGGAGGACCCGAATGTCATGCGAATTACGTTTCTTCTCAATAATCGTTATGCCGGTTTTATTTGATCGGGTGCCGATAAAGTTTTGTGTCAATGCATTTGCACCTTTGCTCAACATTAAACCAACTACATTAGACACATCATACATTGTCGAATTAGCTAATGGTAGCGTAGTTAACACAACACTATTGTTACGGTTGCATTCAATTTTCTTAATCATCCTTTCAACATAGACCTCATGCCGTAGATCTTGGTAGTTTTGCGTCGTCATCGGCATGGTGGTTATCTAAGCATCGGCGAAGATCATTGTGATGAGAGTTGTTCATCTTCCCTATTGGTGAAAACTTTGATTATTAGTGGGGAGCAGTGGAACTCGAATTAGTATCATATCAGTATCAAAGCAGTACATTAAGAAAGGTTGTCTTGCTTTCTTAGCTCATGTAACCGAGAAAAAGTCGGGAGAAGGCGACTTGAAGATGTTCCTATTGTTAGCGAATTTTAGAGTATTTCGAGGATTTCTGGGACTTCCACCCGACGCGTCAAGTAGAATTTCATATTGACTTAGTGCCGGTGCACCGATTGCACGAGCACCGTACCGTTTAGCACCATCCGAAATGCAAGAATTGTCTAATCAATTGCAAGAGCTTCTGGACAAAGGATTCATTAGGCGAGTTCTCTCCTTGAGAACCGGTCTTGTTTGTGAAGAAAAAGGATGGATCCTTCCGAATGTGCATAGATTATCGAGAATTGAACAAGTTAACGGTGAAGAATCGTTACCCACTCCCCAGAATTGATGACTTGTTGATCCGGTTGCAAGGTTCTAGTATTTATTCAAGATTGATCTTCGATCGGTTATCATCGACTTGAGTTGGAAGAGGATATTCGAAAACAGCGTTTAGAACCGTTACGGTCATTCGAGTTTCAAGTGATGCCGTTTGGATTGACTAATGCAACGGCGGTATTCATGGATCTCATGAATAGAGTTTGTAAGCCGTATTTGGACAAGTTTGTTATAGTGTTCATCGACGACATCTTGATCTACTCAAGAGCAAAGAGAACACGAAGAGCATTTAAGGATGATTTTAAGGCTACTCAAGAATGAGAAGTTGTATGCCAAATTTTCGAAGTGTGATTTTTGGAACCACAAAGTGCAATTTCTTGGTCATATCATTGATAGTCAAGGACTACAAGTTGATCCCGCAAAGATTGAAGCCGTAAAGATGGGCTACTCCAGCGAATCCTACGAAATTCGACAATTTCTAGGACTAGCCAGGGTATTAGAAGGTTCATGAAGGTTTTTAATAGCGAGACCTTTGACCAAGTTGACGCAGAAAAACAAGAAGTACGGTGGGGAAAAGAAACAAGTTGCTTTTAGGTTGTTGGTAAAAAGCTTTGCAGATGCGCCAATTTGGCACTACCGAAGGCATTGAGAACTTTGTTGTATATTGCGGCGGCGTAAAGGACTTGGGGCTGTTTTAATGCAAAATGAGAAGGTGATAGCGTATGCTTCTCGACAACTTAAGACTCATGAAAAGAACTACACCACTCATGATCTCGAGTTAGGGCCGTAGTTTTCGCTCAAGATTTGGAACACTACCTCTACGGTACAAAGTGCACAGTGTTTACCGACCACAAGAGTTTGCAATATATTCTTGATCCAAAGGAGCTTAATATGAGGCAACGTCGTTGGTTGGAGTTACTCAGCGACTATGATTGTGAAATCAAGTATCACCCGGGAAAAGCCAATGTTGTGGCTGATGCTCTTAGTCGGGAAGAGAGGCCTAAACCTTTAAGAGTTCGTTCATTGGGAATGACGATTATTTCTCCCTTACCGTCGAAAATCCATGAAGCACAAGTTGAAGCACTTAAGGAAGAGAATCGACCAAGTGAAAAGCTTTATGGTATGCGGCGCAAATGGTTTTGTGAAAAGAGCGGATGGAGTACTATGTTTCAAGGATAGAATGTGGGTTCCATTGTATGGCGGAATCACGAATTGATTATGCATGAGTGCATAAGTCAAAGTATTCTATTCATCCAGGATCGGATAAGATGTATCAAGATCTTAAGTAGCTTTATTGGTGGCGAACATGGCGGAGATTGCCACGTCGTTAGCAAATGCTTACGTGCTAAGGTGAAAGTTGAATACGAAGCCTTCGGTTTACTCCAACAACGGAAATTCCTCAATGGAAATGGGAGCGTATTACAATGGACTTTGTTCTGAAACTTCCTAAGACATCGGGGAGGTTACGGACACTATTTGGGTAATTGTTGATCGCCTTACCAAGTCAGCCCATTTCATACCGATTAGAGAGACTTATTCAATGGAGCAACTCACTAGACTTTATGTAAAGGAAATAGTCTCGAGCCGCGGGCACCAATTTCTATCATTTCCGGCAGAGATAGTCGATTCACTTCAAACTTTTGGAATTCATTGCAAGATTCATTGGAACCGA
Organism: Chrysanthemum makinoi; assembly: GCA_910596185.1. Classification (NCBI taxonomy): domain Eukaryota; kingdom Viridiplantae; phylum Streptophyta; class Magnoliopsida; order Asterales; family Asteraceae; genus Chrysanthemum; species Chrysanthemum makinoi. The sequence continues at coordinate 145,130,537 of OU343220.1, forward strand.
TTAGAGATGAGCGACATATCACCCACAAACCGACGGTCAAAGTGAAAGGACCATTCAAACGTTAGAATACATGCTAAGGGCATGTGTTGATTGATTTGGCAATGGTTGGGCTAACCATTTGTAGGAATTCTCGTACAACAATAGTTATCACACGATATCAAGATGGCACCATTGAGGCACTTTATGGTCGTAGTGCCGATCACGTTTGTTGGGCGAAGTAGGAGAGCGCACAACTGCGGTCCGTGAATACGGGAAACCACGGAAAAAGATTGTTCATCGTGATAGACTGAAGCGCAAGGAGACGAGAAAAGTTATCGGATGTTAGGCGCAAGGATTTGGAATTTCAAGTGGAGACAAAGTTCATGTTGAAAGTATGCTTGGAAAGTGATGCGTTGAAGCGTGGGAAGTGAACCAGAACCCATTGGACCATTCAAGATTTTGGCGAGTTGGTCCGGTAGCTTATCGACTTGATCTTCCGAGAACTCGAGTCATGTGCACAACACGTTTCACGTTTCAAACTTGAAGAAGTGTCTTTCGGACGAATCGCTCGCTATTCCATTGGATGAAATGACTTGATGACAAACTCACTTTTGTGGAAGAACTGTAGAAATCATGGACCGCGGGTCAGCGGTTGAAAGCGAGTCGTATTCCTATTGAAAGTTCGTTGGAATTCTCGTCGAGGTCGAGTTTACTTAGGAGCGGGAAGACCAGATGCGACGCAAGTATCCACATCTTTTCACCGACCGCAGTTACACCTAACAACGATTGAGGGCTGAATTCCCTTTTTAGATGGGCGAATGTGACAATCCGTACTTTCGGGTCATTTCGACCCGATTCATGTCTCATTATTTCAACATTTTAGTAAACTTGGTTTACTTGTTTCAAATCGCGTAACCTTGGGTTTAGGGCGAATTCATGATCATGACATCACGTACATTTCATATGGACTATGATTAGTCTACATTTCATTGACATCATGTGCATATCATTCATTCATTCACGACATTTCATTTCATATTTTACGCGTGATTTTTATGTTTAATAATTTTTATCGCGTGAGTTTTATTTAATATTTAACCGTTACTTTCAAAAATGATCCCGAGGTATTTTTAAACTTACATTTAGTTTATAAAAACTATATTTTAGTTTTCCTAGTGTTTCAAATTTATTTGGTATTTTCGTTAAAAGTTTAATTATTCGTCGTTTTCTTAAAATTACTACGATAATTATTTTATCACCCGATTTTCACGAGGAAAGTATTTTTACAATTTTTATCAACTCATTACATTGTATTTTGATCTAATAAAAACTTTCATTTACCTTAACTTAACTTTTACAATACTTACACATTTTTATCAAAAAAGTCTCACAAATATCTACAAACAAGATTTAAAAAAAATATAAAGGGTAGACAACCCTCCCCAAAGGCCAGGGAGTCTTAGTGGATGAGTATGGTTCCTCTTAATACTATACTAATAATTTTGATACAAAAGTCTTACACTCCAAACATTATTACACATACTACTCATAATTCTCAAGGTGTAAAAAAAAAATCTTTCTCTCCTCTTTTGCTCATCAAGAACCGGCCAAGCAAGAAAACCAAGGATCAGAAAATTTTGCAACTTCAAGTGTTTTAACAACATAGAACATATCCTTTTCATGGTTTTGAAATAAAAACAAGGATATTTAAGTTAAACCTTTTTTACCTACACCTCTTCATATCATTTGTAAGCATGTTTTATTCATTTTTAAGTTTCCTCTTCATTTTCATATGGTTCTTATCATTTTTGGAGCTTATATGCATGTTATGTAGTTTATACCATTTATTTCTTGATTTTTAAGTTATATATATACCTAAGGTCATCCTATAATTATTCCCATGGTTTGGTTGGTCTTGATGGTGATTAGGAACCCATGACACCCTAAGAAGGTGTATGGTAGGATTAGATTAGTTTTGGAGTTGATTGGAAGAGATTAGAATAGGTTTGTCGAGAAAAACTATTTTCGTAAACTATATTTTACGTTCTGTCCTTAAAACGAATTTCTGGAAAAACCAACAGTTGGTACGACATTTTGGTCTTGAGATTTAGAAAATATACTTTAAAACGAATCCGTGGCGCTTGAGCGGATAAAGCGGACTTATACGAAGAAGTTATGGATTTTTGAAGTTTGGCGAATATAATTTTCAAAATTTTCAGCAACATGTTTTTAGTTTGTTGGTCAAAAAGCAGCCTTAAGCTTCACAAATTATTTCGACTTTTCAAAAATATATTAGTTTACTTCAATCTGAAGCTAAGGACATATAAAGCGTGAAGCGGATTTAAACGACAAAGATATGCACTTTTTCTTAAACTTGCGGTAACTAATTTTCACTCAATTGAAAACCACCATCTTTAACCCTTAATATCTTTATGTCGAGACCTTTTGGACGAAAACTGACTGAAACTTTTAGATATGGATACAAACTTTCCAAAACCGTCGATTTAGTTCTCTAACGATCAGCGTGTACTGTTTTCTGATTGTTTTCCGGGCCATTTTTGGCAATTTCATGATTTTTCGGCGACATTGTTTTGCGATGAAAAGTGGTAATTTCACCAAAATCATTTAAAACCATTGTAGGATGACATTTTTCGTAAAACATGTAAAGTCATTTTGATTGGTCAGGCGTCAAAATGTATTTTTGACGGCAGTATATTAAAAACTTGTAAATGGTATAAATAACATATCAAGTGCATGCATAACATTACATTGCAACTCATGACGTATCATATCATTGATAATAGGTCCGTTGCGCATTACATTAAACCTCAGTGTACTCACTTTTGCCGTTATTCCAGTTTATCAAGTGAGTTTTCATAGCCCCGTTTTACATGCTTTCGATTATTTCAAACCCGCGAGGAGAATACATTGCACTACATTTTTCTTTATACGATACCAAGTATGTTAAATTCATTACATTGCTTAAGTTACCTCATTTGCCAATTTGAAAGTCCCCATTTCCTGAACCATGAACCGTTAATCTTTGAGGCGAGGATGAGTGGATAGATCTATCGGGGTGGCGCCTCCATCCGGGTTGGTGAATCCCACCCGAGGAAAGCGGATGCATTTCATTTGATTTCATTACGAGTTGTCTGCAAACACTCGTGGAGGGGCATACATAATTGATCGGTCTAGTTTGGGGTCATGGGCTTAGAGCAATTGTAACATTATTTTCGTGACGGATTGTCATGCATGCTAGATACTTGTGTAGTCGTATAAAACATTTACATAAACCTATGATTTCTCACCAACATTATTGTTGACGTTTTTAGCAATGTATTTTCAGTGGCGAGGTATTATCATCATGACATGGTTTAGGGACCTACATTTTGAGTCGCGGCGTCGACTTACATTATGTATATTATGGCACTTTATTTCAAAACATCGTTTGGATTGTATTATATTTGTATTTTGGCAAACTTTGTGAAACCTTTTGGGACCATGTTGTACTCTGATTATGTTTTTATGAAATATCCAACGATGTGTTTTTAAAACGACACTTTAGGTCGTTCAATATAACTGTGATGTGATGCTATGACAGTCATTGCCCGAAGATCAAACCAAGGAATAAGTTACGCGTAGAACTAGGGTTTTGATACGCGTAGTTCTACTCATAAAGTGACTTTTTCCCAAAGATGTTTCTAAACCAGATTTTTGTGATGAAATAGCTTCAATATCACCAAAATAACACAAAAGTGTGAAACTTGATGATCAAAGCTTCTAAAAGCAGTTAAGCGTAGAATGAAACCCTCGTTAAGAAACAAGCTCAAAAACGTTTATCCACGCGTAAAGTTTGAAACTTTTTGCCAAAAACGGTTATTTTATCACTTTAAAGCATTGAAAGTACAAGAATCTTGGATTAAAAAGTGTAAAAAATACGTTTTTAAGCGAACCAAAGTATCAAACAACGAACCGTATGTTCTACGCGTAGGACCAAAACCCACTTCAAGAACAATACGTTCACCCAACTATTTGGCGATTGATACCACTGTTAGGTCACTAGTTTTACAACACAAGCATCAATAAAAAGAGTAGAGAGGATAGGAGATCGGTTGAACAATAAACAAACCCACACATACGTAAATACTTAGCCGGTTATGCGTAGAGTGTAAAGGAGAGAATAAATTGAACAACCAACCCTCAAGTGAGGGTTATTACAATGTATTTATAGGAGGGAAGCTAGGGCAACACTCCTAGTTCTCATCCTTTTCCTTATTGGACTAGGCCTAGGCTTATGGGCCTTCTACATAAGCCTAAGGCTAATAACTAACATAAAGGCCATATTAAGCTAACTATTACATATGAATCACTAACACTTGATTTAGGTTTAGGAGTGATTCCAACAGAGTCATTTCTTCCTTGTTCACTACCCCTTTTAGATATAATTTCTCTCTATGTTCTAACCTCTCTAACCACATATCCAAAGGATCATTCTATAGTTTTATGTTTGTGTGATTCTCTAGGTTTCTCTTAAAGGCGAGATCACAACCTATTGAAGACGTGCAAGCTCAAGGTCACGAGTTGCTAAGATTCGTCATCATCAAGACCACTAAAGTGCATCTTGTTGATAGTTCTTTCCTCCCTTCATAGTGTGTCGTGTTGAAGGCATTGGTGTGAAGTGCCGAAGGTGTACATTCGATATGGTGCGTCGATATACAAGTTATGTAGTTTGGGTTAAAGGACATTGATATCTGTGGAAAACTAGAAGGGGGTTTGAATAGTTTTACTGTTAAAAGTTTAATTGTTTTGAAAACTTATTGTGAGATCAATCAATATAGATATTAAAGGATAAATGATATGCAAGTAAAGAATGAATAATATGCAAGTAATAAATAATATGCAAGTAAGGAAAGAAACAATCAAACCACGACAAGGTTGTTTATAGTGGTTCGGTCTACAAGGACTCTCTTTCCTTGCTTTACTCAACTCCTCGAGTTTCCAACTTGAGAGTTATCTTCACTAATAAACAAGCTTCTTTAACCGGCAGAGAAAACCTTTACACGTCGCTTACACAATATTTCTGACACAAAGCTAGATGTCGAGTTCTTTTACAAGGGTACAACTACTCCTAACACACTATGTATTTTAAGGACTAAAATACTAACCATTCACACTCAAAGATTTAAGATGATTTGGTACAACAATGATGTATGAAAAATAACAATTCACACAACAACAAAATAAACAAGACTTTCAACTTTTTGTTGAAGCTTGATTATGCCTTGATCTTCTTTGCTACAAAAGATGATCACTAAAATAAAATGAAACTGAGTTAGATGTAATAGAATGAGAGAATGTATATGTTTTATGCTTATGAGGGATGAGAAAACAACTTGGGTTGGCTTGATATTTATAGGCCAAGTGATCAGAAGACTACGGACAGGACGAAAAAAAAAAGGGTCCGCCCTTTATAAATTTTGGTTCCGCCAGTCTGACAGGAAGATCACAAAAATCTTTCAAGGATCTTACCAAATCTATCCAAGATTATGCAAGATATGTTGAGTGAATATCTAAACAAAATATTTTAATAAATCTATTAAGGATTTCTAAGGTGATGCAAGACATGATTTAATATGTAGTTTTCTATTTTTAGAATTTACATGTTATATAAGTAAATACTTACAGTAACTAAAAATTATTGATCTAAAATGTTGAGACATATTTTAATTTAGAAATCTAATAATGTAGATTGATATGTTGTTAATCAAAAATGATAAAATACTAATGCTTAAATGTTAAAAACTATTTAAGAAAAGCTTGTAATAATATCTAAAAATCTTAACAAGCTTTATACTATGCAAAAATGAAATTTACTCTTGTCGATAACAAAACAAGGTAAAGATCATAAAATATAAATAACGTTTTTGGACGATATTTGTATCAACATAAATTTTATTTTTAACAAAGATATAAAGTTGTACAATAGTTTTAAAAATATGAAATTAACTTGAACTTAGGAGATTTAGCTAGTTAACTAAAGTTGACAATTTAAAAGTTATTTTGTCTTAAAATATGAATTTACTAGTTTTGACTTTTGTTTGTCAATTTTTTGTTTACTTTATTATAAAGTGTTGTTGACTTTTGAAAGTCAATTTTCAAGTGCAATAATATTCTCCCCCTTTTTGCCGAAACAAAAAGAAGAGGCGAGGCGGATAATACAATGAGCCCGAGCTAAATGTTCCCCCTTGGACAATGCTCCCCCTTAATTGGGTGCCAAGAGAAAGATACATGGATTATGAAAAGCTACAAAACAAATGTTAGTAAACATACTATCATCACAAGCACCATACAATCACACAAATGGTTACAACCAACAAATAATCACTTAGAGTAACCAACATCATTATAACAAACATCATTCATTAGTAAAAGTTTTATGACTGAAAGTCATAAAATGGACAATAATGGAGATGTATTGACAAAAAGAAATTAAATCCTAGAAATAACTAATAACCATCCAATTGTGGTGGAGGATGAGAAAGAGCATTAATACGCTCAAGAATGTGGTTGAGGATGAACCTCATTTCATCTTGAAGTTCATGGACCATAATACGTGTCCTTTCACTTAACTGAGCGGTTTGCTCACAATGGGAGCAACCATGGCGAGGTTGGTTTGGTGGTAGACTAGGTTCATTGTTCGATGGTGGAACATGGGTTGAATGATGGAGCAACAAAGGAAGAAATCAAAGCGGTTTGCATTTGCACCGCCTCATTTAGATGAGAATCCACCATGTTTGAAAAAGCTTGGAAATTATCTAGGTGAGCTTGGATCTCTACTTGAGATTGTGGGTGGTCTTCCCACATTGACTCATCAATCTCTTCAATATGTGAAGAAACTGAGTGAGGTGGTAGAGCATGATCTCCATATAGTGGCCCATGGATTTCTTTGTGGATTGGGTGAAAAAGTAGAGGTCTAGGTTCATCTTGAAAAGGCTTGTTTGGAAGAGGTGGTGGATTTGTTGGCCTAGGTGGTAAGTCATCCAAATCATCCGCAAATAGATGAGGAGATGTTGGTGGGGTTGTAAAAAGTTCAAGTGGAATAAGTTTTTGGTGATTTTGGTGGTGAAGGTGTTTTAGATGGTTGTGTTGGAGCCGATGGAGGAGAGGTGATGATTGGTGTTTTGGTTGGTGGTGGAGTAATCACAATGATGGTTGATTTTGGTGGTGGAGTTAGAGTACTTAAGTTCAGTAAGTTCTCATCTCTAATAGAGGATGAGATGTTGAGTAGTGATGAGTCTGATGAGGAGCTTAGGTTGACAAAGCAACATGGTCTTACGGTAATTCTCGCGGTTTTCTTGAGAGGTTTTCTTGAAGGTGATGTGGTTGATGACTTTGTTATTGTGATTAAGCTTGATAAGTTATACGAGAAAGAGTAAGTAATGGTGAAGGTGTGAAAAAGACCATCCAGAATGTATCAATTTATAGGAATATGGAATTATGGAAATTTGTGTTTGATTTGATGTTAAACCATACAAATGAAGTGGTTTCTAATGATATTGAAGTGATTAAATGCATGTCAAATCTTCCTAAGTCAATCTAGAGAGGAAGTGTTGAGTAAGTTTAACAAGATATGCAATAAATGAACTTCAATCATTGCAAAATCTTGAAGATCAGACACCCACGAATTGCAAGGAAACAAAATAAGGGTTCCTTCCTTTATAGAAAAGGGTTCCTTGGGTGGATTTTGAGAAATTTTAAATTTTGGTGGGAAAAGGATATCCTATTGGTCCAAGCAAGCTAAACTAGTCCTAATGTAAACAATGACCAGTAAAAAGTATTCTAGTAACAAAATATAGTGAACTAGAGTGCGGGATTAAACGAAAGTTAAAAACTTACCTGCAGGTATCCACGAAACCAAAACAATACACGGGCGGAACCCAATTTTTGGGTCCGGCTGGTCCGGGGGTGAGATTCTGGCGGAGCCAAAATTTATAAAGGACGAAACCAAATTTTTGGGTCCGTCCAAACCGTGGGTACCTGTTTTGTTTACAAAGGGCATTTTTGACCAACGTAAACTTTTTCGAATACCGTAAATTTGCCTAAAACATATGTAACACATCATTTGTAGTTAGTAAAAAGCAATAACACATATATAAACACATGTGAGCATGTATTTCAAGTAGGGGCTAACGATTTCACTTAATAGTGAAAATGGTGAAAATTTGATAACATCAAGATGTTATCCCCCCTGCAAGGTAAAGTTAGTTCACATGATTATTCAAAGTTTAGTCATCATCCTAGAAAGGGAAAATACATCATACATCATTGTTTTAGTTCTTGTACCAAACACTCCTTAAACCTTCATTTCTTATCCAACTTTTTGTTGATCTTGGAGAGCATCCTACCAAGACACTTGAACATACCCTTAGTTTGCTTGAATTCTTCCGAGGGGTTGTCAATCTCTGGAAGTGCCACATAGTACTCGTGAGGAGGAAGCCTGGAGTTTGGAAGTCCATCTTCCGAGCTATTTGATGATGAAGTTGAAGGAGTAGGAGGTTGGGCTCGTTTTCCTTTGGGCTTAGTTTTGGCTACCCGTTCAACACTCAATGGCACAAAGATGTGAGGAATAAGAGGATAGTCAAGTTTAACCCCTTTGGACTAGGTGGAATTGGTGCAAAGGCTCTAAACAGACGGGTGAGAAGCATCCCGTAGGGAAGAGCGGTGGTTCCTTGAGTGGGGATGTCGGCCATTCTCTGGCAATGTAGTAGGCTAAATTGAAGGGTTGACGGGTGGACAAACTATAAAGCATGTAACAAAGATAAGCGTTGATATGGTCACGGTTTCCTATGGTACTCACGACATTAGCCCTAAGAAGTTCTTCCCATTTCTTAAATTGAGGCTTAAGCTCATTAAGCTTCATTACATATGGGTCTCAATTGATTTCTTTACCGGTTCTAGTGACACGAGTTGTGGATACCCTTTCATTGAAAAGATGTTCACGGATGACATCTTTGTCTACTAAGGGAGTTCGATAAGGAGGAGTATGATCATCGATTGAGTCAAGAATCGAGAGTGACCACTTGTCCGAGTAGATACATGTTCCTACACAAGGAATTCTTAGTTCTTAGGCAAATTGAGTGAGAGGAATGTTTAAGTTAAGTTGGTTGACTTTGAAGTGAATTTCCATAAGGCCATCATCATTGGTTACGAGAACTACGCTAGCATAGAACTCGAGAACGAATCTAGGACAAATAGGTTCATCTATGTCTAGGAGACCATCAAAGTTGATGGTGGCAAGTTCTTGACGAAGGTTTGTGCCTTCGAGGAAGGATGGGTGGATGGTTCTACCCTCATGAAAGTAACATTTTTTAACCCTTTGAAGATTTCGACTTGTTCTTTGCTAAGTCCCTTAGTTTTAAGGTATGTTGGAATGTAGTCGAGGGTGTCTTTATGATCATTGTACTTTGCAGGAGGCATGTTTGTTCCTGGGAGAAAAAGTTTCATGTTTTAGTAAAAACGAAGAGTAGACTGACGATTTGTTCTAGTGTGTGCCTATATGAAAACAATGTGGAGGTACGGTTATCTCGACTCCTTTTTATGCATAAAATAATTTTTATTAGCGATGTTTTTGAAAATATGAGAGATAATCCAAACGCTCCTAATTCAATGTAGCTTCGTTTGAATACACCCGAGAATACATATTAGTTATGCATTACCTTCAGTATTTAAGAGACATTATGCAAGTTATGAAAATAATGTTTATATTTGTATGAACAATGAGAAATAGTTTTTCCTATAACTAAGAAATTGTTCAAAATTTTGACATGGGGTTTTTAGCAATTATGATAATGCCTTATGAGATGCAATTCTTAACTAAGGGAAAGATGATTAGTTATATAATTTAACAAATGTAATTCATGATTTGTTTAACAAGATGCATAATCCCTATGTTTTGGTTTTGTGCATAAATTAGAACCCTAGACTCATAATTAAGAGAAGTAATGTAGTTAAGAGACTTACAATGTTGATTTTGGCTGAGATTAGTTGAAGGAGATACCTCAATTGTGAGTTATGTGTGTTTGTGGATGATTTTAGGTCGTTTTTTTTGTCTAGGTTGTGAAAGAGGAAGTACTCTGTAAGTTTAAAAACAGTTCCAGTGAACCGCGGACTGGACGAACCCAATTTGTTTGGTCCGCCTTTGTTGTCGTTTAGTTTCGCGGGTTCTGTAGTGAAATTTGGTTAATTTTTTGTGTTTGGTCATGCTAAGTTTTAAGCTATGATTTCAGCTACATGTTTGGTTCCATTAATCTTAATCCAAGTCTAAGAAGATTAAATGGTTCTCATTTAAGAGGTTTAGTTAGGATGTCGGCAATGTTGTCTTCGAAGGATATTTTCTCGATTGAGATGTTTCCTTTTTGAACATTGTCGTGAAGGAAGTGATGGCGAATTTCAATATGCTTTTTTCGGGCATGTTGGGCAGGATTTTTGCTGAGATCAATGGCTCCTTTGTTGTCGCAAAGTATAAAGATGTCGTTGAGTTAAATTTCGTAGTCCCCGAGAGCTTGCTTCATCCGAAGAGCTTGTTGACATGCCTTTCCGGCTGAGACGTACTTAGCTTCGGTAGTTGAAATAGCGAGGGCCGTTTGTTTCTTTGAGAACCATAAGGTGATACATTGTCCAACAAAATTAAAAATACCACTTGTACTTTTTCTATCGACATAGTCTTCGGCATGGTCCGAGTCGGCATACACTATTGTTTCTACACCCGTTCCTTTGGGATACCATAATCCTACATGTGTAGTGCCTTTAATGTATCTAAATATTCGTTTTACGGCTTCTAGGTGTGATGTTTTAGGATCTTCTTGAAAGCGAGCACATAGACAAACACTAAACATAATGTCGGGTCTACTAGTCGTGAGATAAAGTAGGCTACCAATCATTCCTCTATATTTAGTGTTATCTATGGATTCGCCTTCTTCATCCTTGGTGAGTTTAGTTTCTGAGGACATGGGTGTTTTAATGGGTTTCTCGTCTTCAGGACCAAACTTCTTAAGCATATCCTTTATATATTTAGATTGGTTAAAGAACATACCATCCTCTAGTTGTTTAATTTGAAGTCCTAAAAAGAAATTTAATTCGCCCATCATACTCATCTCAAACTCGTTGTGCATGATTTTAGAGAAATCATCACATAGCTTTTGACAAGTTGATCCGAATATGACGTCATCTACGTATATTTGAACTATGATAATATGTGAGTCCTTTTTCATGGTAAAGAGGGTATTATCTACTAATCTCATGGTGTACTTATGTTCAACTAAAAAGGTCTTAAGTCGATCATACTAAGCTTTTGGTGTTTGCTTAAGTCCATATAATGCCTTTTTAAGTTTGAAAACATGATTTGGTTTTCCAAAATTGGTGAATCCGAGAGATTGTGCAATATATACTTCTTCATTTTTGAAACCATTCAAAATGCACTTTTAACATCCATTTGAAAAAGTTTGAAATCGTGTGCACATGCATATGCAAGTAAGATTCTAATAGACTCGAGCCTAGCTACCGGTGCAAAAGTTTCGTCATAATCAATACCTTCTTATTGATTATAGCCTTGTGCTACAAGCCTAGCTTTGTTTCTAGACACTACACCGTTTTCGTCCATTTTATTTAGAAAAACACATTTTGTTCCAATTATAGTATGATTTTTAGGTTTTGGAACTAATGTTCATAAATAATTTCTAATGAATTGGTTTAGCTCTTCTTGCATAGCAATTACTCAAGATTCATCTTTTATTGCTTCGTTTATGTTTTTCGATTCAATGGATGACACAAAACAAAAATAGTTACTTTGATTTTGAGCTTGTGATCTTAATGTTCTTTGATTTAATTGTCCTATCACTTTATCTAAAGGATGACTTTTGGATTCTTTGATATTGACAATATCTTTATTTAATGGTTCATCTTCCTTGTTATTATCATTGTTTTTTTGATTTTCAATAAGTTGACTTTCAACTAAGTCATCATCTACCAAATGTGATCTCTTAGAGGGAGGTGGAATTTCATCAAATGTTACGTTTAACGATTCCTCGACTCTCATTGTTTCTTCATTTAAAACGATATATGATTTGCTAGTTTGTGAGTAACTGATGCAGGTTTTACTGACCAGGTTTTAATATTTATAAGTCTCGTTATACCTATGGTCTACCTTAATGCACTAACGGGCAGTGTACCCGGTTGTGTGTAGTGTAGTATTTGGTAAAACCGAGGTCGTCCCAAGAGCTATGTGTGTGGATTTATACTAAGTCTAGGTGTCATAGATTTTAATATGATTTGGATATGGAATTAACTAATTAACTACTAAAGCAAATAAAGAAAAAGGTTGTGATCAATAGAGGAGAGTAGTGCTAACCTAGTTATTCATCCTAACTAGTAGTGTTTACGTCTAATTACTTCCAATTACTTCAGGTGGGGTCAAAGTCGCTAGGACAGCATTTGGTCAGTTCGTCCTAACCTATCAACAAAGGGTCCCACTGGAGAAGTCAGGTGTCCCCTCATAAGTCCAGCTGTTCCTGGTCCCCTAAGCCAAGTCATTAAGTACTGCTACATGCTAGATTCAAAATAGTGAGTGCTCGGGTGCTAGCATCTTAAACACTCACCCCTTACTTCGTAAGTTCATCCAAACGGTAGGTGATCAGTTGGTCAAATCGCACAAGTAGAAAGGGTCGTCAGTTGGTCATATCTTACCCTTCCCGTCTCAATCTACTCACTTAGGGTCAGTTGGTAATATCTCCTAAGCAACTAGCCTCTACCGCCATTCAAAACTACCGAAACAAGGGTATCTACCAATAAACTATGCATGCATACACTTAGAAATAATTATACGGAAGCAACGTAAATGCAAACAAAACAATTAAGGAATCATAACTAGGCCAACACCAAGAGGTGCTTAGCCGCTTATATTAACCATAACAATCAATTCAATGTTTAATGTTACGAAATACATGAATTGAAAGTAAAGAAAAGATAAAAAGCTAATGCTTATCGTAGGGGAGTGATTTCTCCCTTGGAGATAGCTCCGTATGCTCCTCTAGATCTGCCTTCGACTTCTTCTCACGTTCTCTGATTGTTGTGTGTGAAATGGGATGATTTGAAATGCTGGAAATCATGGGGTATTTATAGGCCAGATCTGGTTACGACGTAACTATTAAAAGAGTTACGCCGTAACATATAATTCTTCGTAAGTTGCACTAATAATGCTGGTTACGGCGTAACCTCAGGAAGAAGTTACGCCGTATCTTCAATAAATCTAGGTTACGCCGTAGTTGATGCATGAGTTACGGCGTAATTAGTAGCGACGCGGAACCTCATTTGACCTAATATGGTTACGTCGTAATCTAGGATAGAGTTACACCGTAATCTTCTATTAAGTTGGTTTTGTGAGCCACGCTTTAGTTACGGCGTAATGTGAGAGAGGAGTTACGCCGTAACTTCTTCAAAGTGACCATACTATGATAAATCTTCAATAAACTTTCCAATTTCGCGTCTCTTTAGCTCCAATGCTCGTAATTTACCTGAAAGTGAAATATAATGGAAAACAAGCGTAAATCCATATAAATGATATAAATTACAAGCATTATCGTGGGAAATTGACACTTAATATTCAGGATTATTTGATGTTATCAAATATCCCCCCACTTGAACTCTACTTGCCCTCAAGTAGACCTTATTAGATAGATTCCTAAAAAGATATCTCCCATTACCTGGAAAATATAAGTTTACAAATCCCTTATGCTAGAATAAAACAAAGCCGAACACCTCACGAAATGGGAACGAAACACTCAAATCTCTCAACTATTCTAAGTGTCAATTTCGGGGTGATCACTCAATCGCACTGTCACAACATGTATTCTATCATAAGCTTGGCGGTTACACAAATCTCCACCACTAGAGTTAAGGACAAAACAATTCTCGACGGCGATATGGGTAGACAAGACAAAGGTTAAGGGTGATTTGTCATTACTAACATGTCATGGCGAAGTGGACAAAATCAATGATACATGACCAAATCCATGGCCAAGACACCGAAGATTGCTCGCTGCATCACCTAGACACGCTTCATGACTAAAGGGTAGGATAAGACATGAGATATATAAATGGTGTAAAATAAAATCAAGCAAATAGTCTAAATCCATAACTAAGTCATCACCACTTACCGTCCGCCCAAAGTTCAAGTTTCGAAGTTAAGAAACCGGATCATGATATACTAGGTAGATGTGTCATTAGAGGACATCATGATGGGCACACTACCTTTTCTCCAACTGTTGGCGCAATTAATAACTCCAATCTTCAAATGTGACCGAGGTGGCCTCCTCGATACTAAATCTAAATTAAGCTCATAATATAGTGCTTATAACATCGCACTTTACAATCAACTGAATAACAAATACATAACTCTTTTTTTTTCTTTTCGAATTACATATATATATATATATATATATATATATATATATATATATATATATATATATATGGGGATAGCTTGGCTACAATTTTTGTAGCCAATTGGCTACACTCCTTCACAAAATACACAAACAATAAATCAGGGACCCACAAAAAATAATCAGGGACCCACAAAAATAAACAGGGACCCACAGTTTTTAGCACAAAATTGTAGCTAATTAGCTACAATAAATTGTAGCTAATATATTCCCTATATATATATATATATATATAATAACACCCCCCACTTGAGATGAACAATGGGAATTCGGGGGGTCTTCAATGATCTTTAAGAATATGTCGTCGACGAAAGCGTGATTCCCGAACCTTTCCACTTGAACCTTGAACTTAGGCAAATGATGACTTCCCAATCACAAATAAAGACTACAGGGTAGGCTAAGGTGTATAGGTGTAACGAAACAATATATTGGGTTAACAAAATAAAAGGAATGGCTCAGATGGGTGTATCTAGGGGTATCTTGCACTAAAGGTGAGTGCAACAAAAGGGTTTCACATGGGGGTCGAGAAGTCGAGGTGACTAATCAATAGATACACAATGGTAGGCTATTTGGGTGATAATCCTATAATACTGCCTTTTTAAACTGAAAAGTCCAAATACATCGAGCTAACTCAACATACCTCGTCTATGGTCTCGAAATGATGTAAAGGCCAAGTTCTAAAGTTTACAAGCTACCGGCACACTCATAATTTGGTGGATTTGGGGTAAAATTTTGGAAACGGATAAGGCTAATCTCACCATATAATATCAAGGGTTGTATGTGCTCGGCTAAGGTCTAATCTAGTTATGTTAAGAAAAACATGTCAAAATTTAAAAAATGGCATAATTTTTCAAAATAAACTAGAAAAACGAGGGCAAAATAAAGTTCAAGAGACAATTCTACTCCCGTCCCCCCACTTGAATTGTAGAAAGTCCCTTTTGTACTAAGCGTTAAATAAAGGTGAAGAGAAAAGTAGAATTAGAGCGAGAACTTCCCTGAAATGTGCTTCAAAAAGAAAGAAGGCCCACGAAAGAGAGTCGTGGCTTCGCATAAGCATCCACGAGCAAACTTCAATCCCTGAAATCACACTACCGACAAGCATAATTCTAAAAAGAAAAAATTAAAAATAAACCTAACTCACTTTCGTAGGAATCACGGTTGCATTTAGCGCATGCAACAAGCCTTTTAAACCACTTGGTGTCCCAAGTGGACGAGTGTAGTCTCGTGAGGGCTTACAGGGAACATACCCACAAAGTTCATTTAAAAGACTAATACAAGGTTATTGTGTTTAAAATGAAAGAAGTAATGCAGAGGATAGTTACGTTGTAACTCCAGAAGGAGTTACGCCGTAACTAGGCAAAACCTGGCATACGCTGCAAAAGTGTAGTGTAACACCCCCGAAAATCTTAATGACAGCGGAAGACTAATTCGGGTGTCACTTGAATGGAGATCATAGTCAATAATTATAGAAAACGACTCGAAAGAGACGTTTGATTAAAATAGTCATCATTCATCGAAAACTCATAGTTGTTAAAAAACGTTGTAAATGGATCAAGTGTTTTTCTCAAAAGAAAGATCATGAGTTTGAAAGAAATGAAAACTTTTATGTTTTACACCACCAGATAAGCCTTGCCATGCCCCATTCCGCGCCTTGGTCATAATCTTCATCGATTACCTGAGATAACATGCTTAAAAAGGTCAACAAAAATGTTGAGTGAAATCCATAGGTTTAAAATAGTTGAACACAAGTATATGAGCATGATCATTGTAAACTAACAATATCATAAGAAAAATCACAGATTATTATGCGCTAAGCTCATGAAACCAAGACTCAACTGCATACACCGAATTACCAGTGTACGTAAGTATGCCCCAAAGGAGGTAATAGCCAATTACCTAAAGAAATTCAAATATGGTGCGCCCCGGTTATTTCTCTATAACCGAAATGGGGTCGTTAATCCCCATAGTACTATTCACGATATATGCGTTCACTCGCGGTGACTAATGGTTCATGATCAGGGGACTTATGGCTAAATACTTAGGCAGTACCAATAATCAAAGGGAGAGCATTTATGAAAAACCTTGTGTTCTAGTTTAGAGCATGTATCTCCCTCACGGGGTTTGTAAAATAAAGTAAAAGCGAGGCTATGAACTCACCTTGATGATAATGAACAAGCGCAAACAGATCAAGCACAATGTAGCGGAGGTTCCAAACCGAAACCTAAAAATGATGAGATGGCGAGTCTTAGTAAAATGAGCATTTTGGTTCGCGACCAAAATAATAGAGCATTGAATATTCTTATTCAATAGATCATTGGATTGTCCAATCCAATAGTGTGTGTGCTTGCTTAACGTTTTAAGTTAATTTACGTGCTACATTGCCTTAATTAGTGATCCTCACTTACGCATAAGTGAAATGCTTTCCCTCGTTGTGATCTTAGTGGATTTGTTGAGTATTTTAATTTGTTTAGATTCCCCGTGTGTTTTATCGGATTAAGTATATATACATGATTATTTTCAAATAATATATATATATATATATATATATATTATATATATATATATATATATATATATATATATATATATATATATATATATATATATATATATATATATATATATATATATATATAGAGTAGGGATCTAATGAGAAGTAAATTAAAATAAGAAGTGGTGAGAAGTGACCAAAACCACGCATTTGAGATGCAACGACTTGCATTAGATGCATTTCTATTCATATAGATGCAACATCTTAAGTTTCGAAAGTTAATTTGATGTATAGATGGTGCAAATTGGTTTTCATGATTTTGGCACGTCTTGAGAAGAACAAAAAACAAGAGAAATCCTGAAATGCATCTAATATACGTATATGCATCTGATTAAAAGCTAGAAAACACACTATGGTGCATTATGATGCATCTAATTTAGGTCGGTGCATCTCAGATTTACAGCTATAGTTCTTCTTATTCCTTCTTATTTTAAGTAATCTTCTTATTCGATCCTAACTCTATATATATATATATATATATATATATATATTCCATATATGAAATAAGTTCTTCAATATCCGAAAATACATTCATATGATCAAAATACTTGTTTTTATGAAGTTACGATGTGATTATAAGTTTTTCTAAGCTTTTCTCGAATTTACACTTTTTACCCTCAACTTTCAAAATGTACAAGTTTAGTCACTCATCTTTGGGAAATTTACACTTTCTACCCGAAACACATTTATATCAAAACTTTCAAAAAATTACAGCTTTAATCCCTGTGTGGGTTGTTTTTTTGGAAAACTAGAAGGGGGGTTGAATAGTTTGGCCAATTAAAACTCGTTTTAAACTATTTAGATCGACTTATGTCAATCTATTTGGGTGTGTGTTGGATGTTGATAAACAAACATATAGAAATATAACTAAGTAATGAAAAGATAAAAAGTAAGAAGCACAAAACCACAACGCGAGTATTTATAGTGGTTCGGCTACAAGGACACCTTCCTTGCCCTACTCCACTCCCCGAGTCACCTACTCGAGAGTTCGTAATCACTAAACAACACCAACTCCTTATGGCGGAGAAGCCTTCACAACGTCGCCTACTCTTTTTCCGGTACTAGGCTAACCACCGAGTTCTTTCACACCAAGGTGAACCACACCTACCACAACGTCGCCTACCCTTTATCCGGTACTAGGCTAAGTACCGAGTTCCATTACAATGGAGGAACTACTACCCAACACTACACCAATCGACTAACCCCAAAGGAGACCAACTCCTTATTACAATATCATCAAGGATATCAATATCCTTGGATCCAATACTAATCTATCTTGTACATCGAAACACACCATATCGAATGTACATCTTAGGCACCTTTCACTAATGCCTTTAACTAGATCTTCAAGACACCCTTCACTAATGTCTTGTGACTTGACTTCTAGGCACCCTTCACTAATGCCTATAATACGGACGATCGACATCTTTCATTAATGTCTTCGTCTTGACACTTGAGACATCTTTCACTAATGTCTTCAACACTACACTTCTTAGAAGAAAGAAAAGAACCATCAACAAGAGGACTTCAGTAGTCTTGATGATGAGGAAGCATGGCAACTCATGGACTTGAGCTTGCTTGACTTCAAAGGTAGTGATCTCGACTTTAAGAGGAACCTAGAGGATCACACACAAAAACAAAACTACATACATAGATCACTTGGATCTGGGGTTAGAGAGTTTTTAACTCAAGGAGCAAGTATGTTAGAAAGGGGTGAGAAACAATGAAGAAATGGCTCACTATTTATAGAGAGAAAATGCCTACTGTTCCCCGGATCCTACGGATCCCTCCCACAAGGGATCCGTCTAGCGTAAAGCTAGGGATCTGTGGGATGCTCCTCTTTGCCCATGGGTATTTTGGTTATGGGTCATGGGTTATGGGTTGATCCATGGGTCTCTTATTAGATACAATGTATCTTATGAGTGCAATGCACCTAGTCTAGTGGGTATGGGTCAATACCATGGGTTATGGATATTATCCATATATGACATAAGCATGATGTCATGCAATGGGTTATGGGTCAATCTCCATGGATATGGGTCATGGACTTTGGGTTGTACCCAACTACATTCAATGTATTGGTCAATGGGTTATGACACTTAAGTTTCTACCCAACATTTATATTACCCAATATACTACATACTAGTTATGTGTATATTTTACCCAAATATGTAAACACTAGTTGTTGTACATATGTAATACTAAATCATAAAATCACTTATACTTGTTTTAGTGTTTTATGTGAGAACGTAAGTGTGTTAGAAACTATTAGATCAAACCACTTACGTATTTGATTTGTTTCGTTAAAATGATTTTATGTTTGTTATCGACAAAACATTTAGAAGATCGTAAAATATAAATAAACGTTTTTACGGTTTATTTGTATTAACAATCTCCCCCTTTTTGTTGACGACAAAATATAAAATTATTTTAAGGAAAAGCTAAAATTCGTAAAATTTTGAATTTGTAGTTTTTACTTTCTTCTCCCCCTTTTTGTCGAAACAAAAAGAGCTTCGAAAGGTAACTAACATGTGAAAAAAAAAATAGAAAAGAAAGAGAAAGTAGAGAGCAAGTAACGGGAAAGGATCTTGTCTTAACTCCCCTTTGACGAGTCCATCCCTATGTGAGGGCGTCAAGAAAAAATAATACTAAGCTAGTTTATTTGCAACTAAGTTTGCAAAAGATTTCGTCTATGTGACGAATATGCTCCCCCTTGATGATTGCAACTTTGCAAAGGGACGTCATGAAATGTAATTCTAATATTGCAAGTGATTTTGCAATGTATTGCTTTGACATAAAGCTCCCCTAGCTTTAGAGTGTCAAAGTCTTCATGTGTAAATTGAATAACTATAAAACAAAGGTTAGAAAACAAGTATAATGCATAATTTCCTGCAAATATGGCTCAAGTTAGTAGAGAAATAGTTTTCTGTCTCACGGATCCCACGGTTCCCTCCTTGTAGGGATCCGTCTAGGAAAATTTCAGGGATCCTTATGGCTGATGAATGGATTCAGCAATGGTGATATAATAATGTTAACATCAGAGTGAGATATGTATTATACAACATAATCATATACTCAGAAATATAGCAAGTAGCATGTAATTTCATTTAATAAAACTAGAGATATGATATACATGACTCCAAAAACTAAGAAAATGAACGATACATGACTTGGAATTACTAGATTTATCTAAGTAACTGTAACATATTGGATTTCATAAACACATAACAAACACTAGTAAGGATCGAATGAGATAGATAGTTTAGAGAGAGAAAGTAGGATGGGATCCTTTCTAGAGAGAGAAAGTGAAAGAAAACATAGAAGGTTAGATTAAGTGAAAGGTCCAACCCTCTACCTTGGGAGGTAGAGGGTATTTATAGTTTTACATAATACGCCCTCTGACGGGCTGTGGATCAGGCATACAGTCCCGTCCGTCCTCCACGGTGTTGCACTAAGCTAAACTAATAACTAAATAACTAACTAATAACTAGTAAATAACGTAATGTCTACGAGCTAACATATGCTAGACTAGTGTTGGGGTGACCGACTCTTCAACATGGATTTTCTAAATCCTAACAATCTCCCCCTAAGGGAGGTCACCCCATGAAATACATTTTGCATCCTAGCATTCTATCTTTGTCTTTAGTCCTGAGCTCGTAGACTTCTATTCTTCAAGTTCCGCAATCTTTGTGCTTTGGTAGCATTTCTTCAAAGTCCGCATTGATTTGTACTTTTAGTGGAGGCCTTTAACTGATCCACATCTTTGATGATCTTCGAGCTTTCATTGAGATCATCTGCCACAGTAAATCTCTGGATCACCCTTTGTAGTGTTGCCTTCATGTGATGTTGTGACTTTCGGACCGACATGCTCACACTTTCTGGATCATGACATCTTTTTATCAAAGTAGCGGAAGCTTTACTGGCTCAAGATATTTGCAGCAGCGTAGTAGAAGCATAGTATAAAAATATCTGAGCCAGGTTATGTAGATTATCACTTATCATGATTTTCTTCAATTATATTGGTGTAAGCTGTGAGCATGCGGTTGTGAATTGACTTCTCAATAACGATCAGCTGCAACCGTCCAAGTGTACCTGCAAACAGCAGTTAGCAATAAAACATACGAAAGTGTCTTTGATCACTTTCATTGAATTGAGGTACACGGCCCACGGTTCCCCGTTGATCAGTACAAGTACTGCCTGTGATCAGGTATAATTCCGAAGAATCTCCTTGACAGGGTTTCGCAGCTGTTCTAGCTGTTCTCAAACTGGAACGTCTCAAAGAAGACAACATGGAGTGAGTGAACCAGCGAATTGAGATTCACTGATTGATGAAAAATTGATTTGAAAACAATCACGTATTGCTTAGAAGAAAGAGTTTTGAAATACGACGAAGGTTTTATGAGAAAGATCAATTTTCAAACATAAATGCTTTTTGTATTTGAAAAGAGTACACATTCGATGTGCTAGATAAAAGAAGAGATTCGCACATCGAACGGTTTTTCCAAAAGTATTTTTTCAATCAGAGATACTTTTTGTGTTTGAAAACATGAATACACATTCGATGTGCTAGAGAAAAGAAGATTTGCACATCGAACGGTTTTTCCAAAAGTATTCGTCAATTCATTTCCTGGACCAAGGTTGATTCATGAGTGAATCGCCCCATCGTTTCTATCCAGTTGTCACAAGCTTGATCTTTAGAAAAGATCTCACATGTCACCCACCAAGAGCTTGTTTGATGTTGGCTCTAGAAGGATTTCCATCTTCATTGTGAATACTTTACATATCACTCAGATGTTCTGGCAATTACCACAAGGATAATGCGTAGGACTCTTAATATATTCTTACTTTCCACATTGTGTGAAACAGAAAGCCTTCATCAATTTTGTGTCCTAATGAGATATTGTGGATGATCTCTTGGCTCTAGACTCAATTGTGCATTTTTGGTTCCTATGCCGGAGACTAGGGAGAGGGTCTCCTTCTTCAATATCAACAATATCTAAGAGAAAGTCGATAGATTATGTAGGTTCCCCGTGAGAATGAAACAAGCCCTTTTAAGATTGGGAAGTTTAGTGCAGTGCGTCACTAGGTCCATGACGTCTTGTCTTCAATACCAGTGTTACTTTAGTAACAACCAGTAGCATATGTATTGAACCCGGTTTCTGCCCTAAGGTTGAATTATCGGAGGGCTATTTCTTTTCACCCTTTTCACATTCATTTCTTTTTCATTCTTCAACCCCTTCAGTGCTTACCGAGACTTCATAACTAGAACCTTGTTGGGTTTATTCCAGTACTAGCTCTGTCTCAGTCCGCACTCTTCCCATTTCTCACTTTTCTCCTTTTTTCATCATACCTAAGGACTTCTACACTATCTAGTGGATTGTCCCTGGGTAGATCCCTCCTGCTTTGGCGGGATCGTGGGAACGAATACCTAACCTAACCGTCCTTATAACACCGTGCATAAAGTAAATTGGTCGGTCTTTCGGTATTGTTCTTTCCTCCATGAAACCAATTGAAAAATCATTTGGAAAATCAATCAAGGTACTTGTGATACAAGATCAAAGCATTTTGTACCTTAATAGTTTTGATCATTTAGAAATGCTCCCCCTCAACATGTGCATATGATCTTGAAATTGTTTAGCACATGGAGGCAAGAGTTCTTTGAAATATATTCTTGATCACAATTTCCATGGAAAAAGCCATTTGATTTTCTTGGTAAATTCTCCCCCTCAAAATGTGCGTAGGTTGTTTGAAATCATTTAACACATAGAGGCAGGAGTTCTTTAAAGTACTTCCACGATCACAATATGCCATATAGAAAACCTTTAAAACTCAATCAAGGTACTTATGATAAAACATTGAAACCTTTGTACCTTGATAGTTTATTTTCTTTTGAAATGCTCCCCCTCAATATGTGCTTTGAGATTCGAAAGCGTTTAGCACATATGGGAGAGCAGCTTGCACTTCTGAATCAAAACGATAACCTTTTATCAAATTTCATTATTAAATCACAAATTCTCCCCCGATCAAAAATATCAAACCCTTTGAGATTTTGGATCCCAAGTGATTTAATAAGGTTTATAAAACATGGGAGAATATGTGGCCTTGTTTAAATACTCTTCTGGTTTTTGGTTAAATGCTCCTCCACAATCATGTGCATTATGTATTTGAAATCGTTTGGCACATGAAGGAAGGAGTGCTTTTGAAACAATCACCCTTTTAAAACCGATTTGAGATTTAAATCACGATCTCTCCCCCGATCAAAAATTTCAAACCTTTTGAGATTTGTGATCCCAATTGATTTAAATTA
This sequence comes from Chrysanthemum makinoi, assembly GCA_910596185.1. NCBI lineage: Eukaryota > Viridiplantae > Streptophyta > Magnoliopsida > Asterales > Asteraceae > Chrysanthemum > Chrysanthemum makinoi. The sequence goes on from OU343220.1 coordinate 145,153,869, forward strand.
TTTAAAAAAAAATTTGGAGAAAGACGTGGCAAGATTTAATTATGAAAACGATGGATAAGGACCAATTATAGACATTAAAGATTGTTAGTGTCAGGTATGATAGTTTTAAGAGATCTTTAAGTAAAATAAAACAATTTCACAATCAAACAAGAACAGAAAAAATTTCATTTTGTAAGATCTTTGAGTTTTAAAGAAAATCATACCATGACATAACATTAAATCTTTAGATCACCACTTATTATTGTACAAACCGGACTTTTATGAAGAAATATCGTTTGAAAATATTTTATTTTAAATCACTCTCCCCCTCAATCGATGACCGTAGTCGATGATTGAGTGACTTAAGTTTTGATAAAATGAAGTCCGGTGATTTCCAAGATTAAGTCCAATTTATTTTCAAAACAATATTTTTCCATTTTCAAAACAACATTTTCAAAATTGTTTTAAGAAATGGTATCATTCACTACTATCCTGCACAAGGATTCGTTAGGTGGTTCAGAAACTTCTATTGTTGCTGTAGGGTTGGAAGAAAATCGTCTGCTGATGCAGTGAGACCTCTGACGTTGCATTTGTCATGCCAACTCTTCATAGAGGTCCAATTAAGCTCCGTTTCTTCATTTGATGATGAAGAAAACCATCTGCTGATGCAGTGAGACCTCTTACGTTGCATTTTATGCCAACTCTCCATAGAAGTCAAATTAAGCTCCGTTTCTTCATTTGTCAACCCAAGATATAGTTACCCTTTCCTTTCGGCATCAAATCATCTTCTATTTTGGGATCCGGATCGGGAACATTCTTATATACCAATATACCTGCATACGTTAGTGAACACACATACAGATATATGGTGGTCGACATCACCCAAACAACAATCGACTAATAAAAGTCAATTCAACATTTCAAACAGATCATATAAAGCAGGGGATTTATGTGTTCATCAAACTCTAATCGTCTTATCCTAACAATCATATCCTAAATTCCTAGTCCTTCGACATAGGCAAATATCATTTTTAGTTTAGCACGTAGGATAATTAAGAAAGGCCGATAGAAGATATAGGTTTGAAAACATTCTCCCCCTCAATCAATGACTCATTTCATAAAAAGTTTTAAACATGCTGAAGTCATTGATTGGGTTTTGCAAATTTAACAAGATTCTGAATCTGATTGATTTTCAAACAACTAAATTTCCACCATTTTTGAATACAACAAATATTTTTCTGAAGAATTTTAGACGGAAAAACATTTGTGTAAGAACAACAGTCCTTCGACATACTATCCTCAAATTGTTTTAGGATAAGTGCACGAAATATTTGAAAATTGGTTTAGCGTAGCACTTTCCTTTCTTGAAGAACGGGTTGCTATATGAAATAATAGCAAACCATGGTTTAAGCATGGGTTATAGTCTGAAGTAACCATAAGCCATTTTTTGAAGCGCGGGTTACAGTCTGAAATAACTGTAAGCCATATTTTGACATGTTTTGAAAGGAAATATTTACACCTCCTGCTCGAACTTCATCTATGGTCCCGTGCCATTATTGAATGACATTTCTAAGACCGTAGATGTTATCGATACCAGAAGACATGTCTTGAGAAAACATATTTTTGGTATTTTTCAAATTTTTCTGATTTTTATGGGTTTTTGTAGGTTTTATATTTTTCTATTTAGTTTTTGTGGGTTTTATATTTTTGTATTTGGTTTTTGATAAGTATATACAAAGATAGTTTAGATGATATAGATTAAGAAGATGATGATACGAGTACCGAGATAAGGATATCGAGCAGCCTCGTTGTAGAAGATAGAAGTCATCATCTCTTAAACATTCACCACCAAAGCTTCCAAGGCTCTTGAATCGAAGAGAGAAATTGAACCATTTGAAAGTGAGACTTTGGTAGCTTCCCCCCAAGCTGAAAATCCTTATGTTGAGCAGATTCGAAGCTCTATTTCAAGCTTGCTTTAGCCAGGTGAACAAGGAAGCATACCTTATCATCGATCTTGCTGCTCCTTTTAAGAATGATCTTTGTGATTCTTCGTTCGGGGTAATATCATCAACAAGAACAGCAACGTATCATCCCACTCTTTAAATTTCTTCTCATATTTCATTACCACTGAAGTCTGAAGCGATGCATCCCCAAAAGGTGTCAAGAGACCACTTCCCCCAAGTAGATGAATTGATGCAGTCAGTCTCTTAGACTAGAGCTCACGAACCCGAATACACATATACCCGAAGACAGAGAAACTTATACCATCGAAGTAGTAGATTAAGTCCAATATCAAAAGAATAACCCCGATATATACTTTTCTCTCCCCTGAAGAAAGTGTATGAAGCTCAAGAACCCGAAGTACCCGAATGCCCAAAGAGAGAATAACCGATAACATTGAAGAAGCCGGCCGAATCACTGATTATCTCTGCGGATGACTATCTCTGCGGATGTCAACTCCGAAATAAGTGATTATTTCTCTGAATCACTGATTAAGCACTCAAGAGAAACAGCTGAGCGTCCCCAATATACACAATCTCTCTCCCCTGATTATTTCGATAGCATCGAAATCATCACACACTTGTGTACCTCTTTTATCACCAGAAACTAACTTTTCCATCTCTTCCCCCACATAGTTGGAATAAGAACACTAAACGCCATGAGTCAAACCTTGAGTTTCTATGCGGCAATGACGTTTGTCTTCCCGGGATATCTTCAATCACTTAGAAGTATTAATTTCATCAAGTTTACTCACGTTTAGATACGTGTCTCCTTCCCCCTTGCTGGTTTTGATGCTTCAGAATCAGCAACAAAAAATAAGCCCGTATACTAGAAATTTGTTGAGAAGAACATCATTAGCTCAAATGTATATGTGAGAATCAACTTGCTGAAGAATGTGAGCAAGTCTAATTGGGGATTAAATCAGACATTTCACCCTCCCCCAATTAGTGTTATCCCTTAAACCGACAATCTGTTTGATAAATGCCCAGATTAAGAAGAAGTCTTTAAATCGTTAAGTGCAACTCGTCTTTAGTCTTCTAACATGCAACAGAAAATGTAAAACAGACTGTAGACTCGACCTTCTTCAATATTGTCCAATTGGGGAATAGAAAGTCAGCATCTTCAACTCACCAAATGCATTCCCGTTATCTTACAAATAGCAAATCCCATCAACTAAAATCCCTCCCAATCAAACAAGAACAGAAAGATGTTCATTAAGGAAATCAGCCCCGCAACTTGAAGCACTTTGTCATTAATCAAATAAGCCCGTGTGAAGATGTCAACCAACGACTCTTAGAAGAAACTCCATGTAAAAATGACCCGATAAGAAGAAGCTCGGTTCTTACATGAGTTTGGAGCCGTTTGACCATTTATTCTCTAATATCAATCAACATGCAGTAGTTTCACACTTCTTCTCCCCCTCAAGAATTGCATACGGAGATGCCATTCTTGATTAAACAAGTGATTATCATCTAAATGTATTCTATTCACACTTCTCCCCCGCAAAATTAGCACATGATGTCGCCATCATCATTATAGTTGAGCAAGTGGAATAAGAAAACAATCAACAGTAGTTCGGTTCACTTGATGACTGATAGCGCATGGAAAAAGTATGAAGCATGTTGATGAGAATGGTCATAATAAGAAGATTTCTCTTCTTTGGAAGATAAAGCACACTCAAACGTACACTTTTCTTTTCTTAAGAGAACGAGGCTTGAACTGTTGTGTTCAAACGTCATTGCAGATTGAATATCAAGGTTGAGTTACTTGAACCCGTGAGTTATGAGATATCAATCCATTTGTTATCCATACTTTAAGCCAGTCCATGTAGTGAAGGATCGAAGTTTCTGCAACTGAGTAAGGACTACCTGCACTAACATTACAAGCTTGATTGCATATATTCTGGTTAGTGACATTAGTATACAAACCTTTTGGGGTTTCACGGTCCACCTTGATTTTGTAATCGGTAAACAGCTTTCCGGTAGGAATCTACTTAAGTCCAGCATCCTTAAACATTCTACCAGACGGTATCCACTTATGGAAAGGTTTAGGATTGTTAAGCTTCTTATGCACAGTGGAAGACTTATTGATATTCCTAGACTCCAAAGATTTAGAAGTTAGTATCCATCTAGGTGAAGTTTTAGGTTTGTTTTGCTTCTTATGCACTGAAGATGACTTACTGAAAGTCCTAGACTTAACAGGTTGAACCTTAGAACTGTTTATAGTCTTAGTGGATTGTATCTTAGCATGAGCATTAACTTTATTCAGGGATTTTGAAAGGAAATTATCATGATTAGCTTTAAAGACACATTTAAGACAATTCGAGCAAATAGGTTGATTAGATTTAGATAAAGATCTAGAGTTCTTAGAGTAATCTGCTACGGGAATTGTTTTAATCGAAACACAACTACTCTTAGATGCAAGCCAATCTCTAGAATTTTGTGGAGTTTTCCTAGGTAATGATTTACTACTACTAGCAGTGCCTTGAAACCTCGTAGAATTCATCACCCTAGGTCTTGAACCTAAAATTCGGTCTTTTCGAATCTGTGCCTTTTTCCTAGCTTCTTCTAGATAATAATTCTTCCACAAGTCATTCATATCATATGAATTCTGAATTTTAATGCTTGGTTTTGACACATTTTTCGAACTAATCCTAGAGGTGCTGGGAGTAGAAGTAGCTGCATGTTGAGGTTTAGAGGAACTAGAAGCATAATTCTTAGGCAACTCAAGTGAAGTGACTGGTTTTGACAAAACTTGTTTCTCATCAACTTGGGAGGCAAACCGTGTTTTTGAAAATTTTGGTCTTTCGGATATAAACGCAGTAGGCTGCCTAACAACGGACCGGATTCTAATGGGATGAGAAACTGGTTTCCCAAAGGTTGATGGTTTTGTAAACTTAGTGTTAACACTTTTCCCTACAGTTTTCCTAAGCTCATTTTTTAAGGCAACAATAGCGAAACTCTTTTCCTGGAGTTGAGCTTTGAGTTCATCAATTTTTGCTATCAAAGAATTTGTTTGTTCCATTGACTTAGATCTAGCTTCTTTGACAGAGTCACTTAGTTCTATGTGATGCTTTCTCAAAGACTCATTTTCCTTTAGTAATTTGTCCACACAAACCGCTAATTCATCATTTCTCATTTGAATATCATCAATAGCATTAACATCAGAATTACTTGTAACCAAATTACTTTTCACATGCATACCAGAAATATGTTTCTTCAGATTGTAAATGGTTGAGTCTTTGTCTTGAAGCTGATCTTTCAAAGTGTTAATTTCAAAAAGTTCACGGAATTCAGGAAGTTCCGGATTTTTACATGGTTTGTTAAGTTGAAAACTTTCTTCTTTACTCTGTATCGCAATTTCAAGTGAAATGCAATGTTTTTCAAGATTTGAGAATTTGTTTGAAAGTTCATCAAAAGCCATTTTATCAACCATATCTTTTGTTTTGAAACACTTAATCTCAGACTCAGCCATGAACATTTATCAAAGTCATGTTTAGCATCATGATCAGTTTGTTTAAGAGCTTTAGCAGATGTACTATGTTTAACAGTTAAGGGTACCTCATCACATGACACCTGTTCATTTGTCGGTATGATATCTGCATTCACATCATGCATAACAAGAGTCACTGAACTGCAGGCTGTTTCAAGCTTATCTGACTCTGAGCCTCTGTATTCAGTACAGCCGGTTTCATCCTCCTTTGTTGTATCTGATATTCTGCATTCAGCATCACCCGACCTTTCAAATGAATCAATACCCGACTTATCACAACATTCACTTAATTTCACTTGACACTCATTCAAATTATCATCCTCTTGAGCAGCTTCCTTAATGTACTTTTCCACATTATCCATAAGTTGGATAAATGTATTGACGAACTCATGAATTTCCATTCCAGTATGTTTCTTGAAGGAAATTCCAGTCAAGTGTTGATCGAAGTCTGCGGAATATTCCCCATTGATAAATGGCTGAAATTGGTTGTGGATTACCTGAAGTGCAGCGTTGGAATCATCCTTTAATACCTTCTTTTTGGTAATTTGAAGCTTCAGTTGTTCTAAGTTCAAAGAACAAGGTTCTTGTCAATGTAGGTAAGTCCTGGCGAAAAAGAGCACTACATGTTCGATCCCCAGTTGTGGATAACAGCTGTATGAGGTGATGAAGTAGTTGATAGGGCTCAATGTTGCATTCCATTTGCTTTGCATCATGTATAATTAACAAGTGTGATTCTTTGATATTTGACTCAGAATGTGATGTGTTTTGATCATAATTTTCTGAATCAATCATGGTTAAACATTCTGAGTAGCAAACAGTTTCTTTGTTCTGTGAGGTATCATAGAGTTCGAGCACTTTGGAGATTAAAGGGTCAGTGATGTAAGACATTGTGTTGATGGATATTAGGCACAAGTCGCTTGCATTAATTCACCAAGTCGCTAAATATCTTGAAGACAAGTTGCTTCTCACACAAGTCGCTAGGTACTCAACTCGCTAAAGTACAAGTCGCTATAAGTACAAGTCGCTAGATACAAATAGCCAGATGCAACAAGTCGCTAAAGTAATAACTCGCTAAATGAGCAAGTCGCTAAGGAACAACTCGCTAAGTGTGCAAGTCGCTATAGAACAACTCGCTACTCAAAACAAAGTCAAGTCGCTAAAATTAGCAAAGACAAGTCGCTACGTTGCCAAGTCGCTAGCCGAAATGGTACAACCACTACGGTGTACTTTTTGTCGCTTTGTCTCAATAGACAAGTCGCTAGTGCTCAAGTCGCTACCACAACAACTACAAGTAGCTGAAAAATATAGAAGCAAGTCGCTACCAAGAATAATACTCCGAGACTCAAGTCGCTAGCAAGAAAATCTCAAACACAACACTTTTCAATCCAAAACAAACCCAACCACAGTGATTCAAGCTTTCCAAATCAAAACCCAAGCACTTACAATGATTCTAAACATAAAAGTACAATCAAAATTCAAACTTTAACACAAGAAATGATCCAAATGATGCAAAAACCACTAAACTTTTTTCAAACCCAAAAACCATATAAAACCACTAGAAATCCAAGAACATGTAAGAGAGATGATCAAACCATGGCTCTTGATACCATTTGTAACATATTGGATTTCATAAACACATAACAAACACTAGTAAGGATCGAATGAGATAGATAGTTTAGAGAGAGAAAGTAGGATGGGAGCCTTTCTAGAGAGAGAAAGTGAAAGAAAACATAGAAGGTTAGATTAAGTGAAAGGTCCAACCCTCTACCTTGGGAGGTAGAGGGTATTTATAGTTTTACATAATACGCCCTCTGACGGGCTGTGGATCAGGCATACAGTGGGTAAAGACCCGTCCGTCCTCCACGGTGTTGCACTAAGCTAAACTAATAACTAAATAACTAACTAATAACTTGTAAATAACTTAATGTCTACGAGCTAACATATGCTAGACTAGTGTTGGGGTGACTGACTCTTCAACATGGATTTTCTAAATCCTAACAGTAACGCTTGATACTAGGACACCACTAAAATCCTCTAGCTCAAGTTTGTTTAGGTTTAATCTCGTCAAAACGTTCGAGGAGATGATAAAACATGAAACGTTGATCTTCCCGTACTTCATGTATCAAACTTTCAACATGTTGACAATGATAGCAATCTTTGTCATGGCTAGGTAGTGGTGGTGGAAGAAAAGAAATTGCTTGATGTAAAGGATCAAGTGAAGCGGGTTGGGGAGCCTCAAACGATGGAGGGATTGGTGGAGGCACATTTGAAGATGGCTCGACCAAGAATGACGGTGGTGGTAGGGAAGTGTCAACTTCCATATGGTCGGGTGGTTGACTTTTATAATTTCTCATAATCCAAATGGGATTATATGATAGTGACGGTGAAACGGAAGTCGGAGCTAGTGTTGACTCAACACCTTGATTTTGTACCATTATTCCTCCTAATGAGGAGAATGTTGCCGGTGGAGGAGGATGAGACGGCCTAGGAGGCAAATCCTCTTAATTATAGAGGTGTAGTGATGATAGTGGAGTTGTGAATGAAATAGCTCTAGGAACCAATGGTGATGGTTTAGTAGAGATGGGATTGTTTGGCCTAGGAGGTATGGTGGTGTTTGACATAGGTAGTTTTGTGGGTACTATCCTTTTAGGGATTGGTTTGATTGGTGGAGGAGAAATCCTTGCATTTGTGGACTTGACCGGAGATGATTCGGTTGAAGATATTTCGTGTACAACACGAGCAAATTTCTTGGGTGGTTCTTTGGTTGATGAGTTACCACTTGGAGTTTTCCTCATGATGAGATGATTTCAAGAGGTTTGGAAAGATTTCTAAGTGCTGAAAGTTAGAATGAGGATGATGACTTTAGGAGTCCTAACAATGTGGTTTATAAAGCAAGGGATTTTCCAAGTGCATTCAAGACTTAAGCCACTAAAATTCATTGGAATGTGATGATTAACATGCACAAGAGTCAACTTCAGAGTTGTACTAATCTAGGAATTCATTTAAGATGAGATGGAGTGTTCAAGTTAGCAAGATGAGCTTGAAATGATTGTTTTGGCTAAAGTTGACATAAATCTGTCATACGGATCCCACTGTTCCCTCCTTTGAGGGATCCGCCTAGGCTAATCCTAGGGATCCGTCTATCAGCAGCTAAGAAAAGATAGCAATGATGTTTGTAAGGTCTAATGCCTATTTCTTCTTGAGTGTTTCAGTTTATCAAAGTGTCTTAAATGAAGTAGTGCTCAAATACTTAAGGATAATGAGTGATGTAGCTAATGATTGCCTTTTATGGAAGAAATTGGAACTTTCTTGAGTACCAATGAATGAGCAAAGATGACACTAAAAATTAAGAGAGTGTCAAATGGAGCTAAATGATCCTAGAGATCAGATAGTGACTTAGGATAATGTTTTGGAGAATATCCTAAAGGCTTTAAGATGAAAAACTAGAATTTGATCAAATTTGACCCATTTTGAGGTAAGGATGATTATGATCAATTTTGCCATAATCGAAAGGTTTCCAAAGCTAGATATGAGGGATCATGTGAGAAATGATGAATGAGCTTGAGAGCGGAAGAGTAATGGGTTTAAGTGAAACGATAGATCTACAAGCGTCTTGAGTGTGATCTAGATGAGTTATGTGTGAGTACGAAAGATCTACTTAACTTGATAAGGACTTAATTTGCCTTAAGGCACTATGTCTAACTTAGTGTGAAGTGTTCTAAGGACATGTTTCAAATACAATGATTGCTATTGCATTTTCTGTTTGCCGGATCCCACGGTTCCCTAAGAGTAGGGATCCGTCTAGTACAACCTTTGGGATCCGTCTATCTGCTAAGCAGAACCTTTACTAAAGGTATGCAATGATTTTAACAATGCATTATATTTCAAGGTTAGTTAAGGAGGTTCTAACACTAAGATATCAAATGTAAAATGTTTTATTTCATGAAATAAATTGGATTACATTGATAAAGCATGAATACTAAGGATTGATCCTATTTGAAAGATTACTAAGTTCCTTAATCATTTTCGCTAGAAGGATCATCAAATAGTTGATGAGTGTTTGCAGATTCAGGAATGAAAAAAGTCTTCATGAGAGATGTGTTTAGAGGTTCCATCATCTTGTTCACAAGTACGTACAACGGACTTTGAAATTGAGGGTGGAAGTACATGATGTTATGATAAAGGCGCGTCAAGAACATTCCATAAGGGATGAGTTTGTTCTTGGAGCCTTGAAGATTTACAATTCGCCTTGCGAAGAAGTAGGCGAGATTGTATGGTTGTTGTGTTAGCAAACAATACATTATGTGAGCACAACAAGCGGGAAGGATTTCTCGATTTCCCCTAAGACTACAAACATTTTCACGTAGGATGAGTGCAAGAGGTTTGTACTCTTCTCGGATATCTCGTGTAAAGATAATGTTGGATCGATATACTTTAATCAAACTATCTTAACTAGCTTGTTAAGGTTTAATAACCTCGGATAAATCCTAAGTTATTAACAAAGAAACACTGAGCAATCTTTATTAAGTACGCGGAATTTACTTAACAAAGCTAAGAAGAATAACCTTTTATTATAAACTTTAAATCTGCTTATTATGCAGATACTCTAATACAATTCTAAGATAATCGAACTTTTCTCTAAAACTCTAATTCTGAAATCGTACCTCTAATGCCAATCTAGGAGTCCTTTTATAGGCTCAAGGATATCCTAGTCGGTTTACAATTAATAACCTTGTACGACAAGTAATCTAAACATAGAATACAATTCTTTCCATAAACGAATATAACAGTTCTTTTGTTCTTGCAATACTTTGACTTCATATTGCAGTACCTTGACTTTGTCTTTAACAGTACTTTGAGTCTTTAACTTCTTCCAGTACTTTTCAACTTACAGTACTTTGATATCTTCAGTACTTTTGATATCTTCAAAGACTTTCATATCCCAACAATCCTCCCCTAACTTGAATTCTACTTGCTTGACTTCAAGTTCCTTTGTGAATATATCTTTAACAGCTTCATCTTTTAAAAACGGATTGTTTCTTAGTCTTCAAGCTTTTATCTCTGTAACATCTGTTCTTGTCAAAGTATCTCTTAGAATTGTTCTCTTTACAGCAGCATCCAGCAAGCTCCATCTTTTCAGCAACACAGCAACATTTGACAATTTGTACATTTAATTCAGTTTAAGTTGCATACTATTCTCATCACTTTCAAGTGAATCATTGAAAAATTAATGGATTTAGAACTCTTTACCAAAGCCATTATCTCTGGAGTAGCCAAATGTTTTGGTGTGTAAGACCATGGTACATTGATAACCATATGATTTTAGCAAACCACCAGCTATCAACAGATTTGTTTTGTCTTTACCAAAAGTTGTACCCTTCTGGACTAGTTAGTTCTTCTATCTAATGGTGAACTAATTACCAATAATGGTTTTCCACAGCCTTTACCACAAGCCATTTTCTTGTGGCTAGCCAACTCTTCACATTACTGATATGGTGAGTTGAATACCATCCAACTTATTAGCAAGTTGTCAACTAAAAACGGATTTGACATATCTTTACCAAAGCCGTTTGCTCATGGATTAGTCAATCCTTTTGTAACCATGGTGGATTGATAACCTATTGATGTTATCATCACAAAAACCATTTATTGAACCTTTATTTCAAAATATTTATTACTTAGCAAAAAGGTTTCTTATAAAATTTATTTAACTGGTTTAGTTCAGCAAACAGTACTTTGATGAAAGTACTGTCTGATCAGCAGTACTTTGAATAAAAGTACTGATATATCAAAAAGTATTTATTCAAATAAAATTCATACCAGTTATTGATCATTCTCAGCAATGGTAGTCCAGTTTCTAAACAAGTTGATAACCATGCAAGCAGTTTCATTATCCTCTTCTACTTCCAATCCATGCTCTAGCATTCTTCTCATAAGCTCAACTGTGAGAGGGTATCTTCTTTCAGCAAAGATGTTTATCATTGTTCCATTTTCCAGCTCCAAAACATGAACTCCAGATTCTTCAAAGAATCTCCAGCAAACTATTTCCCAGCTTTCTTGATTCTTCCAGATATCATTAGTGCTCTCTTCTTCAGTTTCCCATAGAGTTATGAGATCACCATGTAAAACCAAACCAATCCCTTCCAATGGATTATTTTCAAAGTAAGCCTTCACAACATGATATAAGTAGAATAGGTCTACTCTATCTATAATATGCAGTAAATCCCATAGCCTTTTAAAAACTTTGAAGCTTTCATCTTCTTTATGAAAAATCATGTAATCTCCATTCTTGGATTTCACAACTTTAAAAACACTGATCTTTGATCTGTTCATCTTCATGTCATCATCTTCCTTTGTATAATCAAAATCTACCATTCCGAGATAATTCTTCAATTCATCTCTAGTCTCAGATCTTAATTCAACCTTTTCTTTCTTTGAAAACTGAACATCTGTAACTCCAGTTTTTCTTTTTCTCTTTAAGCTCTTCTTCCTTTCAATTCGTCCAATGAGCTTCTTCTCTAAAGTCTTTAATATCAGCAACACTCTTCTTATAAGCTGCTATTTCAGCATCATAAAGTCTTTTCATATCAACATAGTTTAACTTCTGCAAACCCTTATATCCTCGACTTTTTAAATAAGCCATCATAGCATTTCTGTCCTTAGCTAAATTAGGTCTTCTTGGCATAAATCTAACAGGTGTAGGGATCTGTAAGGTTCAGTAGCTTCAACATCTAATTTATCTTGCACCTTTTGAGCTGCTTCTCTATTCAGAGCTTCTTGAGCTTCCTGTTCTTCTCTATCTTTAGCATCTAACTCTTCTTGAATTTTTCTAGCTGCAGCTTCATTCCTAGCAACTTCAATTGCTCTAAGTTCTGCCAAAGTGAGTTTCTTTTTCTTTGTTTCAACCAGAATACCTTTCCCTTTATCTTTTGGATCAATTGCAGGTTGAGATGTTCTTGGTTGTTCTTCTTCTTGTACATCTCTAATAGTAACTCCTCCTCTTGGTTGTGACAAATCTAATATTGTAGCAATTAATTCATCATCACTTGCAGAATGAATAGGTTTGAGAATAGCTTCCTCCTCTTCTTGTATAACAGTTGTAGAAGGACCAGCTTCTTCTTCAAAATTCAAAACTCTTGGAGTTATCACTTCTTGAAAAGCAGTACTTTGTTGTTCAGTACCTTGAACTTGTTCAGTACTTTGTTGTTCAGTACCTTGAACTTGTTCCTCTTGTTCATCAGTACTTTCAGATTGTTTCTTCTTCTCAACATCTTCTTTCAAATTTTCCTTTTCTAAATTCCTCCCCAAGTTGACAGAAGATGATTTAGGAACCTTCTTGCGTTTTAATTCCTTACGAAGTTGTTTACGACGTTTGTTTTCCTCTTTAACCCATAAGTTGAAACCTTGAATATATGGTTTAATAAAATTCCTCAACCAGATATACTTACGCTTCAATTTCCTAAGTGCTTTAGCTTGAAACTCAACAGTCTTGTTCAACCTAATGAGCTCCCTTGTCAAAGCATAATTATCCAAAGTCAAACCTTCACGAGGTATAGTATGATCATCACCTTGAAGATGTGAATGTTCTTCTGAAACAGGAACAGAATGTTGTGGAGATGGAGTAGGTGTTCTTTCAATCTCTGCTTGAACCTCGGGGCTTGGAGAAACAAGACTGTAAAGATGCAGTACCTTCAACAGAAGCAGTACTTTCAGATGCAGTACCTTGTGAGGCAGCACTTTGTGAAGCAGATCTAGGAGAAACAGAATTAGGACCTTCACTTTCTTCATCCTCTCCAGCTTCATTACGTACAGCTTGAACAACTTCCATCATTGTAGAAGTTAATGGAATATCTCCACCTCTGAACAAAGCACTTCGCCTAGCCATAAATGTAAAGATTTTGGCTTGTTGCACAATGACAGGTAACAAAGCAGCAGGTTTTGGAACATCAGCCAATTTCTTGTTTAAGAAAACCTGTACAAACCTTGGGTACATCAGCCATTTTGACCCAGAGGATATATGTGATAGCATCCCATCCAAAATAAGCTTTGAAAAATTAAACACTCTGTCAGTAGCTAGTCCAACCACTGCAGATGCTATATTGGACCCAAACTGCTCCCAAGAAGTACTTTTAGAACTTATGCAATGAAGCAGTACATGAATCAAAAACTTCCATTGAGGACAGAATAATGCTTTCTTGAATGTTTGTTCTGTTAAAGATCCTTCATAACCAAGATTCCTAAAAGTATCCCAAATCAGTTGCTTGTCAAATCGAATAGCCCCATCTTCATCTCCAAATAATAAATCTTCTCGTATAGAGGCTTCTGTAATCTTGATAGTCCTTCCAGCAACTGTAGATCTAATATAATATTCATCCTCCTCCATGTTATCTCTAGCATTAGCCCAAAATTCTTGAATCCAAGGTTCAATAACATCCGGTTCAACTAAAAGAGCATAACTAATAGGCGACCAAGTAAGATAATCAACAATATCATAAAAAGCCATATTCGCCTCAGTCTTGTCCAAATTAGCCACCATATTGTGCTTTGAAACAGTTAAACGATTCGCCATTGTTGAATAAGAGAGCACAATAAAGATTTTATCGAAGAATAAAGAGATGGTGATTGGGAGATAAGTATGGAAAAGATGTAAAGTAATAATATGAGAGGGAAAATCGGAAGTAGTTATTTATAGGTAGGATTTGAAAAATCACAGCCTATAATAACAAAGTTACCGTTACTATGAATTACCCATCAATATTACCGTTGGAACAGTACTTTAATACGACAAACAGTACTTTCCACATAAGCAGTACTTTCCGAAGCAGTACTTTCCAAGCAGTACTTTCAGGAAAAACAGTACTTTGCCAAATTCCTTCATATAAACTAAGTATAAACAAGCATCCTCCCCTCAAGCAATACACAGGACTATACTAACACCTTATAGTCCTCCCCTTAAACATAGCTTAGTAGTTAATCATTCCAATGCTCACGACCAAGTGATTGAATCGTGACACATCAAAACCTTTTGTGAGCAAATCAGCTACATTGTCATCCGTGTGTAGGGTCATTAGTTTTAGTACGTACGTACTCGACAATCTTTTACTGCTTCAATAAAAACAAATCTGCTTCTGTCGATGATAATAAATCTTTTTCTTTGACACAAAAACCTTGAATAAATCCTATATCAAGAGCTCCCTGCTCTGATACCAATTGATAAGATCGTTTATAAGCTCAACTAGGGATCAATAACAAAGACTAATAACATGCACAACGTAATAAACAAATCGTTACTTTATTATTGAACAAGGTTTTTCATTCACTAACACTAACTAACCCTAGACGTTTATAGGAACACGTCTACTAACTAAACTAATAACCTAGGCGTTTACATGAACATACGCCTAGGACACACACACACACCTTTAGTCGACTACATATTGGAAGACATGTATAAAAACCTACACCTATGTCCTCTTTATATAATAGAGGATAAGGACTAAATAATAAAACTTTCATTGCAAGCAAGCCCTTCCATCTTTTAGTAGGTTTCCTTCTTGTCATATTAAGTCCCTCTTGTTTCATTCTTTTTGTCTTTATCAACTCAAACTTGTAATTCCCAACAGATAATGTTTGGATCGGAGAAATATGGTCGAGGTTTGCATATTATGCGATTCAAATCTTCCGGGGAGGGTATGTGAGAACAATATGGACTATTTTCTTCACGAAAGTTGAAGAGAGAATCAAGAGACCAATCTTCGATGAAGGCACATTGTACATGATTTGGAATTCGGAGAATTTGAGCAAATTGCCCAAGGGTTAAAACAAACTTTTGGTTTTTGATCCAAAACCAAAGAGATAGAGAGCGATCCTCGTTACGAACGAGTTCAACTTGACGGAAGAATTCCAATACAAACCTTGGACATATTTTCTCGTTAATTTCGAGAAGACATTCCAATCCTATGGTTTGGAAGGATGTATTGATACCTTCTTCGTATTGTAGAGGAGTGTCGACAATACGTCCTTCGTGGAAGTGACGGGTTTCGAGATTATTGAACCCACGGACATGATTACCAGTGTGTTGGGCTCAAGGGAGATGTTAGGAGTGTAGACGCTAGTGAGTGAAAATCAAACTCATATTCATGCGACATAGCGAAACCTATAGGAAAGACAAGCTCATAGGATGTGATGTATTACGGGTAAAACAATGATTACCTAACGTTTTTACAAGATGTTTATTAACAATGACATTTAACTCACTTAATGTTTGACATTCTAGTAGAACATTTCTTTTAGGAAGAAAGTGGTTTTTATTTTGCATGAAAAATCTGTTATCAGAAGGACGGTTCCCTTCTATAAGGGATCCGCTAGTATACTTTCCCGATCCATGGATCTCAGAAAATGTAGATTTTTGATAAAAACATAAGTTTAATAGTTTTATACCAAGATATGTGTTTTAGCCTATATTTTCTTTTAGCATGCATTCATGGTTTCTAATGTATCACGAAAGAATACGAAAGATAAAAAGAAATAATAAACACATTATGATAATAACCTAGATAAACTAGACTATTAATAATATTTCATTTCAATGCTAAGAATGATACAAAGGATTGGGTATATAACCCCAATGTAGATTAACAACACAAAGTAAATGTCTCCGTATGTGAACTTCATCATAGGGAACACATGAGCGATGAGTGTTAAGGCGATGAGTATGAGGGCGATGTAAACCATGTTGATGATGAGCCTTCTTGATCTTGGTTTGAGATGAAGAGGAAGATGAAGTTTTGAGTGAGAGGTAATTTTTAAAAGTGGAAGATTTGAAAAAGTGGGGATTTGATAGAGCGGATGACGGTGGGTTTATTTATGGGGAAGGAGGAATTTTTGAGATTTGTGTTTTGTTTTATTATTAGAAAGACATGATTTTGGGATTAAGTGAAATAAAACACACGTTTTATATACCACGACTTTAGACGAGAAAGTAACACGTATGTGAGAAAAGGCTTCCTAATGAAGCTACATGTAATACATGTATATGCACAAAAGATAATCATATAAATACCTATGTAGTCATACTTAATTATCAAGCTAATGTCATTTAGAGATAAGTAGAAAATCATACCTCTAATGCACTTAGGAATGTCTTTACAAATGACACAGCAAATGTCAGTAGACAATTTTGGCTCCTTTGTGTTTAAGATACCTTCTTAGGGAAGGTATTCTTGTTACCAAGCGATTCCTATGGCTTGGTAGGTATGAGCTTTGACTAAGCAACATGACAAAGAAGATTAGTTCAATTAAATAAAAAATAAATAAATAAGAAAAAATGTTGTCATCTAATCAACATCCAAACAAAGAGTTTTAAAAGACATGGTGTTTGTTTTTATGAAAGACCTTCTTTGTAGTTTTCAATTAACCATGGATCGTATCAAGTTTTTTAAAGTACAATATACTTCAAGAAACTTGGTAACGAAGCTCTGATGCCAATTGTGGAAAACTAGAAGGGGGGGTTGAATAGTTTTGCCAATTAAAACTCGTTTTAAACTATTTAGATAGACTTATATCAATCTATTTTGATGTGTGTTGGATGTTGATAAACAAACATATAGAAATATAACTAAGTAATGAAAAGATAAAGAGTAAGAAGCACAAAACCACAACGCGAGTCTTTATAGTGGTTCGGCTACAAGGACACCTTCCTTGCCCTACTCCACTCCCCGAGTCACCTACTCGAGAGTTTGTAATCACTACACAACACCAACTCCTTATGGCGGAGAAGCCTTCACAACGTCGCCTACTCTTTTTCAGGTACTAGGCTAACCACCGAGTTCTTTCACACCAAGGTGAACCACACCTACCACAACGTCGCGTACCCTTTATCCGGTACTAGGCTAAGTACCGAGTTCCATTACAATAGAAGAACTACTACCCAACACTACACCAATCGACTAACCCCAAAGGAGACCAACTCCTTATTACAACATCATCAAGGATATCAATATCCTTGGATCCAATACTAATCTATCTTGTACATCGAAACACACCATATCGAATGTACATCTTAGGCACCTTTCACTAATGCCTTTAACTAGATCTTCAAGTCACCCTTCACTAATGTCTTTTGACTTGACTTTTAGGCACCCTTCACTAAGGCCTATAATACGGACGATCGACACCTTTCACTAACGTCTTCGTCTTGACACTTGAGACATCTTTCACTAATGTCCTTAACACTACACTTCTTAGAAGAAAGAAAAGAACCATCAACAAGAGGACTTCAGTAGTCTTGATGATGAGGAAGCATGGCAACTCATGGACTTGAGCTTGCTTGAGTTCAAAGGTGGTGATCTCGCCTTTAAGAGGAACCTAGAGGATCACACACAAAAACAAAACTACATACATAGATCACTTGGATCCGGGGTTAGAGAGTTTTTAACTCAAGGAGAAAGTATGTTAGAAAGGGTGAGAAACAATGAAGAAATGGCTCACTATTTATAGAGAGAAAATGCCTACTGTTCTTCTCGGATCCCACGGATCCCTCCCACAAGGGATCCGTCTAGCGTAAAGCTAGGGATCCGTGGGACGCTCCTCTTTGCCCATGGGTATTTTGGTTATGGGTCATGGGTTATGGGTTGATCCATGGGTCTCTTATTAGATATAATGTATCTTATGAGTGCAATGCAGCTAGTCAAGTGGGTATGGGTCAATACCATGGGTTATGGATATTATCCATATATGACATAAGCATGATGTCATGCAATGGGTTATGGGTCAATCTCCATGGATATGGGTCATGGACTTTGGGTTGTACCCAACTACATTCAATGTATTGGTCAATGGGTTATGACACTTAAGTTTCTACCTAACATTTATATTACCCAATATACTACATACTAGTTATGTGTATATTTGTAGGACCTTACTTTTATCAACCTTATCACAAACCCACTTAACAAACACAAGTATCACCACGTTTACCACGCTACGCGTAGAACACGTTCAACCCAAACACAAACATAAAGCTTAAACAAAGAAGGAAAGATTAAGAGAGATGGTGACTTGATGTTTATACAAAACCGTGTATGTGAGAGGATAAAGATAAACACAATAAGTTGTATATTCCTTGAGAGAGAAAATACACACACACACACACATTCAAGCACACCCCTCAAATGAGACTTTGAGGGGTATTTATAGTTCCTTACAACAATACCCTAATAGGCTTGGCAAGGGCCACTAATTGACTTGGATGGGCTTAGGATACATAAGCTTATAAACGGCTAGCATAGCTTATCTTTTAACCAATTAGCTTAGCCCAATCCACGAGCCCGATGACTATTCTAGCACGATATCTAACACACGTTACAAAGTTCCTAAGTGTGAATGACCATCACTTCTAATAAAAACTATTAAGGCTAACAATCTCCCCCTAAGGGTGGTCATTCAAAAGATGCTCCACTTGATAAGATCTTTACTTTCCTTGAGCTTGAACTTTTCGTGCAGATATAGAATAGTCTTGATTCTTTGTTCCTTCATGCTTTGTGATCAGATAATGTGGTTTTATGCCGTTGTCAACTTCAAGTAGATAGATATCTCCTCGCCTTTCTCCACCATGCTCACACTTCTATTTGTCTTTTGGTTACCAATGATGTAGTTCTCGAGTCTTTAGATTCATTGACTAAGAATCATCTTTAACTTTGTATAGCCTTTGATTATGATGAGAACTTTCATGTGTTTTTGGTATGAGCATGTGGCGAAGCTCCCACGATCAATCCGCCCGAGCTTCCATAAGAAGAAAACATAAAAAAGTTAGTAATGTTTAATTCTGCACTTACAAGTTTGAATTTCGAGGGTGTTAACAAAGATAGTGTGAAAACACGCCTCTAATTCTTACAAAGGCCGCTCCTCGAACCGAGTCCCACAAGTGAGATAACGCGATGCCGAAATACACCTACAGCTCAGATGAGTCGCCGAGGTACACCGGCATCACTCACGATCAGACCGCTTGAGACACACTAAGCGCATCTACTGGGAGTTACCGGTGACCACTGCCGTATTGTTTGATGTTGACCGCAGAGTTTCCATTCAATCACCGAAGATCACGATGTGAAACTTCTCATAAATGTTCTCAGCAGATTGCTAAGATCTGCAGACGCTAGAATATATCACTTGTGTCCTTATTGATGAACAACAAGCTATGTCATGTCATGTGTTCCTATGAGATCTTTTGATGAATCTCGTGGCTCTAGACTCTATAAGTGCATTTTGGTTTTCCGAAGGAGACTAGGGAGAGGGTCTCCTTCTTCAATACCAACGATCTCTAAGAGAAAGTCGATAGGTTATGTAGGGTTCCCAGTGAGAATGAAACAAATCCCTTTAAGAGGAATTGAGTGGTTAGAAGGTTTAGTGCAGGCCACCGGGTCCATGACGTCTTTGTCTTCAATACCGTGTCATCTAGTGACAACCAAGAGCAGATGAGTTGAACCCTAAGCTTCAACCTAAGGTTGAATATGGAGGGCTATTTCTTTTCATCCTTTCTCATTACATTTCCTTTTAATTCTTCAACCCCTTCTTTCTCCTTTCTCACATTACTCCTTTTTCAATCATACCTAAGGACTTCTAATACTAACTATGGGTATTGTCCTTGGGTAGATCCCTCCGCTCTGGCGGATCATAGGACGGATTTCCTATCCTTAGTCACCTTATAACTCCATGACTGCCCCATGTTGCCATAAAACCATTTTTCTAGAAAATCTCATAGAGTGTTTATGATAGAAAACATGTTTGAGACACTCCGCGAAGTTTTATATTTTCGTAAACACTCCCCTTCACATATGCTTATGAGTTTTAACAAAAATCTGCACATCGAGGGTAGAGTTTGCACTTTTTGAATTGATCGGCTCATGATAGACCATTCCCCACGAGACACGACACGCTTGCATAGGAGAGTTCCATTGTCAGCTTTAGTGACAACTAGCTCTAATAACCATCTTGAAGTTGTAAACACTTCTTGAAAAGAAGGTTAGACCCATGTAAGTTCATGTCTATCACAAGTTTCTCGAAATGGTACATTTACCGACTTTGATTACCGCCAATTCATTGGTTCCGTCTAATCGAAAGCTCATTTTGAGATTCAAACAACGATCATTAAAACTTTTAGATCACATTTAATCAATGCCTCCTCCCTCCTCAAAAAATAGCATATTTGTATATTTTTTATATCAATGATTAAACAACATTTTAGAATCTTTTGGGGAGACAAACGGATTTGATTTAAGCATGAATTTGGAACATTTTGATTTATACTCCCCCTTTAATAAAGCATAATCAATTAAAGGGTTTTAGAGGAGTTATCTTGAGCACAAAGTATTTTGAAAGATTTTGAAAAATCTTTTGAACAATCTGAAAAATGTGCTCAAGATGATGATGATATTCACCGTGTTAAATGTAGTAATTAAAGGCACACTTGATTTTTCTATAAAAGCACGAGTTTTGATTTGAAAAGTAATCAAAAGTCATCATTATAGTCCGGTTTCGCATCAAGTATATGAAAGCCATTATTTGAAGAAATTTTGAGAGACGACATGTTTTTTTTAGAAAACAAATAAATAATCTCGCCAAGCATCCACATACCGTATCATTGTTGAATGACATTTCTAGAAACGTATGCAATATCGACATATTGAGAGACATGTCGTGAGAAGAATATTTTTTGATTTTTGATTTTATATTGTTTTTGTATTTTTGAAAAATTTTATATTTTTATATTTTGCTTTTGTTGGTTTTCAAATTTTGTATTTTGTTTTTCAAAAATATTTACAAATAAGCTTTTTGGAAAAATCATTTTCAAGAAGATTCGAGAAGACTTCTAACTCCTCGGGGTTAGGCTTCGCATTCCAATTCGTCGAACTAAATAGTCAAACCTTTCTTTTGGAAGGGCTTTAGTAAATAGATCGGCGAGTTGGTTATCTGCTCACGAAGAATAATTCAACATTACCATTTTCAACGCATTCTCTTTGATGAAGTGATAGTGGACACGATATGCTTAGTTGAGTGATGAACGTGATTGCATGATATGGCTAGCACCTTCGAGTCACATACATAGGTATTTTATCAAAAGTAAAGCCATAATCTGTGAGTTGTGTTCTCATCCATAGGACTTGAGCACAACACGCAGATAGAGACACATACCGCTTCAAAGGGTTGAAAGTGCAATGCAATCTTGTTTCTTTGATGACCGCTTACTAACTTTTCACCCAAAAATTGTGCTCCTCCGTGATGTTTTTGTCTGTAATCTTGATCACCTGCGTGGTCCCCGTGATCCTAAAAGGCAATTAGATCAAATCCGGATTCCTTCGGATACCAAAGTCCCATGGAAATGGATGTCTTCAGTAACCGAAGATCCGTTTAACCTCTTTGAGGGCGCAGTTCGTAGTTTTGCCCTAAAACCGCATGCTAATAAGCAAACAAAGAAATGAATATCCGGGTCGACTAGCGAAGGTACATGAGAGAACCAATCATGCTCCGATATTTCTTCGGATCAATAGGTTTCCCAAAAAAATCGGCTCCAATTTATGTGAATTAATTTTTTGCAAAAATGTTGACCTTTTTCACCTAAAGTGCTTAGAAAAGTTACGAGTAGAAATGACCAACGAACCAAAAACGAGTTCAAACTTGAAGAAAAACACGTAAAGCTTCGAACTTTTTGAAAAAAACTGAAACTTTAGCATCAAATAAACCTTAAACCACAAGAATCTTGAAGATTAAAGTAACCACTTTTGAATACCGAGAGCTTACGCGTATACCACAAACCACAAAAAAAAACTTCAACCAACCACTCCTAAACCATTGTTAGGCGATTGATACCAATTGTAGGACCTTACTTTTATCAACCTTATCACGAACCCACTTAACAAACACATATCAATTATCAAGTATCACGCTACGCGTAGAACACATTCAACCCAAACACAAACATAAAGCTTAAACAAAGAAGGAAAGATTAAGAGAGATGGTGACTTGATGTTTATACAAAACCGTGTATGTGAGAGGATAAAGATAAACACAATAAGTTGTATATTACTTGAGAGAGAAAATACATACACACACACACACATTCAAGCACACCCCTCAAATGAGACTTTGAGGGGTATCTATAGTTCCTTACAACAATACCCTAATAATAAGGCGGCCAATTGAATTGGACTTGATCTTGGGATACAGCTTATAAACGGCTAGCATAGCTTATCTTTTAACCAATTAGCTTAGCCCAATCCACGAGCCTGATGACTATTCTAGCACGATATCTAACACACGTTACAAAGTTCCTAAGTGTGAATGACCATCACTTCTAATAAAAACTATTAAGGCTAACAATATTTTACCCAAATATGTATACACTAGTTGTTGTACATATGTAATACTAAATCATAAAATCACTTACACTTGTTTTAGTGTTTTATGTGAGAACGTAAGTGTGTTAGAAACTATTAGCTCAAACCATTTACGTATTTTATTTATTTCATTAAAATGATTTTACGTTTGTTATCGGCAAAACATTTAGAAGATCGTAAAATATAAATAAACGTTTTTATGGCTTATTTGTATTAACAATTTTTACAAAACTGCCCCTCTAAAACGTGTTTTGACGCCAGATAGCCCTTAAGTTTTCAAGTTGACACTTTCGACCCAAAACTTATTTATAACTAGTTTCGGTTAATTACACAACTGGTCCTTGTGGTTTTCATGCGTGCACATGCACGTATACTTTACCCCTTAAACTTTCGAAAATGACCATATTGGTCCTTGTACTTATTATACTAAATATTTTACGTAAGAACTAGCCCCTTTATCTTCTAAAAAGTTACGATTTTAACCCCAAGGCAACGTAATTTGCATTTTTAGTCCAAAAATCATTTCTAGAAAACAAAAACTTTGTAAAGTGTTTACAACTTATTTCAATCTTATATCTAACTTATTTTTATAGCTTATGGGCTTATCATGCACTTGTTGGGCCGGGTTAAACTTTAATTGGACTTTGTTTGAGCTTTATGGGCTTAGTAGTTGGGCTTTAGGCCCGTTAGTGTTTACGTTTGGTATTAATAGTGTACGAGAGTTCTTAAGGGTTTCAAGGTTTTTGTGGGTCGTTTAACATGTTCTAATTAGTGCACGAGTGTAAAATACTAAGGGGTGAGTGAGTGTGAGGTATCCAAATCAAGTGTTTATGTTAGGAAGCATTTCATACGTGTTAACGAGATATTGTCGAGACATATGGTGCATCTATCATCCCTACGTTTGATAAAAGTAATATGTAATATGGAAAACAAGTTGGAAGGGACTTACTACACTCTCAAGAGTGGTGATGATGTAAGCACGAGTATGGACACCTACGAGAAATTATATCTCAAAGAAATCTTTACCCAAGCCTCCTAGTGTTCCCTTTTGCAACGATCTTTCCCTTGCGAACCCAAGTGTTTATTGAGAGAGTTTTTGGATGAGTTGATTGTGTCAGTGAGTTGTGAGTTTTATGAGTTGTAAACTTGTGACTTTGCCAAGTGTTTGAAGTGATTTATAGGAAAAACTTAAGTATGGCCTTAAGATTTGTTTACTAATAGATTGTCTAGGTTCTAGGTTTAATAGTCTTGTGTTTGTGTTTGTATATGGCATGCTTGGGTTAGTAGCGTGAATTGTGACACTCCCATTGCCTAGTCGAATCAAGGGTGACACAATACCCATTGGATCTCAAAGTCTTTGGTGGTCAAAGGGGTCTAAGTAAGCTTTAGTCTAATTAAATATTAGTTAGGGTGGCTTATGGTATGATTTTTGTCCCCTCTTCCAATTCGACATGTGCTCAAATGGAAACCTTTGTGGTACTAGACCGGTTACAAGCGAGACATAGGAGACATATTTGTTTTGGTTATGTTGGCTCGACCGGTTACAAGACAAAGTGCAAGAGTAGTATCACAATTTCTTACATTTGGTTATTGGGTGTGTGTGTTGGGCTTGACAGCCATGCCCAAAAGGAATTAGGGTGAGGGCTTGTTTTGTGGATCGTGTAAAATGCTAGGCCCAAAGAAAAAAATCAAACGTGTTGGGCTCGAGAGGGTAGCGAGACCCAATCGTGAAAATATAGGGTGGGCTTGGTTTGGTTACGAGGCCCATTAACGTGTCGGGTTGAGTTGTGAAGTGGTAAAATGTCCAATGAGTTCCGAGGCCCAAATACAAATTTTATACATTTTTATTATGATTTATTTCGTATTTTTACAAATTTTTACGTATTCGTTAAGTATTTTATGGTTATCAGGATCGTGGGGAATTTCGTTCTGATCACAACGGTATATTTATGAACGCTTAAGCTGCGTTGATCATGCATATGCTAAATGATATGCAAAATGTGATGTTTAGAAAATTTCGTGACAAAATAAATCGTGCTTAATTTCTGATTAAAGCTTTAAGTACATTGAAATTTTTCGAGAGCTTACTGTACCTACCCCTTAAGAGGAACGCCAAGTTAAACTCGCAGAGGTTGTCATGGTGGTTAGATGAACAGTGGGGATAAGAACGCATTACATCCTCGCCCAGGTGAACTCTCACCTCATTTCTTGTGATTCCATCGAACTTCAACTATAGGAATGCTGGCTTTGCTTAAGCCTCTTTACTCTTTGTCCATGATCTCAACGGGTTCTTCGACAAAGCTAAGTTTGTCATGAGCTGGATGTCCCGAAAGCGTATGACTAGAGTTTCATCCGATAGACACTTCTTAAGATTCGAGACATGGAACGTGTCATGCACTCGACTAAGTTCTTCGGGAAGTTCGAGTTTATATGCCACTGGACCAATTCTTTGCAGGATTTTGAACGGTCCAACGTATCGAGGATTGAGTTTTTCTCTTTTTCCAAATCTGCCCATCCCTTTCCAGGGTGATACTTTGAGCATTACACGGTCTCCGACCTGAAAGTCCATTGGTTTTCTTCGAGCATCTCAGGTAGCTCTTTGTCTATCTCGAGCTGCTTGAAGTCGTTGCCTAATTTGCATTATCTTGTCTCTTGTCTCTTTTTGGGCCCGTGGAGTTGTACTTCTCCAACTTCTGCCCAGCAAACTGGCGATCGGCATTTTCTTCCATAAAGTGCTTCAAAAGGAGCAAAATTTTAATGTCGTGGATAACTTTTATTTTAAGAGAATTCAGCTGAGGTAAGTGCTTATCCCATCCTTTTCCGAAATCATCATCACGCGGCTCTTAGCATGTCTTCCGAGTTTGGATCGTTCTTTCACTTTGTCCATCTGTTTGAGGATGGTAACGCGTACTCATATCCAAGTTGGTACCCATGGCTTTTTGAAGTGTTTGCCAAAATCTCGAGGTGAATCAACTATCACGATCAGATATGATAGAGATTGGTACACCGCGGACGAGAAACAATCTCTTTGATGTACAGCTTCTAGCGAGTGTAATCATCTCCGTTTCTCCTTGATTGGCAAGAAATGAGCGGACTTCGTAAGACGGTCTACGATAACCCAAATGGTGTCAAAACCATTAGAAGTTCTCGGAAACTTCGTGATGAAATCCATTGTGATTCTTTCCCATTTCCATACGGGAAGTTTTGGTAGTGTTAACAATCCTGATGGCTTTTGATGTTCATATTTGACTTTCAAACATGTCTAAGACTTACTAGCGTATTCGGCGATATCAGCCTTCATGTTAGGCCACCAGTACAAAAGCTTTAGATCTTGATACATCTTGTTGGGACCAGGATGTATGGAATACTTCGATTTATGTGATTCATGCATGATGAGTTCTCGGATACCTCCGTAGAGTGGAATCCAACTTTGATTTTTGAAACATAACGTTCCGTTCGATCTTTTCACAAATCCATTCTCATTCTCCGGCATGCCATAAATATTCTCATTCGGCCTATTTACTTCTTTAAGTGCTTCGATCTGAGCTTCAAGAATTTTTGATGGTAGGGGTGAATTGATTACCATACCCAATGATCTCACTCTAAGTGGCTTAGGGCAATATTTTCTGCTCAAGGCGCGGCAAACCACGTCATTTCTTCCGGGGATGGTAACGAATCTCGTAGTCATAATCACTGAGTAATTCTAGCCAGTGACGCTGGACGCATATTCAGTTCTTTTTATCTAAGATGTGTTGAAGACTTTTTGATCGTGTACACTATACACTTGTTCCAGACAAATAATGTCTCCATAACTTGAGTGCAAATACCACAACGCCAAGTTCTAGATCGTGAGTAGTATAATTCTTCTCATGAGTTTTGAGTTGTCGTGACGCGTAAGCAATCACTTTGTTCCTTTGCATGAGAACTGCGCCTAAACCCATGTGTGAAGCATCGCAATATACTACAAAATCTTCTACTCCTTCCGGTAGTGCCAAGATGGGTGCTTCGCAAAGCTTGTTCTTTAGGAGTTGTAAAGCTGATTCTTGATCGTCTCCCCATTCGAATTTCTTCGTTTTATGGGTTAACTCGGTCAATGGTTTGGCTATCTTCGAGAAACCTTCGATGAATCTCCGATAATAACCAGCAAGTCCTAAGAATTGACGATTTCAGTGGGGTTGGTGGGTACTGGCCAATTCTTTACTGATTCGATCTTTGCGGGATCTACATGGATTCCTTCACTGTCGATCACGTGACCAAGAAATTGGACTGTCTCAATCCAAAAATCAAATTTGGAAAACTTTGCGTACAATTCTTCATCCTTGAGTAGCTTCAGGACAGTTATCAGATGTTCCGCATGTTCTTCTTTATTACGGGAGTAGATAAGGATATCGTCGATGAACACAATGACGAATTTATCCAGATATGGTTTACATACTCTATTCATGAGGTCCATAAATACAGCAGGTGCATTAGTTAAACCAAATGGCATTATTTGGAATTTATAATGGCCATATCGAGTTCTAAACGCGGTCTTGGGTATATCTTCTTCTTTTACCCTTAACTGATGGTATCCAGATCTTAAATCAATCTTCGAGTACACACTCGAGCCTTGTAACTGATCAAACAGATCATCGATTCTTGGTAAGGGATAACGGTTCTTGATTGTGAGCTTGTTCAATTCTCTATAACCGATACACATCCGAAATGATCCATCTTTCTTTTTAACGAGTAAAATTGGTGCTCCCCAGGGTGAGGAACTTGGTCTAATGAATCCCTTTTCAGATAGCTCTTCTAGTTGTGTGGACAATTCTTGCATTTTGGGCGCTAAAGCAGGTACGTGCTCGTGCACGAGTAGCTCCAGGGATAGATTTTGAAATTTGACATGTCGCAGGTGGGAGTCCGCAAATCTGGAAACACCTCAGGAAATTCTTTGACTACAGGCACATCCTCTAGTCGTTTCTCTTCCGACTTCTTTTCCATTACTTGAGCTAAGAAGGCATAACATCCTTTTTCCATGTACTTTATCGATTTCGCATAGGATATGGTACTTAAGTACTTTCTAATTTGATCTCCTTGGATGACTAAAGTTTCACCGTTTATCGGGATATGAACGGTTTTCTCGTCGCAAACAATCCTAGCACGGTGTTTGGACAACCAATCCATGCCAATTATGACATCAAAACTACCAAGTTTGATTGGGAAAAGATCTTTGAGGAATGAGTGGTCTTGTAAAAGAATAAGGCATTTACGGATTACGGTGTTGGTTCATATTATGTTTCCATCGGCAAGCTCTATCTCATAAGTTGTATCGCGATTGGGGATATTTCTAGTAATGGTGCAAAAGTAGTAGATACAAAACTCTTATCGGTTCCAGAGTCAAACAACAAGATTTCTGAATGATTGTTAAGAGAATACGTACCCGTCACAACATCAGGGTTCAACGGCACATCTCCATCTCCTAGCACGTACGCTCTTGCACGCGCATTGTTGGGTTGAGCTGCATTCAACTTTGGGCATTGACTCTTGAAATGACCTTTTTCTCCACATCCATAACAATTCATGTTTGCCATAGTGTTTCCCCCTCCAAGGTTTCGGCAATGCTTTCCTTGATGACCTACCTTGTTGCACTTGTCACATTTCACAGTACAAGGTCCAGAATGGTGCATCAAACATCTGTTATACCCTTTTCCAGCAGTGGGTGCAACATAAGCCCTTGCAGCTTCTTGCCTTCGGTTTTGCCGATTGTGATGATGGTTTTTGTTGCGGTGATACTGGTTGTTGTTCCGATTGTTGTTGTTGGACTGATGGTGGTTGGAATTTGAGTTTTTCCGATCATCTAGCTTTCTTTTGTTGTCACTTGAGCCTTGTGCATTTGCAAGCTTCAATATCGGTTCCATAAGGCGGTGGGATACAATGACAACTTCTTCAACAGTCTTTGGATTCGAAGCGATGACATCTCCTTCGATGCTCTGGGGTAAACCTCCGATCAAAGCTTCCAAAAGCTTTTCATTGGTGGGAAACAGATAAGGACACATAGCTCTCAGCTCATGGAATCTCTTGAAGTATGTCTTGAGATCATTACCTTTAGCACCAGTGGTAATACTCATCTTCGAGCTTCTTGATCTCAGCTCTCGGGCAATACTGTTTCATCAACAGTTGTTTCAGATCTGACCATGAAATCTTACAAGCTTCTTCCACTCCAATTGGTTGAGCATGGGCTTTCCACCAAGATAACGGATCTTCTCAACAAAGTTCCGCCGAACTTGACTTTGCAATCATCTGCGCAATCACTTTAGAAATACGCTTCATTCTCTCAAACCAATGAAGTAAACCAATAGCACCTTCAAGTACTTGAAGAATGTTGTCGGCTGCGTTCATGAACTCTTTGTAACTACACTTACGAGTTACAGAGGACTCACTTTGATTTGTCAGAGTGTTAGTTGCATTTGAGTTTGCCATTTCAACAATATGCAGCCTGCGACACGATTCTCTTCAAAGGGCGAGCAAAGTGCTTTAGCCTCACGTGCGCTTGAACAACACGCTCAACTTCAACTTCTCGAGCGATCTCCCTACCGATCTCTAGCTTCTCTTGCAATTTTGGCTCTTGAGATCTAGCTTTCTTGCGATCTCAGCCTCTCTTGCAATCTCAGCTTGTCTTCAGGCGCTTTCATCGTGCCTCTTATTCGCTCACTTCAAAGAATGCGTTCATCTTCTACTCTAGCAATTCGGTGTATGTCTGTGCTATATAGCATCGCTTAACGCCAGTTTCAATGACCATTTTTCGAATAGCTGCGGGAGTGATGGTGGATGAGGTAGCTTTCTTCTTGACCATTTTTCTAAAATTACCAAGAAATAAACACCAAGATTAAGAAATCATCGATCGATAATGAAAGTGATTACACATTATAAATATCATAATAGTCAAGATCACCACTTTAAATCAATGATATGATATCGTTATGACTGACAATAAGTGAATCATGATTTTTCTCAACAAATCATAACATATATATATAAGGACATAAGGATCGGTTTGGCATACATTACAGATGAATAATATCACAACACAAGAATATAAGAAATACAACCATAGGATACATAGAATACATCATTACATAGTATTGTTCACAACCATAGGTTACAACATCATAATTCTTGTTCCAAAGTTACAAACCAAAAGGATACAAGCCTTAATGCCTCATATGGCGGCTTTATGATACATACTAAAATAAAGATGACTAGGATCTACGCATCTCCCAAGGTCATCATGACGCACGACGAATCTTCCTCAACCATGGCTTCAAATCTCGGATCCATCTCGGCCACGTGCTCGATCTCTCAAGGTCATCAATCCTCTCCTCTAGGATAGTAGTGTGAGCATGAGCGGATGCAAGCTCGTGATGTAAGGCTCTCTCTCAGCCTAAGGCAGTGTCTCTCAAAATACTGGCATCTCGAACAGTAGTCTCAAGCCTCTAGGTCAATCTGGTCACGGCCTCTCTCGCCTCCATAATCTGGGTGCTCATCATGTCAAACACAATCTCAATGTAGTAGCGACCTATCATGAGTTTCTCGACCTCCTCCTCCAACCTCTTTATCCTAACTAGTGGAATCTCATCATAATGCGCCAGGAGCTCACTCAACTGGTCCTCGTGTCTAACGAGTCTCGTAGCCACAAGAGGAATGGTGTGGTGTACAAGCTCACCCGGTATGGCAAAGTAACGGAGCTGGTGCAGTAGTTGAGCTCTCTCCAAGCTCGAATCAACTAGGTGCTCCCTCCTCTTCTCTCCAACGACGAAGTAGTGGTATCAAGAATGACCATCGCCTAGTATCAACCTTCTTCCTTGGTCCGGTCTCAACGTCCACTTAAGTAGGCATGTCAGGATCAGATAGTGATGGTGGATAACACTTAATGCAAAGTGGTAAAAGTGGCTCACTAAAATTGTCCAATGGAGGTGATGCTGTAGGTGGTGATGAAACAGGAACAGTGGTGCTCTGATGGTAGAAACACGTGAGGTGGCAAGTGGTGGGTGAAGTAGTAGTAGGTGGAACAGTAGGTGTAGCTGGTGATGACTGAGTAGGTGGTGACTGAGCTGATGGTATCACATGAGTCATAGTGATGGATCGCACACGCTTCCTAGTGGTATGCATGATGATGGCACTCTTATGACGCAGTCTGTAAGGCACTTCAAACGGTTCAGGCTCATAAGGCTTAAGAACACGGATCCTACGTCGGCGACGACGGATCGGTAGGGAAGATGATCCAAAAGAGTTCCGATGAAGCGAGTCGTTCTCTCGGATGACTTGGATGATCCATCATTCTACACATGGTGATCCGAAGGTGCAGCCATCTGCTGCTACTCGTAGTAATCGATCTAAGGTCATGGTAGCAAAGCATTATGCTCTTGAGAGCGATCAATCTTAGTTGGAACAGAGAGTTCGCAACTTCACCTTCCTCAAAAGGTTCCCCTCCGTCCAAAACAAGAGTCGGGTATAACTCGACTGATGAGCGGCATATTGACAATCGAGAGGACATAGTGTCTTCCATCTCGTCCGAGGACGAACAACCGGTGGGATGCAGACATGGTACGGTAACAACCCATAAATTAATGTAAGTAAAATGCCAAATAATATATTTAACAAGATTTTAGTTAGTTGCGCATATCTGCCAAGCAAATTTCCATGCCTAACTAAAATGAATGCAATTTACTTATGATCTAGTGATGCATCAATCCTAATGCATAGAGCGGTCACGGAAGGGCGTAAGGCAGTGGTGTAAAATAGTCCCGTTTTAAAAGTGTGGTTATAGTCCAAATGTTTTTGAAAAACTCTTTGGTTCTCTATAACCTTGGCTCATGCCAATTTGTAACACCCCGAAAAATCTTAATGACAACTAAGACTAATTCGGGTGTTACTTGAACGGAGATCATAGTTAATAATTATAGAAAACGACTCGAAAGAGACGTTTGATTAAAATAGTTATCATTCATCGAAAACTCATAGTTGTTACAAAACGTTGTAAATGGATCAAGTGTTTTTCCCAAAAGAAAGATCATGAGTTTGAAAGAAATGACAACTTTTATGTTTTATACCACCAGATAAGCATTGCCATGCCCCATTCCGCGCCTTGGTCATAATCTTCATCGATTACCTGAGATAACATGCTTAAAAAGGTCAACGAAAATGTTGAGTGAAATCCATAGGTTTAAATAAGTTGAACACAAGTATATGAGCATGATCATTGTAAACTAACAATATCATAAGAAAAATCACAGATTATTATGCTCTAAGCTCATGAAACCAAGACTCAACTGCATACACCGAATTACTAAATGACGTAAGTATGCCCCAAAGGAGGTAATAGCCAATTACCTAAAGAAATTCAAATATGAAGCCTTGTTATTTCTCTATAACCTAAATGGGGTCGTTAATCCCCATAGTACTATTCACGATAGCCACTACTGGACTAAGTGATCGTGGGACTTATGGCTAAATACTTAAGCGGCACCAATAATCAAGAGGAGAGCATTTATGATAAACCTTGTGTTCTAGTTTAGAGCATGTATCTCTCGCAGTGGTTTGTAAAATAAAGTAAAAGCGCAGGCTATGAACTCACCTTGATGATAATGAACAAGCGAAACAGATCAAGCACAATGTAGCGGAGGTTCCAAACCGAAACCTAAAAATGATGAGATGGCGAGTCTAAGTAAAATGAGCATTTTGGTTCACAAAAAAATAAGAAGCATTGAATATTCTTATTCAATAGATCATTGGATTGTCCAATCCAATAGCCATGTATGCGGCTTAACGCTTTAAGTTAATTTACATGCTACATTGCCTTAATTAGTGATCGTCACTTACGCATAAGTGAAATGTTTTCTCGTTGTGATCTTAGTGGATTTGTTGAGTATTTTAATTTGTTTAGATTCCCCGTGTGTTTTATCTGATAAGTATATATACATGATTATTTTCTAATTATATATATATGTATATATATATATATATATATATATATATATATATATATATATATATATATATATATATATATATATATATATATATATATATATATATATATATATATATGAAATAAGTTCTTCAATATCCGAAAATACGTTCATATGATCAAAATACTCGTTTTTATGAAGTTACGATGGGATTATAAGTTTTTCTAAGCTTTTCCCGAAATTACACTTTTTACCCTTAAGTTTCAAAATGTACAAGTTTAGTCCCTCATCTTTGGGAAATTTACACTTTCTACCCGAAACACATTTCTATCAAAACTTTCAGAAAATGACAGCTTTAATCCCTATGTGGGTTGTTTTTACGAAACCGCCCCTCTAAAACTTGTTTTGACGCGTATAGCCCTTAAGTTTTCAAGTTGACACTTTTGACCCAAAACTTATTTATAACTAGTTTCGGTTAATTACACAACTGGTCCTTGTGGCTCTCATGCGTGCACATGCACGTATACTTTACCCCTTAAACTTTCCAAAATGACCATAATGATCCTTGTACTTATTATACTAAATATTTTACGTAAGAACTAGCCCCTTTAACTTTTAAAAAGTTATGGTTTTAACCCCAAGGCAACGCAATTTTGCATTTTTAGTCCGAAAATCATTTCTAGAAAACAAAAACTTTGTAAAGCGTTTACAACTTATTTCAAGCTTATATCTAACTTATTTTTATAGCTTATGGGCTTATTATGCACTTATTGGGCCGGGTTAAACTTTACTTCGACTTTGTTTGGGCTTTATGGGCTTAATAGTTGGGCTTTAGGCCCGTTAGTGTTTACGTTTGGTATTAATAGTGTACGAGAGTTCCTAAGGGTTTCAAGGTTTTTATGGGTCGTTTAACATGTTCTAATTAGTGCACGAGTGTAAAATACAAAGGGGTGAGTGAGTGTGAGGTATCCAAATCAAGTTTTTATGTTAGGAAGCATTTCATACGTGTTAACGAGATAGTGTCGAGACATATGGTGCATCTATCATCCCTACGTGTGATAAAAGTAATATGTAATATGGAAAACGAGTTGGAAGGGACTTACTACACTCTCAAGAGTGGTGATGATGTGAGCACGAGTATGGACACCTACGAGAACTTATAACTCAAAGAAATCTTTACCCAAGCCTCCTAGTGTTCCCTTTTGCAACGATCTTTCCCTTGCGAACCCAAGTGTTTCCCGTTCGTTCCTATTGCTAGCGAATTGAAAGAGTTTTTGGATGAGTTGATTGTGTGAGTGAGTTGTGAGTTTTATGAGTTGTAAACTTGTGACTTTGCCAAGTGTTTGAAGTGATTTATAGGGAAAACTTAAGTATGGCCTTAAGATTTGTTTATTAATAGATTGTCTAGGTTCTAGGTTTAATAGTCTTGCGTTTGTGTTTGTATATGGCATGCTTGGGTTAGTAGCGTGAATTGTGACACTCCCATTGCCTAGTCGAATCAAGGGTGACACAATACCCATTGGATCTCAAAGTATTTGGTGGTCAAAGGGGTCTAAGTAAGCTTTAGGCTAATTAAATATTAGTTAGGGTGGCTTATAGTGTGATTTTTGTCCCCTCTTCCAATTCGACATGTGCTCAAATGGCAACCTTTGTGGTACTAGACCGGTTACAAGCGAAACATAGGAGACATATTTGTTTTGGTTGTGTTGGCTCGACCTGTTACAAGACAAAGTGCAAGAGTAGTATCATAATTTCTTACATTTGGTTATTGGGTGTGTGTGTTGGGCTCGACAGCCAGGCCCAAAAGGAATTAGGGTGAGGGCTTGTTTTGTGGATCGTGTAAAATGCTAGGCCCAAAGAAAAAAATCAAACGTGTTGGGCTCGAGAGGGTAGCGAGGCCTAATCGTGAAAATATTGGGTGGGCTTGGTTTGGTTACGAGGCCCATTAATGTGTCGGGTTGAGTTGTGAAGTGGTAAAAAGTCCAATGAGTTCCGAGGCCCAAATACGAATTTTATACATTTTTATTATGATTTATTTCGTATTTTTACAAATTTTTACGTATTCGTTACGTATTTTAAGGTTATCAGGATCGTGGAGAATTTCGTTCTGATCACAACGGTATATTTATGAACGCTCAAGCTGCGTTGATCATGCATATGCAAAATGATATGCAAAATGTGATGTTTATAAAATTTCATGACAAAATAAATCTCGCTTAATTTCTGATTAAAGCTTTAAGTACATTGAAATTTTCCGGGAGGTTACATGTAGCTACGGCGTAACCATTGAAATGGGATTACGCCGTAATTGGTAATGCTTCTGAGGTTCTCGCCACAAGCAAAGGGCACGTTACTGCCAGAACTCATGAGAATGAGTTACTGTAACTCGTCGAATTCAAAGATGTCGTGATCCTGCAACTTTTCTTCGCTTCCGCAAAAAATGGTTAAAACACAAAACCCAACGAAATGGAAATAAAAAAATGAAAGGGATAATTCGGGTTGTCTCCTAAAGAGTACTTTTCTTTCATTTTACGAAGTCTTAAGTTAGACTCGAGCCCGGGCATTATGGTGGCCTTTGGACTTGGCCAACTTCCTCCATGTCCTTCATCAAGTTATGTCCACCCAGTTTGACATTTGTGGCGCAGGTACTCTTTAGTCTCGATCTTCGAATTTTGCAAAATTTTTCGCTCGCCCCAAATGGTATCGAGTGAACTCATACTTTTCGGCTATAATTGGTGGCGGCCTCTTATACGGAATGCCAAGAAGTTTGTACCTTCTTTTCTCATGTGCTTCATCATCGGGGTCAATGAACCCATCTTCACCTTGTAATTCGAGGTAATCAAAATCATCATCGTCGGAATAGGTATCTTTAAGTCGTTTATTGTCGAGTAAATTTTCCACTAGCACTGTCGCTTGCATTCTTTTTCCTTGCTTGATAAATCCTTGGTATCATTATCCGATTCTTCATTTGGAACTTTTTCGCTTGGTTCGCCTTACTCATACATCCATTCCAGATTTTCTCCTTAGTTAGCGCATCAATCTTTCCGTATTTGATTTTGATCCAATCGTCGAATCCTAAATCTAGCGTCAAGGCAATTTCGTTTATTTTTGAAGTCATTAGTCAAGGTCCATAGGAACTCGTCTTCCCCTGCATCTCTATACCGCTTCCCCATCACATTCACTATAATCAAAAGGGTTGCAAGATGCCCAAAATTTTTGTCAGGGTTTCAATTTGTTCACACCAATGACTTCGAAGTTCCTTCGCCATCGTTGTTGCAAGAAGGAATATCGTTGAGAGGTTTAATGGTCTTTCCTTAAAGAATATGTTTTTCATATTTGAGCTTTAAATTTCTTAACAAAGCGAATTAATTATTGTGTCCCCAAACCATCTTTAATACCAATCACTCGAATGATAGGTCCCCAAAATCAACGCCATGTCTTCCGACCATGTGGGCATATCCAAACTTCATTTCACATTGCCCTCCGCTGCAATACTTACGAAAGGGGTTGCAAGTCGGTCATGCTTATGTGAACTCATCCTCCGTGGATTAGTAATGTCTGGCTGCGAAATGCTTGATGGGTGTGGTCCTTCCACTTCTGTGAATCGAGAATTTGGCTAATATTTCTTCATCGTTAAGTGTAGTCCACCATGTATCTGCCATCATTAATCCTTTCCTTATCGACCCTCCATCGCAGCCTCTCGAGGGTCCATGAGGCCCATAGGTTAGAACACTCTCCATCATCAATTCCAATAGCCTTACACCAATGATTCTTCCTTTTAGAGTCGTCAATTTTGGTAGACTTGTCATTGCTCGTATCCTGGTTAAGCCGTGTAACACCCTAGGCAAATCCCACATCGGCCGTGGCCTGGAGAGATGCTGGGCTCATAAGATAACATTCGTCTTACAATGACACAACTGCTTTGTGTGGTTCATCATGCGTGGAGTTCTTAGGAACCGCGCATAAGCTCCCGCTTATTGAGAGTAGTACGCTTGGCGTGACTGCCGGGAAGTCTTCACAATGATTGCCACAAAACAAAGCCGAGTCACAAGCGCATGACAATATTGTGGTAAAAAGGCGGGTGTTACAAGTGGTATCGAGCCATTTTCCGAGCCGCTCGGATGTAGGGGCAAACCTCATCGAGGGACGATGAGTCCCTAAGTAATGGTAAACGATAACACCCTAGGCAAATCCTAAGATCGCCGTGGCCTCGAGAGATTGGCTCATAAGATAACATTCGCCTTTACAATGACACAACGCGCTTTGTGGTCTATCAAGGGTGGAGTTCTTAGGAACCGCTAAGCTGCGTTGGCTCATTCGAGTAGTAATCGGCTGGTGACCGCCGAAGTCTTACATGAGGCCAAAAACAAAGTCGTGAGCTTGAGCAAAGCGATGACAATATTGTGGTAAAAAGGCTGTGGTGTTACGTCGAATCTCATGTTTGGTTACTGTAACTCTTCTCGCCATCAAAGATCATTGTTTTATTAGACTCATCTATGGATTTGTCATTTTCTTAAAATACTGCTTTACATACTTGCTTGATTTGTTCTTTTGTGCCTCATTTCTTTTGTACCTCGCCAAGCTTCCCAATCATAGTTTCCAAGTTTTTAGTGATACGCCATGGCTTAAAGGCTTTTGTTTGTATTATCTTGGAAGTTTTTCACCATTCTTCATTTGCTCTTTCTCCTCTTAGTCGAATCTACAAGGTACTTGTTAATCATTTCTTCCAAGTTAGCTCTTCTTTCACCACGATCATAATATGGGGAAGGTCCTCCACGATAGCCATTACGATTATCCCCGTGAAATGGACTATTTTCTCCATATTTAGCTTCTTCGATTGTGTTTTCTTCGTTAACGTTAGGACAATTCTTAGTGAGATTTCCTCCCACGTTAGCAGAACCTACTTGGATGGTATGAACAGTTCTTTGATTTTAGCATATCTCGACCTAGATTCTCTAGCTTGTTAGTGATGGCTTCAAATCCATCAAAACTTCCGCCTTGGTTTCTTATGCTGCTTCCATGACGCGGCCGTACATATTTTGGAAATGATCAACCATTTTTGATGGCTTCAATTGCTAGATTAGGAATCATGCTCTAAATTGGTCCTTGATAGTCCAAAGACTGCCTTGTAGTCACGCATGATTCCTTTTGTAGAAGATGTTGACTTTTTGCCGGTTGTTCGTGATTCAAGGCGAGGACACTTTGTGAGAGACGTGTATCTATCCCGTGCTTGATACAATGTTTCATCGCCTTCTTGCTTGAAATTATGGATTCCAAGAGTCGGTTAGATATCTTTGACTTTGAGGACACACTCCGATGAAGTGCTTCTTTAGTAGAGCCCAAGTATTAACCGCCCCGAAAGCAGTAATCTTCGATCCATCTTCCCAGTAAAGTAAGAGTCATGGGGAACACTCTTAGCATAACAAATACAATGAGATACACGGAATGTTGAAAAGGCTTCATATGTATAAGAAATTTTCAACGTGTTCATACGCGATCTTCAAGGCCCCTCGTTTCCCTCAAAAGGGTTAGCACGAAGCTCCCTCATAAACCTGCCCTTTAATCTGAAACTACATCAGCCAATTGTCTCTTACGAGCCCCACCCTTGTTCTTCTCTTGTCAACGCCAAATATTCCTCAAGAGTGAGGTCATCAATGTCAACAACTTCCATGGTAAAACAAGGCTTAAAAAGAGATCGAGAATTTGAGAAAATTTTAAGATAAAATGAAAGACTTAATAGCAATCCTAATATAACTCCCAAGAACCGCCAAAAACTTTTATGTGCGTTTTAATGACCGTGTTTTAATATTTATAATGTCTCGTTATACCTATGGTCTACTCTAATGCACTAACGGGCAGTGTACACGGTGTGGTGTAGTGTAGTATTCGGTAAAACCGAGGTTGTCCCAAGAGCTATATATGTGGATTTATACTAAGTCTAGGTGTCACGGATTTTAATATGATTTTGATATGGAATTTGTTAATACAAATATCGTCATTAAACGTTATTTATATTTTTGATCTTTACCTAAGTTTTGTTAACGACAAAAGTAAATTTAATTTGTATAAAAGCTTAAAGCTTGTCAAGTTTAATAGATATTAAAACAAGCTTTTTCAAACAATATATTCATCATTCAAGCATTTACATTTACGATTAGTAACATCTTGATATAACTCTAATCATTATGTATGATAGTAGTTTTTAGAATGTGTTAGGTTCTTAAAACCAAACACTACTTAAGTACTTGCATATTTCTAAAAATAGTAATACAACATATGACATCATGTGATGCATCATGGAAATCATTGGAAGATTTCATTAGATATTTTGTGTGGATTTGTACTCTTCATATCTTGCACAATCTCACTTAGATAGAGTTGACTTTAGCAAAGATTTTGATATCTTGACTGGTTTAACGGTACCAAAATGGTATACTTTCGGAACCCTTTAAGGGTTCCACGGTCCGTGGACGTCTCTCCTGTCCACTTTGGCTATAAATAGCAATGCCAAGCCAAGTAGTTTTTCATCCCTTTCTAACATACTCTCATACATATCTTCTCTCTAACCTTTCTAACTCGGTTTCATATCATATTAGTGATCTCTTTTGTAGCAAAGAAGATCAAGTCACATTCAAGCTTCAAACGCGAAGTTGGAAGTCTTGTTTGTTTAGTGTTGTATGATCTTGTGTTGATTCATACTTCATTGTTGTATTAAACCATCATAATCTTGTGAGTGTGAGTGGTTAGTATTTTAGTCCTCAAAATACGTTGCGTGTGGGAGTGGTTGTACCCTTGGAAAGAACTCGACATCTAGCTTAGTGTCGGAAATAGTGTAATGTAAAGGTTTTCTCCGCAAGTGAAAGGAGCTTGTTGACTTGTGAAGTTAAACTCTCGAGTGTGAGACTCGAGGAGTGGAGTAGGGCAAGGAAAAAGAGTCCTTGTAGACCAAACCACTATAAACAACTTGTTGTGGTTTGATCATTTCTTTCCTTATTTACTTACATATTGCTTGCATATTTCATTAACATATCTAAGATCAATATCAATTGATCTTTACAATAAGTTTCAAAACAAAGTTTTTAATTGGTAAACTATTCAACCCCTTCTAGTTTTCTACAATTGGTACCAGAGCTTCGTTGCTCAAGAAATTCTAAAATAACTTGTATTTTATAAACTTGAAACGATCCATGGATTCTGAAAACTTTAAAGAAGGGCAATCCATGCAAAGACCACCACTCTTTGAAACCAATGGATTTATCTATTGGAAAAACCGCTTTGAAACATATGTAAAATCAAAAGATATAGATCTTTGGTTTATTATTGTTAAAGGGGATTTTAGTTCTACAACAAAGGATATTTCCGTTGATGAACAAAAGAAACTAGTTGCTAAAATAATGAAGCTAAAATGATGCTTTATAATGCTTTACCTAGAAAAAGAATATGAAAGAATTTTTATGTGTGAAACCGCCAAAGATATTTGGGAATCTTTAATTGTTACACATCAAGGTAATTCACAAGTCAAGGATAACAAAATTGATCTTCTTGTTCAACAATATGAACAATTTGTTATTCCTTAAGATGAAACCATTGATTGTGGCTTTGCTCGCTTTAACACTATTATTACATCACTTAAAGCACTTGATGAATCTTTTCGTAGTAAGAACTTTGTCAGAAATTTCTTAGAGCACTCCATCCCAAATGGAGAGCTAAAGTGACCGCCATTGAGGAATCAAAAGATCTCAATAATGTCACTAGACGAGTTGATCGGTAACCTCAAAGTACACGAAATGGTGATGGAGAAAGATTCTGAGATCATCAAAGGAAAAAGGGAGAAGATCAAACTGCTGCTCTTAAAAGCAAAAGCGGAATCAAGTGATGATGACGAATCTTGTCGTGAGTGAAGATGAGGAATATGCCATGGCCAAGTAGAGATTTTAAGAAGTTCTTTAGGAAGAAGAGGAAAGTTCGTAAGACAACCTCGAGAAGAAGAAGCCATTCAAAAGATCGGGATGACAAGAAGGGTAAAGGTGAAAGAAAATGTTTTAGATGTGGTGATGCAAGTCACCTCATAGGAGAATGTCCCAAGCCACCTAAAAGCAAAACTCAACGAGCTTTTGTAAGTGGTGCGTGGAGTGATAATGAAGACGATGAAGAATCAAGCAAGGAAGAGATCGCTCTAATGGCACATGAGTCAAATGAGGTACTTTCCGACTCTTCTTATTCTTCTATTGATGATGACACTTTGCATAAACAATATAATCAATTGTGTGAGCTAAGTCTAAAAATCATAACTAAAAATAAATTTTTAAAACCAAAAAGGAATTTTTGGAAAATGAAGTTTATGAGTTAAAAGAAAAAGCAAAACGACTAGAAAAAGGAAAAGCAAATGACGATGATTGTAAATCATGTCAAGAGCTTAAACTTGAAATAGAAAAACTAAAACTCACACAAGATGTTTTAATCGAAAACTGTTATACCCCTTTATCACTTATACCTTATCACAACAAGAACACGTCTCACACAAACACCCACGTTATACAAGAATCGGGATGTTATGCGTAAAGAAGGATTAAGAGAAGAACGTGGTGGCTTGATGTTATATGCGTATGTTTAGAGAGACAAGGAAGAGAAGATGAAGACAATAATATGTTATATTGCTTCAAAGGAAAACACACACACACACACTCAAGCACACCCCTCAAATGACATACTTGAGGGTATTTATAAGAGAGAGATGATGCCCCAAGGCTTTGGCCATATGGCCTGAGGCTTGGACATGGATTGGGTTACATGAACTTATACAAGGCTAACTTAACTAAACGTCTAACCATTTAGCTTAGCCCAATCCACGAGACCTTTGACTATTCTAGCACGATATCTAACACACGTTACAAAGTTCCTAATTGTGAATGACCATCACTTCTAATATAAACTATTAAGTTAATAATCTCCCTAAGGGTTGGTCATTCAAATGATGCTCCACTTGATAAGATCTTTACTTTCCTTGAGCTAGAACTTTGCGTGTAGATATAGAATAGTCTTGATTCTTTGTTCCTTCATGCTTGTGATCGAATAAATGGTTTGTTCCGGCCGTTGTCAACTTCGTTGGTTAGGTGTCTCCGCCTTTTCCCACCATGCTCACACTTATTTGACTTTTGGTTACCAATGATGAAGTTCTCGAAGTCTATACACTTTGTAGATTCTTTTGACATTGACGAAGAATCATCTTTAACTTTGAGTAGCCTTTGATTTTGATGAGAACTTTCATGTGTTGTTGGTATGAGCATGTGGCGAAGTCTCGCACGATCAATCCGCCCTGAGCTTCCATAAGAAGAAAACATAAAAATAGGTTAGTAATAAGCGGATTCGCAGACTTACAAGTTTGAATAGGGTGTTAACAAAGATATGTGAAAACACGCCTCTAATTCTCACAAGGGCCGTTCTCGAATCGAGTCCCACAAAGAGATAACGATATACCGGCACATCTTATTAGTTCGATTAGTCAGCCGAGGTACAATCAAGCATCACCTCACGATCAGACCGTTTGAGACACACTAGCGAATCACCGGGAGTTACCGGCGACTCATTGTCGTGGTCGCTTTGATGTTGACCCCCGTGAGTTTCCATTCAATCATCATCAAGATCACAAGTGAAACTTCTCATAAATGTTCGGCGATTATTAAGACTGCTGTAGACTCTAGAATATATCACTTGTGTCCTTATTGATGAACAACAATGCTGATGTCATGTCATGTGTTCCTATGAGATATTTTGATGAATCTCGTGGCTCTAGACTCAATAAGTGCATTTTGGTTTTCCGAAGAGACTAGGAGAGGGCTCCTTCTTCAATACCAACGATCTCTAAGAGAAAGTCAATAGATTATGTAGGGTTCCTGCAGAGAATGAAACAAATCCCTTTTGAGAGGAATTGATGGGCTAGAAGGTTTAGTGTACAAGGCCAATTGGGTCCATGACGCCTTGTCTTTAATACCGCCAGTGTCATCTTAGTGACAACCAAAAGAGGTATGAATTGAACCCGGTTTCTAAGGTTGAATATGGAGGCTATTTCTTTTCACCCTTTTTCATTACATTTCTTTTTAATTCTTCAACCCCTTCTCTCCCTTTCACATTACTCCTTTTTTCAATCATTCCTAAGGACTTCTAATACTAACTATTTGTGATGTCCTTGGTAGATCTCTCCGACTCTGGGACATAGGACTGATTTATCCTTAGTCACCTTATAACCTATGATTGGCCCCATTATTATCCATATAAACCATTTTTCTTGAAAATCTCTCAAAGTGTTTATGATTATCAAAATTTTGTTAACACCTCAGAGTTTTGTTTCGTAAACACTCCCCTTTACATGCTTATATTATTTTAACTAAAATCTCGCATGAGAGGGTAGAGTTCAGACTTTGAATTGATCAACTTTCAATGACAAGACCGATTCGAGACATCGCCATATCACTAGTGAACTAGCTTAAATTATTACCCTACGGTCAAGTCCAAAGAAAGTCGAAATGGTACATTCTACTTAGACAAGTCCTATTCGAGACATCGCTTACATCACCGGTTAGACCAAATTTTGAAATTATTACCTCGGCCCAGAACAAGTCTTTAGAGTACCTGACTTTATATATTATCGCTAATCATTGGTTACTTAATCGAGTCGAAGCTCATTTGAGATTCAAACACCGATCATAAAACATTTTGATCACTTTTAATCACGTTTCTCCCTCAAAATAAAGCATATCCATGATGTTTTAAACAAATGATTAAAAGATATGTTTTTCTAAAAAGCATTTGGAGAGAAACCGATGAAGCATGAATTTTGGAACAATTTTTTTGTTTTATACTCCCCAATCGAAAGCATATTTTTTCATACGAAAATTTAGAATCAATTAAGGGTTTAGAGGGAGTTATCTTGGTACCAAATTTAAGAGAT
This sequence comes from Chrysanthemum makinoi, assembly GCA_910596185.1. Taxonomy (NCBI): domain Eukaryota; kingdom Viridiplantae; phylum Streptophyta; class Magnoliopsida; order Asterales; family Asteraceae; genus Chrysanthemum; species Chrysanthemum makinoi. The sequence goes on from OU343220.1 coordinate 145,197,629, forward strand.
TTGAAAAATCTTGAAAATTTCAAATTAATGGTACGCTAAGATGAAGATTTTAAAAATCTTGAAGATATTTAGAGAAAAATTATTCATGTGATTAAGGATAAGTGCCTCTATATATATGAAAATCGATTTTATGAAGCACTTTCCTTTCTTTAAAGATCGGGTTACAAATCAAGTAAATCGCAAGCCATCATGTTTTAAGGAATAGTGCTTGAAAAATATTTAAAAGCTTTGATTTGGTTAAGCACTTTCCTTTCTTTAGCGATCCTAACCGATGTGTCCGTAAACCATTAATTTGAAGTCCGGTTTCGACCAAGTATACCTAAAGCCATTATTTTTTAAGTCCGCCAGACTTCAAGATATGTAAAGCCATTATTTGAAGAAATTTTGAGAAACTACATGTTTTGAAAACATTAAAGAACTCTCGACAAGCATCCGTACATACCGTATCATCATTGAATGACACTTCTGAAACGCAGTAATATCGATATAATGAGTAATGTCAGAGAAGAATATTTTTGAATTTTTTGATTTTATATTGTTTTGTATTTTTGAAAAAAAAATTTATTTTTGTATTATGCTTTTGTTGGTTTTATAAAAGAAATGGAAAATCAAAAATAAGATGAGAGAATGAAGAAGAAGAGTTTACGAATTGGAACCCTCCGATGAGTCGGGTTCTCGGAGATATTGATTCACCTCCAACCAAAGAAGAAGAGTTTTCACAAATACCAGTGTTAGAAGTACAAGATTCCTCACGGTGAGGGTGATCACTATCAACAATTGCTGTAGTGGTTTTGACTTTATCTTGATGAGTTTCACTATTATCCGTGGTTGGAGCAAGTATCAAAAATCTTTCCCGGAATCCATCTAAGACCTATCAGGTCAAAACTTTTCCGCTGGGTTTCCACCTAAGGTAAGATCTAGAGTTGTTTCATCGTGATGCAAATGAAGACTCTTTTTAGAAAAACTACGTCTCCAAGAGATCCACCTATTAGGTTTCTTTTCCATGTTCATTTTGTCAACGGGTTTGTTTCTATTTGGTATCTTAGTGGATTGTGCCTCGCACGAATTATCTTTCTTGAGATATAGTGAGACACATGCATCATGATTAGTCAAAAGACACATTTTTACATGTAGTACGTATTAAATTCAATATTCTTGTTTAAAAACAAAGAATTAACTTTGTCACTACCGCTTGTGGATATGATTCTTGTCTAAAAAGACTTCAATTCCTAGTGTTGTTTTCTAAGGGCATAGCATTTTCTTTTGGCGCTAACTACTCTAGATGCCAACCTAGTCTTAAGAGTGTTCCTGGTAATGGTTTAATACTACTAGTAAAGGTTTTGAAATTCAGAGAATTCATCACCCTAGATGTTGCACCAGAATTCGCCTTTTGAGTCCTGCGTACTTTTTCCTAGCTTCTTCTAGATAGTGATTGTTGACCATGTTGTTAGAACCGTATTCTTTAACCGATTTTTGGTCACATTCCGTGTAATATTCCTAGAAATGCCATGTGTAATCACTTTTGGTTTTTCAAAAACCGCTTTTTCTTTTTCAAAAAACTTTTAAAATTTCTTTTAAATGTAAGGTGGACCGTGGAGGACGTTTTGACAAATCATTTTTCTATTGACTATTGAGGAGGCCGAAATAGACATTTTTGGTTTGAAAACCGGTTTGGGAACATTTGTTTTCTCCTCATTCAATGGTTTTGCAAACTTAGTATCCACAAATTCTTCCTTTTTAGACTTCCCAATTGAGCACTCAAAAGATCATTTTGCTCTTTCATGTCCTTGTAAGCACGCCATAATTTGTCATACTTCATTCCCATTTTCAATCAAGTTGTTTAAAATAGGACACGTTTTCTTTTTCAAGTTTTTCAAGAGCATTTTCATATTTTTGAAACAATCATGAGGTCTCGTGACTCTGAGTCTTTCATGATCTTCAACCTAATATGTTTGTAAGATAATGGACATGATATCTAGAGTCATAACATCTTCAAGAGAGAATCATGAGTTTTTCCAAAACTTTGATGTGTTCAATACTTTCATAGCTTTGTTTTACAGTGGATTTATGGCCTTGACAAAGTCACTGCTTTCAAAAAGCTTGTTCAACATGAATTACCCCGTACCGATGGCGCTTAACGGAGGGGCAATTTGGGTTTTAAAAACTTTTGTTTCACATCATGACGAAAACCAGATGTTAGTTGTAATATTGGTTTTAGACTCACAGCCTCAAGATACCCAATTCTAGTTTTAACGTCATCTAAAATGCTTCTAGTATCATTGGTTAAAAGGATTGTTTGAAGACATTTGTCTGACAAAGAGATTTGGAAACTAAACTCGGTTTCTTTAAACCGGTTTTAAACCGGTGTTGACACTTTGTTTGAAACACTTGGTGTGGTGGAAAACGTTGATTGTTCGTTTTGATTAACAAAAGCATTAATTTCTGTTCCATTTGTTATAATCAATCGATTTAAGATCCGGATTCTTTGTTTCATTTTTGATCTACTCCTGATAGTTCCAACGCTTCAAGAGAATCATTTAACAATTATGTATGTTCGCAAAGGTTTTCCATTGTTCAACACATTCCTCGAGATTGAAGCTTTCGAGGAACGCGGTCGTTACCAAGTGCCATTTTATGTAAGTATGAAAACGATTTACTTGGTTCAAAGCATCTGTTTGTTTTATCTGAATGACCCATTGTGAGAAGCAAATTGTCCAAAGCTTTAATTTTCTCATTTTTATCCGTGAATTTCATAAGAGAATCTTCTCGCTTTGAAAATCGAATCAACTTTTTCTTCTCTTTTCAAGATCGAAAATAAAGGCTTTTTGTTTAGAAAGTTGGTCATTTAGATCCTGAAATTTCGTTTAAAGATTTAATTTTCAAGTGAGAATTCACATCAAGTGTTATACTTGATTTGGCAATTCTTTCTTAAACAATGTAATCTCATAACCAATTTAATTCTGGACATTTTGTTTGTATGAAATTATAGTTTCATGTGTTCTTTGTAACTCTCAAGCTCAACACATTTCTTATTCGCGACCTTAACCTCGCTGACACTATTAACCTTCTCAATTCTTTCAATGCCAATTTATTGATTAATGATTCAAAATAAGCACGCGGTTTCATCGCCTTAGATTTGTGCCACACAAATTCCAATGCAGGATCCACATATGGAGTTTCGGAGTTCAGATTATTACAACCGGATTGTCCGTGTATGTATCATGTGGTGTCAAGGCCACGTAATTCGTCGGTCATGAGTAACACATCGATATGACATTGTTATAAATGTGGATCAATGATGGTACCTTAGATAATGTGATTCAAGGCATAGACATGAGGCGCACAGAGTCGTTGTCGACTTAGTCTCTCGAAGATTTGCCATGAAGACTAGCCAAATTGATGTCCTCTCTGGGCTTCCAAATCATCCATAATAGCTAAAAGTCATGTTCCTCAAGACTCAACCGCATTCCAGATTCTAAGCTTTTGTGCTAACAAATAGGAATTCAAGATACGCGAAATCCTTCTTTCTGGGCTTTAGGACAATTCCTTGCCATGTGACCCACTCTTGAAGCTTATAACACTTAATCTGATAATTCTCGACCATATATTTCCATAATTCCTGTTAATCGAGCCGCAACATTGCCATTCGATTACCCATCGCTTCTATTCCCAACATTATCGTCCCATCCGATTTCCAACATGTCAATTCGACCGATACCACGATAAGGAACCGCCGACACCGATGCATCATAAATGCTTTATCCATAAAGAAAATATCCGCTTGTAAGGTCGCTTGGGTCGGTTCAGGATCGCTGATTCTAGTTCCTGGTATTGTTGATCCGGATAGAATTGTTGTCGCTGCCGCGGAAATGTATCACGTAAGTTGTTGTTGTTGGAAGATGATGAAGCTTGTTGTTGTGTATTCACCGCGTCAGTCTTTGCAATAAGTGCCAATGGATCATGAGTCTTTGCCAATCTTTCTTTTCTGACTTCATTGACTTCAAATTTTGGTTTTGTTTCGTAAAATCATTCACTTGATCAAAGTTCACCGATGAAGGTCTTTTGTTTGGTTGACAATAGGACATATCGCCCCATTCTTCCTTGAAGATTATTCAGAACTTGATGTTTTGAATCGATTGTTTCCGTGCCAACTTGTTTCGATAAGCCTATTCATCAAAGTGCAACCTTCATAGTAGGATTCAATGGACTTCGTGTAGATGTAAACTTTTCCCATCCGCTTAGCAAATTTGTTCTCCATGTCTTGTTTACCACCTCGATCCATAACATGTTGTCTAACACGCTCCCACATATCAGCAGCTTTCACAACCGTGCCTACAGCAAAGAAAATGTCTATTGGTAAAACCCGCTTGACAATATGAATTGCCATGTCATCTCGTGACGACTTGTTTCGATCCTCTTCAAGGTATTCTCGATTCGTTTGAAGATGAGAGATGGTGGGATGGGAGGTGTTGCAACAAAGATTTCCGTACATGAACTTGTCGAGGTGAAGGGTCCATCCCAATGGATTTAATCATGAGTTTCCATTAGGTTTGGCTCTTGATGTAACGGCTAATACCTAATTTTAACATTGAAGATAACCACCTTGCCAACAACATAGAGGTCGGTTTCAAAGACCTACTGCATGAATGTCTTATTGAAATGCTAGATTTAAGGTATGATCTCGATGAAGTTGATGTAGGATCGATTAACGATAAAGGAGTTGTGGTTGATGACGATTAAGCCCGGGCTGAGGTGTTTCGAAAAGTCGCATCAGAACCTTGGTTCAAAATTTTACTTCAAAATTTGAATTTCACTATAAAAATCAATTTAAGGTCGATGAAAATTTGAGTTATGATACCTTTGATCAAATTTGACTCGTAATTTGAATTTAGGCCCAAAAATTTGAATTTTTGACCAAAATTTTCACAGTTAAACCATAATTTGAATCTCGCGAAAAATTGAACGCTTAGTATCCTCAAAAATTTAAATTTTACCTAAGTTTTCTCACCAAAAATTTAATTTTTTTTTTTAACCTTTATGCGCGAGAAAAGAGCTTAAAGCGAGAAACGTAAAGTCATTGTGCAGGGAAATGGTTACTTATAGATGGCTTCAGCGAGATATTATGCGAGGGAAGCTTAAAGCGTAGGATCTTATGCGCGTGAGGATCTTAGGCGAGGGATTCCTTAGGCGAGAGTATCTTACGCTGGGTGAACTTAGTTTATGCGTAGAAAAAAACTTAGTCGTGAAAACCTTACGCGTAAGTGTGATCTTATGCGAGAGTTCTACTGTAAGAGTTTATGCTTATGCGTGAAACTTAGGTTAAAAACCAAAATCCTTACAATCGTCACAAAACAAGAAGGGGATATCCATTAAGTGGTGGTTCCACACTTATCCAGTATATCGAGTAACCTTGGCTCAAGATCTTCACCAAAAGTTATGAGTAGAAAACTAGGTTTTGACTTTTGACTTCTACTGTAAGAAATTTCCAATGATTCAAACGATGTCTCTTGCAAGATATCCTTAAAACACTTGAATAACCCAAAATGTTGACCTTTTCACCCAAAGTGCTATAAAATGAGTAGAAATGACCAATGAACCAAAATCGAAGTTCAAAATGATTTAAAACACGAAAAGTTTAAACTTTTTGCAAAAACTAGAATCTTTAACACTATGTAAACCTTAGACAATAAGAATCTTGAAGATTTTAAGTGCAGAAATTAAAGCTTTAAGCCGTATTAATTTTGAGAACTAACTACGCCGTAACACCACAAAAAAAAAAATTTCAAAATAAAACGCCGAAAAGGACGAACATCTCGTCAAAATTGCTGCAAGAGCAAGACGACTTGACGGAACCAAAATAAGGGTTTCGTCCGTTGTGCAAAATGGTGTCGTGGGTACTTCAACAGAACATAATGTTCGCAATACGGACCGTCATGAATTTGTCAAAATAACAAAGAAAACCAATAATAGTATTAAACTAAAACCAATTACATCAGAGTAGGACTTGTCAAAATGAATTTAGATCAAAACTACTCAACAACGATATAAAACTCCTTTTGCCAAACGCCCCTTTCCTCAGAGCAACCACAACGCATAAACCCAACTACCAACACAATGGTTGGAATCAAAACTTTCCTAGACCATATCAAACTCCAGATGACATGCCATGGAACTCTTACCCATCGTTTCCATACATGAATCAAATAAATGGTATGTTTAACCCAAATGGACCCATGAGATATTGGGGACCAAATGCTTGAGTTATTTGCTTCTTAGGTATGCTTGAAAGTTGGATTGGAACCCGATGAATGGATTAAAGATAGTGGTTGCTCACGACACATGACGGGCAACAAAGTCTCTTCTCATCATACCAAGAGTATGACGGAGGTAATGTCACCTTTGGTAGCAATCTCAAAAGCAAAATTATTGGCAAAAGTACGATTGCTCATAACTCCCTAACTATTGAAAATGTTGCTCATGTGGATAGGTTAGGATTTAATCTACTTAGTATTAGCCAACTATGTGATAAAAAGTATAAAGTACTATTTGATGAAAATGGTAGTAAAATACTAAAAGATGGTATCACCATAGCTAAAGGAGTTAGGAAAATAACATATACGTCATGAAAATAGATAAAACATATAATGACAAACTTTGCCTAACAACATTAGATGATAGCTCATCTCTTTGGCATAGACGCTTAGGTCACGCTAATATGAGACTTATACAAAACCTATCTTCAAAATTGGTTAGGAATTTACCAAAACTTAAATATGACCAACACTTTTGCGAAGCTTGCAAAATTGGTAAACAAACACATAAATACTAAAAATATGGTGTCCACATCTAAGTGTCTAGAATTATTACATATGGACTTGTTTGGACCATCCGCTATAAGAAGCTATGGAGGCAACTTATACACTTTGGTCATAGTAGATGATTACTCAAGGTTTACTTGGACGTTGTTTTTGAAAACCAAAATGAAGCTTTTGATAAATTTGAAATACTTAGCAAGAAAATTCAAAATCTTCTAGGTGTCAAAATTATGTCGATCCGAACGGATCATGGTCGTGAATTTGACAACGAAACTCAATTTGGAAACTTTTGTGATACAAATGGTATAACACATAACTTTTCCGCTCCACGAACACCTCAATCTAATGGAGTAGTAGAACGTAAAAATAGAACAATTCAAGAAATGAGTAGAACAATGCTTAATGAACAAAACATTCCTCAAAAGTTTTGGTGTAACGCCGTTGACACTTCTACATATATTTTGAATAGAGTCTTAATACGCCTTTCTTAAACAAAACACCATATGAACTCTATAAAGGTAAAAGCCAACGTTAGGATATTTTAGAGTCTTTGGTTGTAAATGCTTTATTCTTAATACTAAGGATTATCTCACCAAGTTTGACCCAAAGTCTTATGAAGGTGTATTTCTTGGTTACTCTCAAACTAGTAAAGCTTACATTGTCCTAAACAAAGAAACAATGATAGTCGAGGAATCGTTGAACATAACATTCGACGAAAGTCCACCACCCTCTAAGACATCACCTTTGGTAGATGATGACTTAGTTGAAAGTCAAATGATAGAAGGTCAAGAAATAATTAATAATAACAAGGAAGATGAACCATTAAATAAAGAAATTGTCAACATCAAAGAATCTAAAAGTCATCCTTTAGAAAAGTCATAGGACAACTTAATCAAAGAACCTTAAGGTCACAAGCCCAAAATCAAAGTAATTATTTTTGTTTTGTATCCACCATTGAACCCAAAACCATAAATGAAGCAATAAAAGATGAATCATGGGTTATTGCCATGCAAGAAGAATTAAACCAATTCGTTAGAAATGATGTTTGGAAATTAGTTCCAAAACCCAAAGATCAAACTATAATTGGAACAAAATGGGTTTTTCGAAATAAAATGGATGAAAATGGGATAGTATCTAGAAACAAAGCTAGGCTTGTAGTGCAAGGTTATAATCAACAAGAGAGGATTGATTATGATGAAACTTATGCACCGGTAGCTAGGCTTGAGTCTATTAGAATATTACTTGCTTATGCATGTGCCTATGATTTTAAATTATTTCAAATGGATGTTAAAAGTGTCTTTCTTAATGGGTTTATTAACGAAGAAGTGTATGTTGCTCAACCTCCCGGTTTCACCGACTTTGAGAAACCACATCATGTCTTCAAACTCAAGAAAGCATTGTATGGTCTTAAGCAAGCACCAAAAGCTTGGTACGACCGACTTAAGACTTTTCTTATTGATAACAAATATACTATGGGATTAGTAGATAATACTCTTTTACCAAGAAAAAGGAATCACATATTATCATTGTTCAAATATACGTTGATGACATTATATTTGGATCAACTTGTCAAGAATTATGTGATGATTTCTCTAAAATCATGCACGACGAGTTTGAAATGAGTATGATGGGTGAGTTAAATTTCTTTCTAGGACTTCAAATAAAACAACTAGAAGATGGCATATTTTTTTAACCAATCTAAATATATAAAAGACATGCTTAGGAAATTTGGTCTTGAAGATTCCAAACCAACTAAGACACCCATGTCCTCGGACACTAAACTAACCAAGGATGAGGAAGGTGAATCCGTAGATAACACTAAATATAGAGGAATGATTGGTAGCCTACTCTATCTTACGGCTAGTAGACCCGACATTATGTTTAGTGTTTGTCTATGTGCTCGCTTTCAAGAAAACCCAAAGGCATCACACTTAGAATCCCTAAAAAGGATTTTTAGATACATTAAGGGAACAACGTGTTTAGGATTATTGTATCCCAAAGGAACGGGTGTAGAAACCATAGTGTATGCCGACTGATCATGCCGTGACTATGTCGATAGAAAAGTACAAGTGGTATTTGCACTTTTGTTGGACATTGTCTCACCTCATGGTTTGCAAAGAAGCAAACGACCTTAGCCATCTCAACCATCAAGCCGAGTACGCCTCACCGGAAAAGCATGTCAACAAGCTCTTTGGATGAAGCAAGCTCTCGTAGATTACGGAATTCATCTCAACGACATTGTGATACTTTTCGACAACAAAGGAGCCATCGATCTCAGCAAGAATCCCGTTCAACATGCTAGTACAAAGCATATTGAAATCCGCCATCACTTTCTCTGCGACAATGTTCAAAAAGGAAACATTTCAATCGAGAAAGTATCCTCCTAAGACAACATTAACTAAGCCTCTTAAACGAGAACCTTTTAATCTTCTTAGACTTGGTTTAGGGTTAATGGAACCAAACATGTAGGATAAACATAGCCCAAAACATTAGAATAGTCAAAAGTAAAAAAATTTGTCTTGTACTGCATCAGAGCCATGGCACCAACGACAACAGGACGGAACCAAATTTTTGGTGCCGTCGGTCCGTGGTGCTCATGAAGCAAAACCGCTATATACAAATCATCCTCTTCCTCAAAACCCACTTTACCAAAACGTGGAAAACTTAAACCAAGCTCATTATTGTCATCTTCCAACTCACTAATTGAAGATAACATCATTGTAAGTATCCTAACTACATTTCATCTCTTAATTCCGAAGTCTAGGATTCTTATTTATGCACAAAACTATCACAAATCATTACATGGGTTTTATGTATGCTTTTATACCAAATATGAATTCAATTGGCAAATTGCATAACTAGTCATTGAAATTAGGTACTACATTATCATATTGCATAAACAAATCATGCTTCCCACTAATTGATAGATAATGAATATAAGGCCCTATTCAAACAACCAAACACCCCATGTCAAAAGTTTTGAAAAGCTTCTCACTTGTAGGAAAACAATTTTATCATTGCTAATACAAAGAAACGCGTAAATTTTCATCACTTGCATGCTCTTGAATACTAAAGGTATTGCATAACTAATATGCATTCCCGGGTATATTCAAATGAAGCCACATTGAATTAGGAGCATTTGTGTTATCTCATGGTATTTGCCAAACACCCCACTAAAACCATTTTTGTGCATAAAATGAGTCGAGATAACCGCAACTCCAAATTGTTTTCATATAGGCACACACTAGAACCAAAACGTTAAAACTTATTCTCATTTTTTAACATATTAACTCTTGTCCTTAGGAATAACCATGGTAGCCGCAAGATTCTATGATCACAAAGACACCCTTAACTACATTCCCAAACACCACAAAACCAAAGGACTTACCAAGGAACAAGTAGAAATATTTAGGGTCTAGAATCAAGGTATTTCCATGAGGGTAGAACCATTCACTCATCCGTTCTTGAAAATACCAACCTCGTGAAGAACTAGCCGCCATTCAATTCGATTGTCTTCTTGACATCGATGAACCAATTTGTCCTAGGTTTGTGTTAGAATTCTATGCTAGTGTGACCGGCTTTAATGATGAAGACGATGATGAATTTTGTCTTAGGTTTAGAATCAATCAAAACGACTACACCATCACCTTAGCCAACTTTGCTCAAGTGTTAGGAATTCCCAACCGAGGAACTTGTGTCTACTCGGATAAGTGGTCACTCACCGCTCTTGATGCAATCAATGACCGCTCTCTACCCTACCAAACCCGTTTGGCCGATAAGGATGTCATCCGTGAACACCTTTAACCAAGGGTGATACAACCCGAGTTACCGAAAGGGAAAGGAGGTAAACCGAGATCCATATGGAATGGAGCTAAATGAACTTAAGCCCGAATTTAAGAAATGGGAGGAGCTACTTAGAGCCAACGTCATTAGCACCATAGGAAATAGGGATCACATTAACGCTTGCCTTTGTCATATGCTCTACAACTTGTCCACCCGACAACCATTCAATTTAGCTTACTACATCGCTAGGAGAATGATTGATATTCCAACTCAAGGATCGGTTGCTCTTCCATATGGGATGCTCCTCACCCGTCTCTATAGAAACTTTGCACCAATTCCACCAACACCAAAAGGGATGCACCTTCACTATGAGCTCATCCTCACATCTTTGTACCTTTGAGTGATGCACGAGTTGCTAAGACAAAAGGCAAGAGAGCAAAACCTCCAACTCCATCATCATCATCATCAAATAGCTCCGAGGTTGGTCTTCCAAGCTCGTCTTCCACTCATGAGTATTATGCCTCTTCCCGAAATGAGAATGAATCGGAGTTCAAGCAAACTAGGGAATGTTCAAGTGCCTTGGTAGGATGATGAACAAGATTTACAAGAAGTTGGACAAATAAGGGTACTTTTAAGGAGTGTTTGGAATAATGCATTATCATTAATGTTTGATACAATTTAGTTGTTTTTATTATGTAGGATGATAATATAACTTGAAACAATGGTGAATGCTAACAATTTCATGTGGGGATAGCCAAGTATGCTATCAATTTTACCCATTTTCACTATAATATGAAAATCAAAAAGCCTTGCTCAAAATACATGCTCCACTATGTTTATATATATGTTATCTACTTTTCCTAACTAGAAATGTTTAGTATAACATGTTTTGAGAAGAATTTCGTGTTTCTGGAGTCCCACACTTAAAACTAACTCGTCCATTTTTCTCAAGACTTCACGGATCGACGGCACCATAAATTTGGTACCGTCGTTATGTAATGGTACCCTACTACATTCGCATAGCGACTGCACGGCAAGACCCTTTTTAGGTTCCTACCGGTAAGTTTTGGTGTCGTGGATCCTTCTGTAACTTTCTCAATTTCGACTATTTCGTGATTCCAAACTACCATCCAATGCTTATAAATCAATCCTAAATTGCTTATACTCTTATTAGAACTAGTGTAATTCACTTAGGAATATAAGAAATCCATTTCCCACCAAAATTCAAAAATTTGAAAAATCCACCCAAGGAGCCCTTTTGCATAAAGGAAGGAACCAAAATTTTGGTACCTTCAAACTGTGGGTATCCAATATTAGGAAATTCCACTCACTAGAACACATTTATTGCAAATCTTTTCTTCTTCATCCATCTCTGAATGGCTTGACTTGGGTGATATGACTAGCATTCAACAAAAACACCAACTCACCCCACCCACTCCATCCAAACATCCAAAACACCTCACCACCTTTCACCAAGGTCTCCAACTCTCATTCCTATGGAGTTATTTTCCCCTCCACCTACTTCACCAAATCCTTTCTTGGAGGACTTGGATGACTTCCCAGGCCAAATCATCCACCACCATTGCATCATTGGCTCAACAGCCGATGGCTCATGAGTCACCCTACTCATCCTTGACCCAAACATTAGGGCCTAAACCTCTTCTCTTCCACCCCATTCACAAAGACATTCATGGTCCTTTGTATGGGATCATTCACTCCCACATCAATCAACCCTCATCTTGAGGACATTGAAGAGTGTATGTGGGATGCCAATCCCACTAGAGAGGAGATTCAAACGGAACTCCACAACCTCCACCAATTCAAAGGCATGGTGGACTCTCACTTGAGTGAGACAATGCAAATGCAAAGTGCTTTGCTTGCTTCCATCATGACCACCCCAAACATTTCCACCAACACCAACACATCTACCATTCCACCACCACAACCTCCCCAAACATACTACCCCCTAGGCATGGTTGCTCAACTTGTGAGCAAACAGCCCAAACCGTTGATAGGACCCGGGTTATGGTCCTTGACTTTCAAGAAGAAATGAGGTTCATCCTCAATCATATCCTTGAGAGCCTCAACGCTCTTTCTCATCCACCATCAAATTAGGATGGTCATAGTTTAGCATTTCTAGTTTTCTCTTCTTAGGATTATTTTCTTTTTCTTGTACTAAAACACATCATTGTGTTTCCATTTCATGATCTTTATTCATGAAAATTTTAACTAATGAATGGTGTTTTTATTATAGTGTTGGTGCGTTTACATAGTGTTTGGAAATGCTTGTGAATGATCATTATTACTAACATTTTTTTGTAGCTTTATTTTCACAATCCATGTATCTTCCCATTAAGCACCCAATTTAGGTGGAGCTTTGATCAAGGAGATAATTACTGCTCATTACATTCCCAGATCTCTACTTTTGTTGAGACAAAAAGGGGGAGAAAATATAGAACTTGATTACATTTTGACTTTTCTTAAAAATGTCAACTGCATACTTTGACTTTTCTAAAAAGTCAACATCATACATCAACTAGTGAACACTTTGACTTTCATAAATAGTCAAACATCATACTCTTGCATTATCTTTCTTTTCAAGTTCTAAAACTAATATTTTTATAACTCTTGCACAAACTTTGTATCTTTTATAAAAATATAATTTATATTTTGTCCTCAACAAAAAGGGGGAGATTGTTAATACAAATATCGCCATTAAACGTTATTTATATTTTTGATCTTTACCTAAGTTTTGTTAACGACAAAAGTAAATTTAATTTGTATAAAAGCTTAAAGCTTGTCAAGTTTAATAGATATTAAAACAAGCTTTTCAAACAATATATTCATCATTCAAGCATTTACATTTATGATTAGTAACATCTTGATATGACTCTAATCATTATGTATGATAGTAGTTTTTAGAATGTGTTAGGTTCTTAAAACCAAACACTACTTAAGTACTTGCATATTTCTAAAAATAGTAATACAACATATGACATCATGTGATGCATCATGGAAATCATTGGAAGATTTCATTAGATATTTTGTGGATTTGTACTCTTCATATCTTGCACAATCTCACTTAGATAGAGTTGACTTTAGCAATGATTTGATATCTTGATCGTCGTGACCCGTGGCATTGGTAACACGCGGAACCCTTTTAAGGTTCCGCGGTCCGTGGACGCCCTCGTCCATTTTGGCTATAAATAGCAATGCCAAGCCAAGTAGTTTTTCATCCCTTTCTAACATACTCTCATACATATCTTCTCTCTAACCTTTCTAACTTCGTTTCATATCATATTAGTGATCTCTTTTGTAGCAAAGAAGATCAAGTCACATTCAAGCTTCAAACGCGAAGTTGGAAGTCTTGTTTGTTTAGTGTTGTATGATCTTGTGTTGATTCATACTTCATTGTTGTATTAAACCATCATAATCTTGTGAGTGTGAGTGGTTAGGATTTTAGTCCTCAAAAATACGTGTGGAGTGGTTGTACCCTTGGAAAGAACTCGACATCTAGCTTAGTGTCGAAATAGTGTAAGCGAAGTGTAAAGGTTTTCTGTGAAAGGAGCTTGTTGACTAGTGAAGTTAAACTCGGTGTGAGACTCGAGAGTGGAGTAGGCAAGGAAAAAGAGTCCTTGTAGACCGAACCACTATAAACAACTTGTTGTGGTTTGATCATTTCTTTCCTTATTTACTTCTTACATATTGCTTGCATATTTCATTAACATATCTAAGATCAATATCAATTGATCTTACAATAAGTTTCAAAACAAAGTTTTTAATTGGTAAACTATTCAACCCCCCTTCTAGTTTTCTACAGAATTAACTAATTAACTACTAAAGCAGATAAAGGAAAAGGTTGTGATCAATAGAGGAGAGTGGTAAGTAACCTAGTTATTGATCCTAATTAGTAGTGTTTACGTCTAATTACTTCCAATTACTTCAGTGTAATAAAGAGCTAGGACATCATTTGGTCGGTCAATTCCAACCTATCAACAAAGGGTCCCACTAGAGAATCTGGTGTCCCCTCATAAGTCCAAAGTTCTCGCTCCCCTGCAGCTTCCTCATTAAGTACGCTACATCCTAGATTCAAAATAGTGAGTCCTACGCTAGCATCTTAAACACTCACCCTTACTCTTAAGTTCATCCAAACGTAGGTGATCATTGGTCAAATCGCACAAGTAGAAAGGGTCGTCAGCTTGGTCATATCTTACCCTTCCGTCTCATTCTACTCACTTAGGTCATTGGTCATATCTCCTAAGCAACTAGCCCTAACCGCCATTCAAAACTAACAAACAAGGGTAGCTACCAATAAACTATGCATGCATACACTTAGAAATAATTATACCTAGCAATGTAAACTAAAACAAAACAATTAAGGAATCATAACTAGGCAACCACCAAGAGGTGCTTAGTCACTATATAACTATAACAATCAATTAAATGTTTAATGTTACAAAACATATGAATTGAAAGTAAGATAAAAAGTTAATGCTTATCGTAGGGGAGTGATTTCTCGAGATAGCTTCTATGCTCCTCTAGATCCTTCACTTCTTCCCTCGTTCTCGATTGTTGTGTGTGAAATGGGATGATTTGAAATGCCGGAAATCGTGGGTATTTATAGTTGGGACTGCTATTCTAAGAATATTAAAAGAGTTACCAGAACATACAATTCGTGAAATTGCACTAATGCTGGTTACCGCGTAATCCAGAGAAGGAGTTACCGTATCTTCATAAATCTTGGTTACCGTAGTTGATGCATGAGTTACGACGTATTAGTAGCGCTGCCAAACCTCATTTGACCTAATATGGTTACGTCGTAATCTTGGATAGAGTTACGTAGTAATCTCTTAAGTTGGTTTTCTCGAGCCACGCTTTGAGTTACGGTAGTAATGGTAGGAGTTAACCGTAACTTCTTCAAAGCAAGCATACTATGATAAATCTTCAATAAACATTCCAATTCCGCTCTTTTAGCTCCAATGCTCGTAATTTACCAGAAAGTGAAATATAATATAATGGAAAACAAGCGTAAATCCATATAAATGATATAAATTACAAGCATTATCGGGGGAAAATTGACACTTAATATTCAGGATTATTTGATGTTATCAGTAACCAAGAAACACACCTTCATAAGACTTTGGGTCAAATTTGGTGAGATAATCTTTGGTATGTAAAATAAAACATTTACATCCAAATACTCCTAAATATCCTAAATTAGGCTTCTTACCTTTATAAAGTTCATAAGGTGTTTTGTTCAAGAACGGACGTATTAAGACTCTATTTAAGATGTAAGTAGATGTGTCAACCGCGTTACACCAAAACTTTTGGGGTATGTTTTGTTCATTAAGCATTGCTCTACTCATTTCTTGAAGATTCCGATTCTTACGTTCTACTACACCATTAGGTTGGGGTGTTCGAGGAGCCGAAAAGTTGTGTGTTATACCATTAGTATCACAAAAGTTTCCAAATTGTTTCAAAGATTTGTTCACTTAACCATGATCTGTTCGGATCGACACAATGTTAACACCTAGTTGATTTTGAATTTTCTTACTAAGTATTTTAAATTGATCAAAAGCTTCATTTTTGGTTTTCAAAAACTTTGTCCAAGTATACCTTGAGAAATCATCTGCTATGACCAAAGTATAGAAGTTGCCTCCATAACTTTGTATAGCGGATGGACCGAATAAATCCATATGCAAAAGTTCTCAACACCTAGATGTGGATACCATATTTTTAGCCTTATTGCTACTATGAACTTGTTTCCCAATTTTGCAAGTATCACAAAAGTGTTGGTCATATTTCAACTTGGGTAAGTTTCTAACTAGCTCTTTTGAGGACAAGGATTGAATAAGTCTCCATAGGACACACCACATCTATGCCAAAGAGTAGAGCTATCATCTATGGTTTTTAAGCAAAGTTTATCTCTAGATGTTCATCTATTTTCATGAATTATATGTTGTTTTTCCTAACTCCTTTTTCTATGGTGATACCGCCTTTTAGATTTTGCTACCATTTTCTTCAAAGAGGACTTTATACTTTTTACCATATAGTTGACTAATACTAAGCAAGTTAAATCCTAGTCTATCAACAATACAACATTTTCAATAGTTAGAGAGTCATGAGCAATCATACCTTTACAATAATTTTGCTTTTGAGATTGCTACCGAAAGTGACATTACCTCCGTCGTACTCTTGGTATGTTGAGAAGAGGCTTTTGTTTCCCGTCATATATCTTGAGCATCCTCTATCTTTTATCCATTCATCAAGCTCCAATCCGACTTTCAAGCATACCTATGAAACATACAACTCAAGCGTTTGGTCCCCAATATCTCATGGGTCCGTTTGGGTTAAACATACCGCTTACTTGGTTCATGTATGGAAACGATGGATATGGATTCCATGACATGTAATTAGGAGTTTGATATGGTCTAGGGAAGTTTTGATTCCAAATGGCATGTTGATAGTTGGGTTGTATGTTGTAGTTGCTTCTGGAAAAGGGGCGTTTGGGAGTAGGTGTTTTAGGCCTTTGTTGAGTGGGTTTAGATCTAAATTCATTTTTAGCAAGTCCTACTACCATTGTAACAGCAGGTTTTTGTCTAATAACATCTTTAGATTTCTTAGTAACTTTGACAAATTTACCACGGGCCGATTCGCAAACTTTCTGTCCCACTGCAGTACCCACGGAACCCTTGGGTTCAACGGACGGAACCATAATTTTGGTTCCATCGGTCCGGTGGTTTCTTGGTTGGGAAAGTTTGTTTGTCTTTTCTAGCCGTTTTAGTTTGACTGCTTGGAATTACTAATTCATTAAAGCCTAATCCATTTCTATTTCCTGGTACTTTTTGAATTCTTACTATTTCATCAAAACAAGAAATGTTTTTGTCAAATCTCTTAAATTTAGAGTTATGTTCGATAAGTACTTCCAGTGTGAGTTTTAGCTTTTCTATTTCGAGACCAAGCTCTTGACATGATTTACAACCATCGTCATTAGCCTTTCTCTTTTCTAAGCGTTTTGCCTTTTATTTTAACTCATAAACTTCATTTTTTAAAAATTCCTTTTTAGTTTTTAAAAACTTGTATTTAGTTAAAATTTTTAAGCTAACTTCACATAATTGATTATATTATTTTTGCAAAGTATCATCATCAATAGAGGAGTAAGATAAGTCAGAATGTACCTCGTTTGATTCATGTGACATGATAGTGATCTCCTCCTTACTTGGTTCTTCTTCATCATCATCACTTTCACTCCAAGCACCACTTACAAAGGCTTGTTGAGTTTTGCTTTTAGGTGGCTTATGGCAATCTCCTATTAGATGACTTGTATCTCCACATCTAAAGCACTTCCTTTCACTTTTTCCTTTCTTGTCATCATCACTTCGGGCCTTCCTAATGACTTGTCATCTCGGGGTTGCCTTACAAACTTCCTCTCTTCTAAAGACTTTTTGAAATCTCTTACGGCCATGGCATACTCCTCATCTTCATTATCCGAACAAGATTCTTCATCATCACTTGATTCCACTCTTGTAAAGCAAAACTTGATTTGATTTTTTCTCTTTGTTTTGATGATTTCCAAATCTTTCTCTATCATCATTTCATGGACTTTGAGATTTTCAATTAGCTCGTCAAGTGACATGATTGAGAGATGCTTTGATTCTTCAATAGCCGTTACTTTTTCTCTCCATTTCGGATAGAGTGCTCTAAGAAATTTCCTGACAAAGTTCTTGCTACGAAAAGATTCATCAAGTGCTTTAAGAGAACTAATAATAGTATAAACTTGAAATAAATCCACAATGGTTTCATCTTTCAGAATAACAAATTGTTCATATTGTTGAACAAGAAGATCAATTTCGTTATCCTTGACTTGTGAATTCCCTTGATGGATTTATTAAAGACCCAAATATCTTTAGCTTTTCAAGATAAAAATTCTTTCATATTCCTTTTTAAGCAAAGCATTATAAAGCATCATTTTAGCTTAATTGTTTTTACATATTAATTTTTTTTGTTCATCATTTGAAATATCTTTTGTTGTAGGATTGTACAAAGATCTATATCTTTTGATTTCACATATGTTTCAAAGCGGTTTTTCAAATAGATAAATCCATTGGGTTCAAAAAGTGGTGGTCTTTGCTTAGATTTCCCTTCTTTAAAGTTTTCAGAATTCATGGATCGTTTCAAGTTTATAAAATACATATATAGAAAACCTTGAGCAACGAAGCTCTGATACCAATTATGGAAAACTAGAAGGGGGGTTGAATAGTTTTACCGTTAAAATTTTAATTATTTTGAAAACTTATTGTGAGATCAATCAATATAGATATTAAAGGATAAATGATATGCAAGCAAAGAATGAATAATATGAAAGTAATAAATAATATGCAAGTAAATAAAGAAACAATCAAACCATGACAAGGTTATTTATAGTGGTTCGGTCTACAATGACTCTTTTTCCTTGCCCTACTCCACTCCCCTAGTCTCCAACTCGAGAGTTATCTTCACTAATCAACAATCTCCCTTAACCAGCGGAGAAAACCTTTACACGTCGCTTACACAATATTTTTGACACAAAGCTAGATGTCGAGTTCTTTTACAAGGGTACAACCACTCCCAACACACTATGTATTTTCAGGACTAAAATACTAACCGATCACACTCAGAGATTTAAGATGGTTTGGTACAACAACGATGTATGAACAATAACAATTCATACAACAACAAAATAAACAAGACTTCCAACTTTTTGTTGAAGCTTGATTATGCCTTGATCTTCTTTAGTACAAAAGATGATCACTAAAATGAAATGAAAATGAGTTAGATGTAATAGAATGAGAGAATGTATGTGTTTTATGCTTATGAGGGATGAGAAAACAACTTTGGTTGACTTGCTATTTATAGGCCAAGTGATCAGAATACTACGGACTAGACGGAACCAGAAAAAGGGGTCTGCCCTTTATAAATTTTGGTTCCGCCAGTGTGACAGGAAGATCACAAAAAAAAATTCAAGGATCTTACCAAATATATCCAAGATTATGCAAGATATGTTGAGTGAATATCTAAACAAAATATTTCAAGAAATCTTCTAAGGATTTCTAAGGTGATGCAAGACATGATGTAATATGTAGTTTTCCATTTTTAGAAGTTACATGTTATATAAGTAAATACTTAAAGTAACTAAAAATGATTGATCTAAAATGTCGAGACACATTTTAATTTAGAAAGCTAATAATGTAGATTGATATGTAGTTAATTAAAAATGATAAAATGCTAATGCTTAAATGTTGAAAGCTATTTAAGAAAAGCTTGTAATAATATCTAAAAATCTTGACAACCTTTATACTTTGCAAAAATGAAATTTACTCTTGTCGATAACAAAACAAGGTAAAGATCGTAAAATATAAATAACGTTTTTGGACGACATTTGTATCAACAATATCCTTTGTAGTATTGTAAAAAGGAGTGTGTCTCCTTTGGGTAGTTGTGTTGGGTAGTAGTGTTGGGTAGTAGTTCCTCCTTTGTAATGGAACTCGATATCTAGCCTTGTACTAGATAAAGTGTAGGCGAAGTTGTGATAGGTTTGGTTCTACCTCGTGGAAGAACTCGGTGTCTAGCATTGTACTGGATAAAGAGTAGGCAACGTTGTGAAGGATTCTCTACCACATTAAGAAGCTTGTGTTGTGTAGTGCTTAGAAACTCTCGAGTTGGGTACTCGGGGGGTGAAGTAGGGCAAGGAAGGTGTCCTTGTAGCCGAACCACTATAAATAATTGTGTTGTGATTTTGTGTCTCTTTACTCTTTATTCCTTGCATTACTTATTTATATGTACATCTATCAATATCCAACACACGATCTAAATGGATTGACATAAGTCGATCTAAATACTTTAAAACGAAGGTTTAATCGGCAAAACTATTCAACCTCCCCTTCTAATTTTCCACAAATGGTATACAAAATTACAAATGTCGTGTCTGAGCAAGTAAACCGTTATCCCCAAAGATTCCCATACACAGTCTATATACCACTGGGGTGTCAATACTTAGAGCTCGTGACTACAAAGATACAATCAAAAGGTTTCCAAACATGAAATTGTGCAAATTGTTTTAAAAGCTGTGTGAAGTTTAATTTTGCAGAGTTTGAATATGTAACAAGCAAGTAGGATTTAGGCAGACTTAACCACAATATATTCTAAGGACCACAAGCATAGGTATACAATAATTACATCGACTACAATAATTGGTTATACCAAGTCTCAACCACAATAGTTACTACCTAACAAATCACCAGCCACATGCGAAAATGAAATAACATGTTTATACAAAGTCTTGAGGTTGTAACTAACAAACCCAAACTCAATAAAATACAAAGCATACACAAACAAAAATCTTAACCCAAAAAAAACACTAACTACACATACATTGATAATTAAATTATCAAATAAACCAAAACTATTACGTAGTAAATTATTAGATAAACCTAAACAATTAAATACTGTAATAAACAAACAAAAATCCTAACCCTACAAACCGTAACCCTAAAACGAAATAAAATAAAATAAACTTACCCTAGCATACAACATTTTTATAAGGTTAGATCGGTAATAAATTAAAACCCATGTCGTTTGTTATTGGTTGATTCAGATCTGATTACCTTTGGATCTGTGTGTGTCTTATTGTTAGAGTTAGGGTTTGGATTTGGAGGTGTCGTTTGATCGAGGGTGAAGGTTTGGATCTGTATTTGATCGGTGGTGATGGTTTGGATCTATGTTGGATCAGGGTGGGGGTGGGGGTGAGGGTATGTATTTGAATGTGAAGTGTGTCAAAGAAGTTTGTGTGTGTTTAATCAAATAGGATTTATCTGTATTTTTAATATAAAATTTATTTTGTAAATAAAGTGTTTTGTAAATAAAATGTATTTTGCATAAGTGTATTTTATATTTTAAAGTATATAAAATGTATTTTGTAAATAAAGTATTTTTAATATACATGTGTACTTTTGGGGGATAGAATTTGCTTAAAAAAAGTGGTAATATCCAAGGGTATTTTATGGGTAAATCACACCGTTGGTCCCTGAACTCTACCTCATTCTCATGGTTGGTCCCCCATTTATTTTTTTGGCGTACAAAGTCCCCAAACTTGCGAAAAGGCAATATTAGCTAACACCAGTTAAATGGCTTGGTTATGTGCCTTGTTAAGTGACTAAGATGCCTGTTCTTTTCCTCTTTTTTTACAAACACATATAACTCGTTTTAGATGATAACATGATGAGTTTCGGAGTAGCTATAACAAAAGTGATTAGCCAAGGCCAGACCATAATTAGTAGATTACTATAGTCTTTCCTTATAATATGATATTATCATTATTGTTTTATCAGGTCAATAATCATAGGAATGGCTCAGAAGGACGAATCTTCATCTATAAGCTCATCAAATGCATCTGTTCTCCCTAATGTCACTGTCACCCAGTATTGGATCATCATATCCATGGCTGAGGGAAATGGATTATGAAGAACGAGGTTTATACCTCATCCATCTTCTTGTTGCATGTGCTAACCATGTGACTGCTCGTAGTATCGAAAATGAAAACATTGGGCTCGAGCAGATTAACCATCTTGCATCTGCAGATGGTGACACAATGTAAAGAATTGCAACTTATTTCATTGAAGCACTAACTAATCGGATGCTTAAAGGGTGGCCCAGTTTATACAAAGCTATTGATTCCACTAAAATCACATCAATTTTCGAAGATATTCTTGTGAAAATATTGTTTTTTGATCTTTGTCCTTTTTGTAGATTATCTTATCTCATTACTAATCTAGCAATTCTTGAAGCAATGGAAGGTGAAAAAATGGTTCATATTATCGATCCTTGTTCTTCAGAGCCTGCTTAGTGGATGAATCTTCTTCAGACATTTATCACTCATCCCGGGACCACCACGGCGATAACGGGATTCATCAACAGAAATAAGTATTAGAACAAATGGCGCTTCGATTAAATGAAGAAGCTGAGAGATTAGACATCCCATTTTAGTTCAATCATGTATCTAGTCGATTGGATAATCTTGCAATCGAGGCTTTACGTTACAAGTCAGGAGAAGCTTTAGCAATTAGCTCGGTACTTCAACTTCACACTCTTTTGGCGTTTGATGGAACAAAAAAATCCCACCCTCAAAGCAAGTTTGAATGTATTCAAAAACTTTAGGTGATTTTCTCAAGAAAGATATCACTAACACGTTTAGCCCGAGCCCTGATTCTAGTTCATCATCACCGTTATCTATGGCAAATTCGGCTAAAATGATGAATATCTTAAACACCATTTGGACACTCTCGCTTAAACTAATGGTGGTAACTGAGCAAGAATCAAACCATAATGGAGAAGAAGTACAGTTGGATTGCTGCATACATATGTGTGTTTTTAATCTTTGTGTGTTAAGTTATATGTGTTTGTAAAAAAAGAAGAAAAGAAGGGGCATTTTAGTCACTTAACAAGGCACATAACCAAACCATTTAATTGGTGTTAGCTAAAATTGCTTGTGCGCAAGTTTGGGGACTCTATACACCAAACAAAATAAATGGTAGACCAACCATGAGAATGGGGTAGAGTTCAGGGACCAACAGTGTAATTTACCCGTATAATATTTATCCCGTGCTCCAAAAAGATAAAAATGAGTTTACTAGTAGTTGCCTGACCCACCCACGTCTTGTTTCCTTATCTTCCTTCCTTGAAGCAGAGGTGAACTAGTAATGTATGCTCTCTCTTCTTGTTTCCTTGTTTTCAATTGCTACTCATTTGGTCACATGCTTTCTTGTGTGACTTGTAGTATTACTATACTATGCTATGCACACCAAGTGTTTGTAAATATGAGTATTTCACTACTTTCAAATGCAAATTCAACATTTGTTAGCCCCCACAAACATCAAAGTTTTAGTAGTATATCATTTGCAAATGTAGTTGCTCACACATAATAGTTTTCTTCCCCTATCGAATTAGCGTCGTAAAGATGTTTTTGGCAACCTGCAATTATGCAAAATTTTCATTTCACTTCTTTTTATTAATCAACCGTGACGGCGAATAAGGGATTGGAGGTTGTTCCAAAGTAAAATCGGGTTTTGCTTTTAGGTGGTTTATGATCAAGGGGAATTTTAGGCTGTTAGGGATTTACTATATGTACACCTTTTACCCCGAAAGGTGTCTTTAAATACTAAGTTTGGGTCTACCTTTCAAATTGTTGCCACTCCACTAGTCATGTCTAGAAACAACTAACGCAGAAGTTAAACCAAACTAGGTTAATGGCACAATTTCTACATATCATTTAATTACAAAATTTTCCCTTCTGCAGCCACAAATTATTTAATTTTGAAACAGATTCTACTCAACATGTACTTTTTCATATAATGGCAAACAACAAGATTGATAAGATGCAGACTATTTAAATATCTTCTCCGTAATCCAAATTCAAACTTTTAGTTTTGTGTACATATTTGGAATTTCCAAAATTCTATTTTGTGATGAGATAACAATAGAAATTCTTCAACATAGTTGCAACTTATGTAATTTTGAATCTCATCTGTAACAATTGAACCTTACATTTAAGGAACTTAAATCTGGTCCACATTAGCTTAACAGCATGTTCAGTCAACTATAAGCTTGAAACCAAAGTTGAACACAGAAGAGAATTGAGGCCAAACACAAGCCACATAAATTGGTATATTCGTTTTTAAAGAAATAGGATACTGAGTTTTGCAATGCGGTTTCGTTTATATCTTCACCTTTCCTAGAAAAAGGGAGAATGCAGTTATTTGCGTGCAAAGACTTGCTAAACACATGAAAACAGCAGTGTGGAATTTGTTTTGAGATATAGTAAGTATATATGTTGGGCTATCATTCAAGCAATGTTTTCTACTTTTCTTGTTCATCTTGTTAACATTTAGCTTAGCCCTCTTTAGACAGCCACGAAATCCCTAAAGTCACTTATAGTATTTAATCTGACAGGAGAAATTCTAATCTGTATGCCAATGTTTTCGGGTCCTACTTCTCTACATATTTGATTGGTATTAATGTTTCTGCATCATCTTTCCTGCTTCATAACTACTTGTGCAGTCTTCAATGTCAAATGAACTCTGAATATTCTAATATTTGAATGGGACCGTTTTCTTTTTTAATAAATGTAAACAGTTATTTTGCTTGTCCAGAGTGAGAAAAGTCTGTTCATCAAACGGTCATCACCTGGTGATGGTGATGCTCAAATTCCTATAAGGCATTGAAAACAGTTGATACGTCTAGTTTCCGGTTCATCTCAATTACCAACTGCTGCTCTTCGGCGCATGCATGCGGTGTATAATCATTTCCAAATTACGTAAGACTTATCTCTTTATCTGAAAAATGTGATATCCCTAGTTTAATTTCTGCAGATACATGGTCGAGGAAGCTTTCTCTGTAGCTGTTTTATCAAGGGAGGTATGCAATCCTTATGTGAAACCTGGATGTTCAGACCTGAAGTTTCTTTTACACCACATCTAGCTAGCATAAAAAGCAGAAGAATATTGCTGAGGAGGTCATTGACTAGATCTTGTAGCAAAAGTCCTTCATCTAATTATTTTGGGTCATGGATGGTGGACACGTGGGCTCCTGGACAACCGTTGATTTCTGCTCAATCTAGAGGTATCAATTCATATTGAAATGTTTCTATAAACTTAAACTTAATGTTTAATATGTTTCTGAAAACTCAAATGCTTCCAGTGATTTGACAGATGAAGAAAAAGAGTTGGAAAATACCGGAAGTGACTTTTTGGTCTCAAAACAATTGTTGGGTGATCTGGATTTTGAGGATGACTTCTGTTCTGAGGATGTTTATGACCCATTCAGTAGATGTTACCAGCCTGTAGAGGAACCTTGGCTTGTAGAATCTTCTGACCTTTCCCATTTTGATAGACAACCAGACTATTCAATTAATCTAACACGTGAAGACAGTATTTCAGATGACCTTATTCTTGATACTTTAGATTTCCAAGATGAAACAGTCAGTTTTCTTAGTAATAGGAGCTTAAAGTCGGAAAGAGACTACCCTGTTGAGGAGCCATGGTTATATATTGATACATCTGTACAAGACTTGGAACCCGAAGATCAGGGCCCACAAATTCCTGAAATATTCCCTCTTGATAAACCAAGTCTGAGAGCAGCTGGAAATGAGAAAGAAAATCAGAGACTTGTTGCTGAGCTTGAGGAAATTCCAAAAAATTTGTTTCTTGATGATGACAGTCAGATAGGTGAGCAAGAAGTATCTGTTGATACAGTTATATTGATAAACTCTTCTGTATGTACCATGCAAAGGGTTGCTGTAATGGAGGATGGAAAATTGGTTGAAATATTGCTGGAGCCTATAAAAAATAACGTGCAATGTGATAGTGTATATATAGGAGTCGTCAATAAACTAGTTCCACACATGGGCGGTGCTTTTGTAAACATTGGGCACCCCAGAGCTTCTCTTGTGGAAATTAGGCATCATCTAGAGCCATTTGTATTTCCTCCATTTTCTCATCAAAAAGAGCAAAGATCAGATGATGGTTCTTTGCTTGTTGAGCTTTTAGAAAATTCACGGGTTAATATGAACAAAAACAAATCAGATATGGAAATCACTGATAACTCTGAGGATATCAATGATCAAGATCAAAATATGCACGATGATTTTGGAGAGAATGACATGGATGACGAGTTTGATGTATCAGAAGACTTTCCAGGGAATGCTAATGGTGGTGTGGCGGTTGTGTTGCATAAAATTCAAAACATGAACAAAACAAAGAATAGTATTTCAACACAAATGGAAGTTCTCATAAATCAATGACAAAGATCTGGCGACAGACATTGATTTTGGAGAGAATATAAAAATGATGTGTGTGATGTATAGATGCGTGAGGAACACGCTCCCCTGTGTTCTTTCCAAATGAAAGCAGTGGGCTGGTTCAACCGCAAGGGACTAAATCCAACTGTCAACCCGAGGGATTGGGTAGTAAGTGGCATGTTGACGGTCGGGAGGGCCAGCGATTCTGGGTATGTCTTTTTCTGAACATTCATGTATAGAGGTGGCAAATTGACCAATCTACTTATCAATTGGTTGGGTTTGAGGTTACTTTTTCTTTATATCAAATGGGTAAACATTATAAATTTTGGTTCACATTAAATCGGGTTAACTGTGTTGGTTAATATCACAATAATATGGTTACGTAAGCATATTAACTATGTTACTTGCTTACATAGTTTAAGTGAAAGGAACAAATAACGTTGGTTGGTCATTCCAACCCAACCCAAACTGACCTGATCCATATTAGAAAATTACTCATTCTGACCCGAATCTCGCTTTTGCCGTTACCCAACCCCGTTTTCATTTTGCTACATATTGTAGGCCTTTGGCTTTGACAGTCCTTGCTGCTGATCCGAAACTTAGTTCCATTCTCTAAATAGAAATTTATAATTGATATGCAGGTGTTGATGACTCGTTGCAATAGAATTGGAATTTCCAAGAAAATATCTGGAGTTGAGAGGACTCGGCTGCGAGTCATAGCAAAGACTTTGCAGCCACCTGGGTTTGGTCTTACTGTAAGGACTGTTGCCGCGGGTCATACCTTGGAAGAACTGCAAAAGGACTTGGATGGCTTGCTTTTAATGTGGAAAGGTATTATTGAACAAGCAACATCTGCAGCCCTTGCAGCAGATGAAGGTGTAGAAGGGGCAATTCCTGCGATGTTACATAGAGCTATGGGGCAAACTCTCTCTGTTGTCCAGGATTATTTTAATGATAAGGTAATTCTGAAAAAGTTATATTAGAAAAATTCTTAGATTTTAAATCAAATATGTAATAATGCCAGTTTGTGCTATCTTTAGGTGAACAAGATGGTGGTTGATTCTCCAAGGATATATCATGAGGTATGGCTGGGCAAAGTACCAGAATATTTTTTTTTTTGAATTTTTTAATTAGGTATTTCTATTATTACTTGTAATAACGGATTACAATAAGATGGCAGGCAAACTTTCATTTTGATTGAAAGTTTTAAAACTATTTTTGTGTATAATCATTGTTTAGTACTAGGCGAGTACCCGTGCCTAGCGGCATCGGTTTATAGCGGCAGACAATTAACGATATGCAATATTGTGGTAAGTGTTTCGTATAACGTTCAAAATAGAACGTGAAAAGATCTCGATGAAACCTGATTCACCAGTTTTTATCGGTTTTAACGGGTCCTCTCTGGTTCGTTTTCAGATGTCTTTAATTGGTTAGCTGAAAACCACCGGTTCCCGGTTGAACACGTTAGTCCGGTCCGGTCCGGTTTTCAAAACTATATGTAACATCAACTTGTTAGCTTGTATTAAGTTTTGTGTGTTTTATTAATTTATATAATGTTTATAATAACATGTACTTTTCATTTTAGGGTGTTTTAAAAATATCATTAATTAGTGTGTTTAATTATTTCATATTTTGGATTATGTTGTAGCTTGTTTAAATTGTACGTTATGAAAATTTTATTGTACTTTTTAGTAAGGGGTGTTTTAATTGGTTGTTTTTAATTTGGTAGATGTGTTTTTAATTGGTTGTATAATGTGAATAAATTATTGTACTTTTAAGTAATGGGGTGTTTTAATAAGAATATTAATTACACTATGCATTTCTCTCTCATTTGACCAATTTCAACAATTCAACTTTTCAACTTTGACTGTTTTTCTATTATAGATTGTTATCACTTTTAGTCACTCACTTTGTGTGCATTTATTCTGTTAAAGGAAAAGTAAATTTATAACAACCGTCTTTCTTAAAGGGAGTCTGCAGAGTACATTTGAATTCGAATCTTGTGCTCCCTACTATCTACGTCCATGCAGATACCAAAAATTCAGTGTACAACGTGTAAAAAAATCAAATTGTGAAATATAGGATTGACTGAAACTTATTTTGGTTATTCTCCGACACTAAGAATGTGGTTCAGATCAGCAAGGGTAGAACACAGACCCTTTATATCACAAATTATATTTATAGGCTAGTCTATTTTGATATTCTGGTTGTGTAAACCTTTACAAGTAAAGACGATAGCTAGACCCATTCATCTTTATTGGTGTTCAGTTCCACCTGGTCATGTTAGAGCCATACAATCAGTTTTGGTAATGAATTATAAATAAATACTAAGTAGCCAATCATCTTGCTATATTATGTGTGTGTTTCTTCAAATTGCTGTTTTGTGTTTTTTATTAATTTATCAGACTCTAATTGCACCTCCCCTTAATTACATTCAGGTTACAAATTATCTTCAAGAAATAGCTCCTGATCTCTGCGATCGAGTTGAGTTATACAGCAAAAGAAATCCACTTTTTGATGAGTACAACATTGAGGAAGAATTGAACAACATGCTAACTAAAAGGTGAGAAGCAGTAGCCAGAGCTCTGCTATTGCCATATTTTAGTACATATCATGCTGGTGCGTGTCGTTGTGGCTTAACTAACTTTTAAGGCTCCTGTAAGTTGGACTAAGAAACCTAGATATAAGACCCTAAACCTTGGAATAGTGTGACAACTAACTTGAATATGAATGACTGCTTGATTTTTTATAAATAAACTTACCACCACGATAAACTATCTGAACAAAAGGAATTTCCTACAAAGCATATTCTTTTCCATCACCCAAATGTCTCATCGCATGAACAAGTGTTTCAAGAAGGGTTGCTGCCTAACCATATTTTTGAACAGGAATAATCATTCCTATAATTCAAGTGTAGTTAATAGAAGTCAACTACAAGAATATCCGAATATCGTAAGAAATAAACCAATATCGAAGATAGGTATTTAAAAGAAATGGCCAAGAAGTTATTAATGGGTGTTCTTGTCAGATATGTAGTAAGGTGGGATCGGTAGTTATAGTTTTTCTAGAAAGTCAGACACGTCTAATGCATATTAGCTTATTAAGTGTCTTCTGCCAGCCAGTGCTAATGACTAACAAGTATCTACTGAATTATGTTTGCCTACTGTTCACCGTTTAGTCGTGAAGTGTTAGCATCTTTTTTGTATATTCACAGAAAGTTAAGATAGTATATAACGTAAATTCTCATAACAAATTTTGATAATTTTATTGTATTGCCAAATTTTGATAATTTTATTTTATTGAAGATAGGTATTTAAATTTTGATAGTATATATTATCTGGGTCATATAACAGGGGAATTAATCTATTTCGGCTATTACATGAGCAAAATCTATGTAGCTGTTGTCTACTAGTAGAACAACAATACCCAATCCCACCAGAGTGGGGCATGACTTATGAGAAAATAGCTGTTGTCTACTAGTGTGAAAACTATTATTAATTCCGTACTACCTGGCATTAGGCTAGTGGTACAACCTGCTATTTTCTCTGTGCTGACTTGTTGGTGCAAGACTGGAGGAAAAAAATTGGAAATTGTTCACATCTGAATGCATGAAGTTTCACTTCTTTGGTCGAATGCATCTTGGGTTGGGGACACTTTTGGGTATCAATAGATAATTTATGTTAACATTCTAAGAAATAATTTGGCGTGTGTTCTTGATGCTTCCTTTCTAAAATCATTTCCCAAATACTTCTAACTGCTCCTATAACGAACTTACACCGGATAAATAATCATATATGATTATTAAGTTCCTCACAGTCTCACACAAAAAAAGCATTGCATATAAAAATAGAATCTAGAATTTAACAGCTACATAGCTGATTAGAACCTTTTAGTACCACCACTACGGTAGCATCCTTTTTTTTCTCTCTTTATGTACTATTTACAGATGGCATGATGTATTGCCTGATAGAAGAAATAATAGATTATAAGATTGAGCTGCAGGTATAACAGAAGGCCATTAATTATGCAAGCTTTATTGTTAATTTTGTATATCAGTGTTTATAATAGTAAGACAAGTGTAATCTTCCCTATTTTTCATTGTTTCTTGTCTGATTTGCATATATGTTTACGAAATATATAGGAGTTTAACACAGCTTTGAATATGTAGGGTGCCTCTCTCTAATGGAGGTTATCTAGTAATTGAACAAACTGAGGCTTTGGTATCCATTGATGTGAATGGAGGGCAGTGTATGCTTGGTCACGGGAATTCACAGGATAAAGCCATCCTCGATGTCAATCTTGCAGCTGCTAAACAAGTATGTTGAGGCCAACCTGATCATAATTTTATACTGTGCAGAATAAAAATATGTATGTGTGTGTATTCTAAAGTCATATCAGTCCCCAAAATGGATTTCAATGTTCATCTCTTCTTTCAATTTGGTTTATCAAAAAGAATAAAATCGGTTAGATTCTATTTTTATCGCTTTAATCTAGTAGTATAATTTAGTATGGCAAATTTCAATATCCTTAACCCTCATGCATCTAGAATGCAATATATGAAAACACATTTGTGCATTTTCTTTCCCTCATAAAATCATCTGAAATGTCGATGATGGAAGAATTTGAGCTAGTTTTACCAATTATTTCTAAATTAAGAATAAAGCTTTTGTTATTAGAAAAATAAGCAGCAGAAACCAGCTTCATTAACAAAAAATAACAATTTATAACCACCGAGTATGTGATGTGCATATTGACAAATGCTATAACTTGGAGTCTTGGATTATTATTTTGCTACTTCAGAAATGCTACAAAGCATGGACAGGGGTCCATTATTAATGCAAAGAAGTCTCTTTTTAGTAATTTTAGTTATAACTTTACTTATAATACCCCTTTCTTGGAAATATTTTATTATTTCATTGAAGCAGACAAGCAGTAGAAACGACACATAGGAAATGTTGATTATTCTTCTAGTTTTGTTTTCACTTTAGGGCTAAGCATGGATATTTATTGTTGACATTTATAATCATGAGACATTCAGATATCTTATTGTGGATGTGGACAATCTCTGTGCATTGATCTAATATGGTATTCAGTATAAAAATACCTTTATCCGCCCTACAAATGCTGGATAATCATTTTCAATGGATTTCAGATTGCTAGAGAATTACGATTGAGAGATATTGGTGGAATTATCGTGGTCGATTTCATTGATATGTTGGATGATTGTAAGTATATATGTTTGTGTAAAAACACTTTTAGAAGAAAGCTTATTAAACATTACATCACAGTTACATTTCTTCTTTTTTGGCATTTTCTTACTTCAGCAAATAAGCGATTGGTCTATGAAGAAGTTAAAAAGGCAGTTGAGCGAGATCGCTCATTGGTTAAAGTATCCGAACTTTCTAGGCATGGGCTGATGGAGATCACCAGAAAAAGGGTATGGGCATTTATAATCTGTTATATCTAGGTTTTAATTTACTGAGTTCATAAACATGTGGAAAAAAATCTCAGACATCATTTACAAAGAAGAAAATTAATTTTGATAATTTGCTCTTACCAATAATAATGGTTTGTCATTAGTGTTACATAACAACTGCTTGTGATTGTTGACAGGTACGACCTAGTGTGACATTTATGATCAGTGAACCATGTTCTTGTTGTCATGCTACTGGGAGAGTGGAAGCTTTGGAAACCTCATTTTCTAAAATCGAGCGTGAGATCTGTCGACTGCTCGTAAGTAACTCTTCCAAGTGCAGAAACCATTTTGCTTTCCTTACCTATAAGTATCAAAAAGAAATCTTCCAAGCTACCTTTAATTTATAGATAGTTCAGAGGAAGATTTCTTCGTTTTCACTGTGTATTCTGGTTTGATATTTACCTATAATTTATATTAAATTTAGACAATTAATTTACTATCACCATTTTGGTTTGTGCTAGGCGCGGATGGAAAGGCCAGATCCTGGAAAGCCTGAAACATGGCCAAAATTTGTTTTAATGGTTGACCGATATATGGGTACTTACCTGACCTCTGGTAAGAAGACAAGACTAGCGATCCTGAGCAGTTCTCTTAGAGTATGGATTTTGCTCAAGGTAAAATGCTCCACTATTATACGTAGAACCACGTTAATATGAAGCAATAATTTTAATACACTTTGATACACTAGGTTGCAAGAAATTTCAACAGAGGTGCATTTGAGCTGAAGCCACTGGCAGATTTTAAGGAACATAGAGATGAAGAGCAGGTTAGAAGACCCCCATTGCAGCCGCCGAAGAAGCCCCCCGGAGATAAGCCCAGACGGAAAGTCACTATCTTTCCAATTAAGAAGTGGAAGACTGGTGGTGGTAGATGAAGAGATGTTAGATTTGGCAATCCCAGTTTTCAGCTAGTGCACATATTAAAGGACTACGAGAGAAATTTTTTTGTTAGCTAAATGTCCAAAATGTGTTTTGATAATGACAAATAACAGAATTTTATAGATTGCAAGTTTTTATTATTATTTAATTATGCAATAATTTTATTATATCCATCATAATTTTGTAGCACCGACTAAATTATACACCGTTCATCCCTAAACTTGTACCTGCGCATCATGTTGAACCAAAACTTCCCTTTTTCATCGCTGGGAGTCCAAAACATGGAGTTTATATGCTAAACTCGTCCCTTGACCATTTACGCCGAGGTCAATGTTATGTTGTTGAGGGTAAAACCGTCTTTCACTGTAGCGTACTTTATACAAACCGTTGTACAGTGTTTGTAGCTGCTATATCTGTGTAACATGGCTTGGTCGTCAGTTATCATCCATCCCTAAATTATCTTACAAAAACAGTCTTCCACAAAACGATAATCGTTTCAACATGGTACGTTGCTAGTGTGGTAAGCAAGCTATAATTCGCACTTCGTGGACCTCTGCCAACCAGGGCATTCTTTCTGGTTGTCTGAAGTAAGTGTCTTTTAATATTTATCGTATCATTTTTTTTCGCAAGTAGCAAACTACATTGTAACAATTGTTGTTTAATCACTTGCCATAATCATGAATAGGGGTCTTCTTGTCGGTGGATACGATGGTATGATCCTGAAATCTATGCTCGTTCAAGAATGATCATACCAGGCCTTTTGAGGGGGAGGAATGAGCTTGAGGCAAGATTAGAAGCTACTCAAGGTGATGTGTGGAAGTGAAAGATTTACCTGGTGCTCAGTTGGATATTGTTCGTGATTGTTTATGCATTAGGATAACTTTTTAGCTTTTATGTAATGAGGCGAGATGGTTAATGTTCATTATCTTGAATTGTAGTAACATTGTGTCCCAGAAGGTTTGAATCTTGTTATTATGATCGGTTTACCGTATGTTTATGGCTTTATGCACATGGTTAAGATTAAAGTTGACTTTTAATTGTCAACATTGTTATGAAGTATTCAGTTTGGTTTGCTTTTGACTTTCAATGCCTTATGGGTATGTAGATGGTTAGCAATTTGTTTAGGTTTGACTTTTAATTGTCAACATTCTTATGAGGTTCTGTTTAGCTTTGGTTACTTTTGATGCAAATTTTTCATGCATCAAGCTTACTCAATCTATAAAAATATACAATAATGACATGGTTCAATAGTTAATGCAAATGGATATAATTCCAAATGCATAAAATTGCATACTTTTCGAAGCATGAGAATTACAGTTAGACATACACACATATGTTTTTAGAGTACATAACTTGTCCATAGGAAATAAACTAGATGAAACATTTTCTAGCTAATTAGCATAACAGAATTGACCTATGGTGAGACCATCATTCTTTCCAGTGCAGCCTGCTGCCTAGTCATTCTTCGTGTAGCATGTTAGGTTGAAGCAGAAACTGCTTGCACATCACTTGACTGCAGCTGAGAATCAGAGTGTGATTAAACATGTTGCTGGGATTGACACTGGGATTGCTCATGCATGGTGGGATCGACAATTGCTTCATCTTGATATTGCTGGGATTGAGAGAGGGATTCATCTTGTATCGTGGGATCTTCTGTTGCTTCATCTTGATGTTGCTAGGATTGAGACAGGGATGCATCATGTATGATGGGATCTTCAGTTGCTGTTGATTTTCAGATTGAACACCACTTCTTTGAACTGCACTAACTTGACTTTCAACAACACCTGTGCCTTTAGGATGTGTCTTTTTCGCTGCTACTTTGTTACCTTTAGGATGTGTCTTTTTTGCTGCAGCTTTTGTAGGCACTTGTTTGACATTTCCCTAATGGCTAGTTCGAATATTTTTAGCTCCACCAATCCCTAAACATGTTTTCCGGTTGTGTCCAGCAATGCCACAAATACTACACTTAACACTCTTCCAAGGCCTTGACAACTTACCATTCTTCACAATCTCTTCACTTTCAGGAGCTATCCTAACTCTTTTTCTACCTCTTGAGCTAGGCGGAGTTGTTTCGGATTTCGGTGGAACAATTGTTGTTGGCATAGTTGATTTTTCCCAATGTTCGTTGCTAGTTATAGGCTGGACATGGTGTTTGTAGGTTGCCTTCCAAGTGAGAAGATAATAACAAGGATGAGCCCATGTTTCTACAGCTCCTACTTGTTGTCCATTTAAAGCCATATTCCAATTGGTAGCAACAACATGTTTATATGGTAAACTTGTTATCTCCCTTCTTCTGCAAGTACAAGACTTTTCTACAGCATTAACTACACATTGGTCACCCCATGGTCCACTAACTTGAAACTTAGTTCCCCCATTCCATAAAACATTATACTTAACAACCTCTTTCTTAATACCCTCTAATATGTGTTGTGTAGTTGGTGTTAGTGGCCCATCACTCTTCTCAATCACCATAAGAACATGCATTATCCTCTTCATACAGTATTCCATGATGTATTCTAAGGTCAATAATTGGTTTGTTTAAACCCTCAATTATTTTGTCATGAAACACTTGACACATGTTATTAAGTAAATACACAGAATTAGCTTTCCCTATAGATAAACAATAATAAACATGTATTAATTATAACTGTTTATACTGCGTTAACAAATACAAATTAACTTAAACAGATAGATGACTTACATGAAAAATGTGACCTTGACCAATGGATCAATGGTATCTTACTTAACCAATCACGGGCTGGTTGATTAAATTTCTTGAAATCATAGTCATATACAACAACAACTGAGGCTGTTGCAATCCCCCAGATGCTCTTGTAGGCCCTACCTTTCCATTGAAGTTTCATTTTCTCATGAATGCTTTTAATACAAAATGGGTTCTTGCATCTGGAAAAACATCTCTTAAAGCTCCAGTTATATCCTGCACAAAATCAAAAATGTTTACTGTCTGTTTCAAAACAGAGACTTAAATTCATGAACAGATTAAGGGAGTACCTTTTGCATGTCAGTAATAAAAGTGATGCTTGAGATTGGCTCAAGTGCTATATCATCGGATAAACAATGAAGAAACCAAGTCCATGATCCTATGTTTTCTTATTCAGCAAAAGCATAAGCTAAATGGTATATACCATTGTTGCTATCAATTCCCACAGCTGTCATCAGTTGACCATTCAAAGGACCATGAATTGGAAAAGCATCCAGCCCCAACAACGATCTCTCACACGCTTTAAATCCTTCCTTCAGTGCACCTAAACAAACATACACTCTCTTGAATTCTCTCGTTGGAAGAGCCTCATATGCAGGTCGTTCCACATTCATCAGTACTATTGTATTAGGGTTTCTCTTGAACGTAATCTCTCAACATGGTAAATTGTAGCTTGAATTGACCCCTAATGACTGTTAATGCTAAGTTTTTGGCCCTTAAAACCTTCTGCAGGGACACTTCAAACTCGTATTGGTTGGTAAGTTGATTATGCACAGACTTGAGAGGAACCAGTGGATTGGTTTCAATTTGTGTTGTAATTTGCTTTGAGATATAGTTAACGTCAAAAGCTCTGAGTGCCCTTGATTGCAAACAAGTGTTGCTCATTATATGTTCTGACTGACCATGTACCTGTCTCACCATTCTTGCCGACAAACAATAGCCATGGGCGTAGTACTGAAGGGTCCTTTTGCCAGAAAGCAATGCATTTATACCCCTTCTGCTTAATGGACTTCTAGATGGGTCTATATCCAGTCCAAGACCTTCACTTGGGCCTGAAAGTGGAACACAACCCTTACATCTGACCCTTATTCTTGTTTTATCATTCTTCACAAAAAACAACTCTCTCCTAGTTTCTATTGAATGCTCTCTTACCTTATTTTTGACATCCATTGCAGTAGGAAAGTCTGACCAGGCTTAAGAAAGTAGAAATAATTTTTTTGTCCATTCTCATAACCGATTTGGGTCATGAGAGCATCCATTTCATCAACGGATACATTTTTTATTTCCACATAATCAACAAGGCATTCCTTGCCTCCTTGATATATTCTACCTGGAAAGTATTTGAATGTACCTTCATAATGGAACCTCATGCTAAAGGATCCCGGTTCATCCGCTGTATAAAAAATGTACAAAAACAATGTTACGATAAAGTCACCTAAAATGGGAATAACTTAAACAATCGTACTAACATATAATTGTGAAAGACTATAACCAAAAAACACTTACCATATCTCCTGATTGTAGCTTTTTCCTCAATTTCATGGTCATCAAAGAAAGGATATTCTCTAATTCGCCATAGAGTAAATCCGTTGACCTTACTTCGTAACCTTAGCCTCCCTTTCTTTATAGTTCGACTAAGTGACTTCGTAACCGAAACCTACTTTTTTTTCTTACTGTAGCATAGGCCTTCGCCACTTCAAACGGGCGCTTCGCCCCTCTTTTTTTTTATATTAGAAAGAGCGGGGCCTTACTTATTCAGGGGGTGGGGGAACCTGTAGGAAGGGGGACGAACCGCCGAATTGACATATGAAATCGCCAACATGAACACAAAAGGAAGGGAACTTCTCACCGAATGAGGCAGTAGGAATGAAGGAGGCGGGAAGCTACCGCTTCTAGAATGGTTGCTTATCCTTCACTTTTTTTAGAGCAACGGAAGGTTCTCACCCTGTCCCCGACATTGTTCTCCGACGATGTCCCCTGGGCGAAAGGGGACACCATTCTCTTTCTTTCTTCAATCGTTCCGATCAGGACAAGTGGGTTGGTTTGTTTCGTCCTCCTATCTACGCAATTCTTTGTCTTCGTTCGTGATCATGTTGAGGATATTCTCTAATTCGCCATAGAGTAAATCCAAGATTGATGTTTGTTATTTTCTTACTTAGATTATTTGATTTGATGATTGACATTGCATTAGGGTTTTTTGGGTAGGCTTCCAAAACAAGTTTGAGGATGAGCAATGAGTACACAGCTTAGTTATATTATACATTATGGTAGGAAATTGGACAAGACATCTGCTATAGTACATCAAGGTAATAAGACGATTCTACCCTCAACAGTAAAAGGATAACGGGATTTTATGGACTATAACGGAACATTGACCTCGGCGTTAATGGTCAAGGGACGAGGTTAGCATATAAATTCCATGTTTTGGACTCCCAGCCGAAAAAGGGAAATTTTGGTTCAACGTGATGCGCAAGTATAAGTTTAGGGACGAACGGTGTATAATCATAGATACCACATAAGAATTCTGCAGGACGTAGAAAAAGCTGTAACTTACTTAACAAAAGCAACAAAATCATAGTGCTAGTTATTGGACTATAAACTTGCCTCCACTAATACTCTTATGAAGCTCATTGATATGCATTAACAACCACCACTAAATATGTTCCAAAATAATTTAAGATATACCCATGGAAGAGGAATTTTCAAATGCTTACTCTTATTTTGGTGCTTACCAAGGGACAAATCCCTACCATTCATCTAGTTTGATCTAATGAGAGATAAACTCAAGATTTAATATGGAAACCTAAGTCCATGTTTTTTTTTTCTCCTTTTTCTTTGTCTTTTTGTCTTTCTTAATTATTAACTTTTTTTTTTATTTGAAATTCATTATTTTTTTATTATTATTTTTTTTTGTTCACGTTTTTTTATTATTCTTTTTTTAATTTTAAATTCAATTTTTTTATTCTAAGTTTTTTTTTTCTCATAACGCTTTCATCTAGATTCATATGCTTTCCGTCCGCTTTTATAATGCTTTGTCCGTGTTCATATGTTTTCGCCTTTATTTTTACGCTGGTCTAATTTCGTGACGCTTTCATCCGCTGCGACGTTACATCCGTTTCCTGACGCTGGGCCTGCTTTTCCGACGCTTTCGCACGCTTATATATGTTTCGTCTGTTTTCAAACGTTTGTCCGTTTTCATACGTTTTCGGCCCCGTTTACGCTGGGTCCATTTTTTTAGACATTTTCCTCGTTTCGTGACGTTTTCGCCCCGCTTTCATACGTTTTCGCTTCTGCTTACGCTACCGCTTACATCCGTTTTCATACATTTCGTCCGTTTTCACGGCTTCGTCCATTTTCTTACGCTTATTCTTTCATACGCTTTCATCCGTCTTCTTTCATTTTCATCCATTTTCATAATGTTTTCATACGTGTTTTACGCTTTCATATAAGTTTCGGCTGTTTCTCTTACGTTTATCCGTTTTCTTACGCTTTCATTTTCATCCATTTTCATATGCTTTTGTCTCTGCTTTTTTAGCTTTTCATATTTTCGTCCGCTTTAGACGCTGGGTCAGTATTTTACGTTTTTATGTATTTTCGTCCATTTTATTGCTGGGACGCTTTCATATTGTCATCCGCTTTTACATTTTCGTTTCGTCGATTGTTAGACGCCGCCTCGTTTTACACGTTGGCCCCGCTTTTATACGTTTCATCCGCTTTTATACATTTTTGTCCGTTTTGACGTGCTTTTTGTCCGTTTTCATACGTTTTTATACGCTTTTCATTCGATTTTATATGTTTTTGTCCGTTTTCAGATGTTTTCATTTTGATATTTGTAAGTGACATTTATTTATCTCTTGTGATATAACATTGTAAGGAAGATGAAAAGTATTACATTTTTCATCATGTATGTGTTATGGTTGTGATACTCAACTAAGAAAAGATTGTGTTAAAATTTTTGGAAGATTGTGTTTTATGATATTATGAAATATTAGAAAAGAAATTAACTGAAAAACAAGAGATGTTGATTTATTTAATGGATAAGGTGCATTTCTAATTGGTTTTATGGGCGATTTGAAAATATCTATGTTGAATCAACAACTAAATAAGCTATGGTTGAAGATAGCACACATCTTTAAAAAAACACCGAGGAAGCTCAGCACTCCCCTGATATCACATGTGATATCACCTCACTGTGATATCACACGTGATAACACCGTGATATCACCCGTGATATCATGTGTGATATTACCGATGATAGCATGTGTGATATCATAGTTTATATCGCTTGATATCACCGTGATATCATGTGATATCACATGTGATATCATGTGTGATATCATTGTGTTTGAGTCTACTCGCTTGTCTATAAAGATGTGTGCTTTCTTCAACCATAGCTTTCTGTAGTTTGCTGATTCAAACCATATATATTTTTAAATCCGCTATAAAACCTATCAAAACATGCACAATGTATCCATTAAATAGAAAAATTCACCACAAGTCTAACAAAAGTTTAATAACATCTCTTGTTTTCAGTTAAACACCTTTTTAATATTTCATATTATCATAAAACACAAAAATCTTCCTAAATATTTTCTAAAACACAAATAAGAAAAATGAACGTAATAATCACAAGAATATAATAAGTGATGTTTCTTATTATCATTTCTCTCATATATACTTAGTAAAATACAAAAATTTTATCACATTTGGTATGAATTTAATATTTCACATTCTTAGTTGAGTATCACAACTAATAACTTATACATGATTAAGAGTATAATACTCTTCTCTTTCTACATATTATATCACAAGAGATAAATAAGTGTCACTTAAAAATATTAAAATGAATAAAAAGGGAGCAAGCTATGAAAATAAAGACTTGACATATTCTCAAAATCAACAAGTGTTGCATTAAATTAGCATTTTTTTGAATAAAATAAGAATTCACCTAAAGAGACTTTAACCCTTTTATTTATACTAAGAGTGTAATATTACAAATGATAGATAACATTTGTTGCATTAAAAAAATATGCTTTTGTCAATTGCGATGAAAAGCACAAAATCTATCTTGTAACTAAAAATTATAAAAATATTAGAAAACACATAGGATGTGTAATATATAAAAATATACAGAGCAATGAAATATCTCAGGTGATATTAAAGGTTTAAAAACATACTTGTTTGTTTATGAAATATCACAAGTGATATTAGACATTAACTTTTTTCTTAATAAAATATCACAATTGATATAAGACATATAATATAATAAAGTTTAATAATAAGCATAAAAACGTAGGAAAATAGACGAAACGTAACAAAACCGCAAAAACGGATGAAAACATATGAAATCCGACAAAACGTATAAAAACGAATGAAAAGCGTACGCATGAAAACGGAAAAAATTGTTCAAAACGGACGAAAAACATATAAAACGCATGAAAATGGACGAAAAACGTATGAAAACCGAAACGAACGCTTGAAACCGTTTTAAAGCGTCTAAAATGGACGAAAACGTAAAAACGGACGAAAAGTGTATATAAACCTATGAAAAACCGCTGAAACGCGGAAAACGACAATAACGTAAGAAAGCATCGCAAAACTTATTAAAAACGGACTTAAAACGTAAGGAAACGAACAAAAGGGTATTAAAACGGACAAAACGTAAGAAAACGGACAAAAACGATGAAAACGTAAGTAAAACGAACGAAAACATAGGAAAATGAACGAAAACGTAAGAAAAAAACGGTAAACGTAAGAAAACGTATGAAAAACCGGACAAAAACGTAAGAAAAAGGACGAAAACGTATGAAAAACCATTTAAAACGTAAGAAAACCACAAAAACGTAGCGAAAACAAAAGAAACGTAAGAAAACATATGAAAACGTAAGAAAACGAACTAAAAACGTGAGAAACGCATAAAAACGTATAAAACGGGACGAAAACGTATTGAAAACGGACGAAAAGTAAGAAAACAGACAAAAATGTAAGAAAACGGATGAAAACGTATGTGAACGGACGAAAAAGTATGAAAACGGACAAAACATAAAAAAACGGACGAAAACGTAAGAAAAACGTACGAAAAACGTAATAAGATGAAGAAAACTGGACGAAAAAACGAAGAAAATCGTACTTAAAACGCATGAAACGACCAAAAAAGTAAGAAAACGGATTTAAAACGTAAGAAAACGGACGAAAACGCATGAAAACGGACGAAAAGTAAGAAAACAGACAAAAATGTAAGAAAAATGACGAAAACGTATGAAAACGGATGAAAATGTAAAAAAAGTATGAAAACCGACGCAAACGTATAAAAAAGCGGAAAAACGGACAAAACGTAAGAAAACGTATGAAAATTACCCAAAAAAAAAAAGAAGTAAAAAAAAAAGGAAAAAAAAAACGCGGAAATTGAAAAAAAAAAATGATTAAAAAATGACAAATAATGATAAAATAAAGATAAAGCAGACAAGCATACTAATTACTTGAGCTGTACATATTAAATCTTAGGTTAATTATCACCATTAGATAAAAATAGATGAAAGGTGAGGATTTATCCCTTAGTATGCAAGGATTTTTGAGTATGCAAAATAAAGTGCCTCACCCATGGAATAGATATGCATTTTGGTGCATTAAGGTAATCAACGACCATATTATTATTATTATTTTATTTTATTTTTTTTGAACGGCAATTGTGGCTACATGGCTCCTAGCCCAGAATGACGTCCCCACACAACCAGTTGTGTCTCACTCTAGAAGGCAATGGCACCCTTCCCTTTACGCACGCGGGAGGAAACCCCTATCGCCCTAGACAAGACTCGAACTTGAGACCTTGCCTAGGAGGGTAAAACCTCATTGCAAAGTTTACTGGTTATTTCCTAGTTCTGTAGTCAAAAGTTATAAAAAGCTGGTTCTGCCTTATCGATCATAGGTCTAACCAGTCAAAATAAATTCAATAAAAAAGTTGGTTGTCTGACTAGTCAATCTAACTTAAATTTGAGTACAATACTTTTTATAAACCAAACGATCTTGCTTTTTCATTGAACCTCCTTCATTCGCCGAAAAACTATGCCTATCCTGATTATTAGTAATACATCCCTTTCTTAAGACTCATACATAGCATTGGATGATAGCGCCACTTCATATATCCATCAGCGCATATACAGTTATACACTTCCAAAGATCAGTAAATGGAACCTGAAAGTACAGTGACAGTTAGAAAATGGTACATCACATAGATAAATAAGAATATCTAGGAGACAAAACACCTTTTTAACAAGCAAAATGGTGGACACTGAATTAGGCTCAGGCTGCGGATCAAAAGTTTATGGTACTCAAATCAGCTCCATATCTCTCCAACAAGTAAACCCATAGCTAAGCTTGGATTTCCTTTTTGGCATAAAACGGATCCATGTAGATAAGAAGTCCATTAAAAATCCTATATAGCCCCTTGAAGTCTAAAATTAGCAGCGGTGTTAACAATGTCATTAAATTGTTCAAGTAAATCAAAAAGCACAAATAGGCAATACAAAAATTGGAATACAGTCATAAGTACTCCTCCTGACCCTTCTGAATCCAAATAGTGCAGAACGCTATAAGTCCATACGAGGACTAAACCGTAATCAGTCATGTCAGCTCCTATTTTTAACCGGTTCCTAGACCATTCTTTTACTGAATTAGGCCTGCTAGAGGAAAAGCGGCGATATATGGGCTTTATAGGCAATCTTCGCCCTTGATTAATCTTCAACCTTAACTGGCCTTCTAAAATCAGCTACTAGCTCACTCTATACCAGTTTTGGGGCTTCGATCATTTGTGCATCTGTATGCATTACTCTCAGGTATTTATTAATGACATCTGACCATATAAGATATGGGAATACCAATACAATAGACTTTTGTAGACTTCATCGACGTTTCCCCTTTGATCATTAGACTTTCTCAAGTTACTTCACATTCTGTTTTAATAGAAACGTATCATTTGTAAAGAGCACATACAAATCTGAAAATGAGATGTTTTTATCATATCTTGTGGAAATAAGTATAGCTATATAAAAACAACTGTATGTGTTATACGAAACTCATCGAATACTGAACAAAGTCGCCTTTTCTACCCGAGGCATTTGACCTAGTGGCATATGACCTACCCACCAACCAAAAGGTTGTGTGTTCAAGTCTCGTTGGAGACATTCGTGAGATATATATTGTGAGATAGGTGGTATAGAAGAGTGAAAAAAATTGCCGTTAAAAAAAAAAGTTGCCGTTTCTGTTGGGGGCAAAGGTAATAACATATGAAAATATACTGAGAAAAAATGCAACTGGCTATACTGCTTCAAGTTCTCTAATTACATGCAAGTACTTCACAAACATAT
Organism: Chrysanthemum makinoi; assembly: GCA_910596185.1. Classification (NCBI taxonomy): domain Eukaryota; kingdom Viridiplantae; phylum Streptophyta; class Magnoliopsida; order Asterales; family Asteraceae; genus Chrysanthemum; species Chrysanthemum makinoi. The sequence goes on from OU343220.1 coordinate 145,241,495, forward strand.
CAAAATTAAGGAATGTCTATAGGCTACCCGCACTATACTTTAAACCTATAATCTTTTGAGAACATGAGCATATGCCCATGGAAAAGATATACAACAACAATTCCTACCTGAACTTTTCTACACATAAAGATGAAACCTTGGGCTCAGTATCATCAGTATAAAACATTCAAACGTTTAGAAGAGAGAGACACTCCATCGTACCTTCAAAGGAGATAGCCATGCTTGTAACTTTTGGAAGCTCCTCTTTTTCCACCATCCCCACCTCTCCTTCATGCTTCAAATCTTTTGTGTTCTTGTTTTGGAAAGAAAAGAAACGAGTCTCATGTTTTGAGAGACACTTTTCACAATTATACATTTCTCATGTTTGTAAACAATTCTAACTTCTCGTACGAACTTTTTTCTCCAGGGTAGTTTCGTCATTATCATGTTATATGAAAGGTTCCTTTTTCTTTCGCTGCAAATATATCTCATATTTTGAAGGAAAGTTCAGAGAAAAATAGTACTCGAAACCTTCCTTCAATATCCTTTCTGTTTCTCTTCATTTTATAGCACATCAAACTTAAGTTTGTGATTCAGAAGTAACTTTTGTCCCTCTTTGAGACGCAAGATTTCGTGCCCCAAGAGTTTTGCAGTCCCATACAATCTCACCAAGCATATCTTGAGGCACACATAGCCCATTTTCTTTCACTGTTCTCTGTAGCTCAATGAAAAATTTCAAATCCTGCAACTTGATATAATCAAGCAACACCCGCTCATGATCTGGTATCCAATTCCTTGGAAACGGCGTATAATCACATGATGGGATCATAGACATGTGAGAAAATCTAATTCCTTCAATAGCATCAGCAAGTCCGAATCTTAATAATTCTGCATACTCTGGAGTCCTATTATCGATACTCTGCCTAAGGGGAAGACTAAGATCGCGTGACGCTTTCTTAAAAACCTTTGCCCGTGATTTCATTTTATACCTAGCTGCGTATAATTTAGCCACAGAGCTTCGAATCACATAGGCACAGAAACCGACAATTTTCTTCCTATTATCTGCAAACTGATACCAATCAGCCATTGTTTCAAGAAACTTATTCATTTGTGCGTTTGTTTGTGCTTGACCACAATAAAGCATTGCAGTACACGGTAATGGCTCGGGATCTTTATCACCTTTAATTAACTTAAGCTTTCTGAACTGCCTAATGCATTGCGGTAAACTAGCAGTAACAGAAAGCAAAACACCGACACTTTTTTGAGTTACAATATGACCACCACTAGACGCGAAACGGATTTTTGGATAGATTACTCTTTGAGAAATTACATGATCCAAAAACTGAATACCTCTACTTACATGTTCAATCTCCATTTTTGACTCATCCAAATTAAACCCATATTTATTGGCACAAAACTCATTAATCGCATCCCTAATCTCGACCGCATCCTTTCGAGATCCTCTAATTCCAATTAAACAATGACCCCCGTAACGAATATAATCCATCTTCTTAGTTCTATCCTTCCCACCCCCACGAACAAACTCAGGCCATGACGGCGTATGATTAACATCATTCATAACCATATTATCATCTAAAGAACGCAAAAAATTAACGATTTGGTCCTCCATCATATGGTCTAATTCATTAAGACATATATTGGCAAGCAAAGGACTTAATATCCCCAAATAACCATAATTTGGTACCTTAGCAGCTTCCACAGGCGCAAAATCATAAAACACTCTTAACCAATAGGGGTCCGGTTTGGCCTCATTTTCATCAAGAACTTTCTTTTTCTTCAGACCCTTTTTTGTTCTCTTATTTCTCCACGACTTTTTCTCATTCTCATAATTTCCTAATTTCGACGACCCTTTTAGCCCCGATTTAATCAAGCACAAAACTTTCTGATCCTTAACACATTTCTCAAGAAACCCAACCATCAAACCACCATCAAAACCATCAAAAACACGCGTCAAATCACATTTCAAAAACCAAACACACCCTGCAAAATTACTCCTAACACTCCTAATCGCCGTATGGGCATTCCTTTTCGGCCTAAACCCATACGACTTCCCCGAAAACCTTGGCTCAAAAACCGGCTCAAGCACCATTAACAAAATCTCCTGCACAAGAAAATCCTGAAAAGGGGTCTCCCCACTTTCCACCAAACCGCGAATCTTTCGACCCGAAAGCGGGGTTTTCTCATTGGGGTTTTTGACATAAGGTTTATTGACAACATTCCATTGAAAGTCACCAGAAACGACAGCGTTTCGAAGCGAAAAAAGGCTTGTAATGACATGGGAATGAAGGGAGTGAGGTGATGGGTATGAGCCGGTGAAATGTGCACAAGTGCGTTGATAAGCTAAGACCCATAAGTCTAGCTTTGAGATGAAGGTAGTTAAATTGGTGAAATGGGTTGATTTGGGGTTTGTGAAGGTTTTGATCCATAAATTTGATAGGATTTGAAATGGGTCTTGTTTTAAGAGGGTGTGTGGGTCTGGTGGTGGTGGTTTATGGTGGTGGGAAGTGGAGATGGTGTGGATGAAGGAAAAGTGTTTGAGTTTGGTTCGAAGTGACATCGTCACTCACTAAGTGCATTGGGGTTTTGGGGGTTTATCAGCTAATATTAATTTTAGACTAAATTGGCCATTGTCCAAAACAACTTGGGTTTTTAATGTCAAACTCGTCCCTTGACCAAGTCAACATGAATTTTCTAGCTTTACATCAAGGGTATAATAGACCATTCACAATTTTAACATGACATAGTTAAAATCTAACCCAACCTTCAACCAAAGTCCTGTAAAAATCATCATTTCCAGGAATGCTGAGTTTCAATATCATGATCTAAACCAGTTGGCCCTGTTTCACTTCATCCAAAATAAATCAAATAACTTGAACTGTTATAGAAGCAAATAATAAGTCATCATGTTCATCGTTTCTTTGTGGGTTCTCCCCTTAAGCAAATTGCATCACAAATTGCATCACAGTGAACAAATGGCGGTGATTTAATGTATAACTTTTTCATTATACATGTTTTAAATATAGGATCAAATAGGAAGGTATCACACTACTGGTCTTAAACGTGCAAATGAGATTATAGGCACAATTACAGAAGAGCTGGTACTTAAGGCACGCCAGGAGGGTGGTCCTTAAACGTGTTGTCCCATGGGCAGGGAAGGTAGCCACATCACCGTTTTTGGCAAGCATACAATTTTTGTGTTCGATTTTTCATTTTTTTTTTAGTCGATATTAGACTCCGGGGATTCAAATCAAATGACATTGATATCTGTGGTATTCATATACACATATCTGAATGTAGCAACAGAATCATATAATATAAGTGCAGTTATTTGAAAAACAGTAGCCTTTACGATTTTCTTTTTATAAAAAGAGATGATGAATCAGAAGCCTATGTTTGAATTATAGCATCCTTTTTCTAAGCCACGCACCATCATCTCGTAGCAGTCACCATCGCAGCAGTTGTGTCACCACTGCTAAGTGTCACCGCCTTGAGCCACCCTATGAAACCATCTTCTACTTCCAGGTATGTCTTCTACATTTACTTGCAGAGCATGAAACACATTTTATGCTATCACTCACTCGAGTCACTTGTTTGACTTACTTCAAATGACTACTTATTGCTAAAGATTACAAACTGTATATAGTAGCTATTATTCTTCAAAGAATTTTATACTATCTGCCTTGTACTTACAGTTTTATAAACCATTACAAATAATGGATGATTTTAATGAGAAAGATACAAATGTCAATAGGTATATTCAACTATCGAAACAGTTACATCGATATTTTTGCATTAAAGATATTACAATGAATTCAATTACTAAAAAAAAAAATAAAGAATGAAGGAAAAAATTACAAGTGAAGATGATACAACCATGTTGCCTCTATAAATTGATAAAACGATCCATTACACAAATAGTCCATGGCAGATTTATGCAATTCACCCCCCAATTGTTAATACACATCTTCTATAAATGTTGGTTTATGTTGGTTTATATTTTAAACATATAAATCAAACCAATAAACCCCAAAATTCAGGAATCAGCAAGAGCAATAAGCTGATCAACAACACTTGGATCTGCTAGTGTACTTATGTCACCCAGCTCGTCTAGTTGTCTAGAGGCAATTTTCCACAGAATTCTTCTCATTATCTTCCCACTTCTCGTCTTTGGAAGACTAGGTGCCCAATGAATTCTGTCAGGGGATGCAAATGCTCCAATCTGATATACAAATAATGCGGATTCAGAATAAAGTTCTAGAATCAAATACAGAATAATAAGTAACTCATAATGTTATTGAGTAAGTAAGGTAACTGTAAATCGGATCAACACTTATTCTGCTATTTCTAGTACTCTAGTAGGATAAAGTCCATCAGTACTGTATCCAGGAGAAAAATCGGTCACAATATTCTTACCATCTAAATGGACAATAAGAATTTTAGTTGAATCTTTAAAATGAGTGTTGTGTTTATTTTGGATGAAGTGAAACAGGGCCCAACTGGTTTAGATCATGATCTTGAAACTCAGCATTCTGGAAATGATGATTCTTACTGGACTTTGGTTGAAGGTTGGGTTAGATTTTAACTATGGCATATTAAAATTGTGAATGGTCTATTACACCCTTGATGTAAAGCTAGAAAATTCATGTTGACTTGGTCAAGGGACGAGTTTGGCATTAAAAACCCAAGTTTTGGACTCCCCACGATGATAATGCCCAAGTTTGTCTCATTGCGATGCGCAGGAACAAGTTTAGGGACCAACGATGTATTTTAGTCTTAATTTTATGAGTTTGTGTTTGTTGTTTTTGTAATTGTTTAAAGTCTTTGTGAGAAAGTCTAGATCCACATAAAACTCTCACTCGCCGACGTGTCAGCGGGTGATTGGTTTTTTGTGGGATGTGGATCCCACATAAAACCAATCACCCGCTGACACGTCAGCGAGTGAGAGTTTTGAGTGGGAGTTTTTATGTCGGTGTAGCAAACCCCGTAAAATTAAGGGCTCGCTTGGTTCAATTAAGGGAATGAGAAAGGGAAATGATAACATCAAGTCTCTTAACAATCTTTCAATTTAACTTGAGAAGTTTCACAATAAATTACTCAAAACTCAAAATCGTAAGCGATTTTGTAGGTGAAAGTTTTGTAAGAATAGTCTCGTAAAATGTGGTCTTGTAACAAAGGTCTCGTAAATGAGGTCTCGTAACTTAAGTATCATAACATAAATTATAAAAGCTTAGAAAAGTCACTAAAGAACAAGTTTTGTAAAATAGAAAGTCTCGTAACACAACCTTGAAAGAGCTCGCAAGAACAAGTCTCTCAAACTTTGAAACCCTAATCTTGCAAAGGTTCGCAATGGAAGTCTCTTAAGTTTTGAAACCTAATTTAGCGAAAGTACTTTTGCGAGATTACCTAAGAACTTGTGAAACCTTTTTGAAAAAACACTTTTAGAAACGTATAAAAAAACACCTTAAATTTAACCAAAAATCATCATTTGAATATAAAACCATTTATGTAATTCACCAAAAACGTATCTCTAATCTCCTAGAATGTTTTTTCAAAAAACGTTTTTACAATTTAACCACGAAAAGATGATTAAACCAAAGATTTAGAGCACGAAAATATTTCTAGAGAGAGAGTAATGAGTTAAAAACTACAAAAACTTAAAATTACTACTTTTAATGACGATCTTAAGCTAAAACTAGAACAACTAAACACAACAACCTATCATATTTGGCTCTTGATATCAATTGTTGAGATACCAATTATCCTAACGTTTACTATAATCTAAAGAGAGAGTTAGCGTGTACACTTTTATCCTAGAGAGAGAAACGAGAGAGAAAGAGGGGGAAAGTCTCGCAAGACTTGGTTTATTGACACACATCTTATTTCCTATAAGGTACAAGGTATTTATACCCTTAGAGCAGAGGGTATGCATTGAATATAACACGCCAAATGCTCATTCGTAAACCAATAACACGCCAATGATGGTACCTAGGAACATGCCATTCACAAACCATTCATGTTTGAGTTGTTTCAGTGGCTCACGTTATTGGTTAAATGTTGTGTTTTCATTTTTATTTTTTTAGTGTATTGTAAGTGAGGGGGTATTTATAGTAGGGTATTTTGTGAGACCCAGTAACATGTTAGTAGTGTGTTATGAGGGAGGGTGTTTTAGTTATTGGTGTGTTATTGGGAGGTGTATGATATGGCGTTGAGGTGGCATACTAATAACGTGTTAACGGTTCCTCCCATACCTTGTGCTCTTACAACCAAAAGCTAAAAGACCTCTCAACCTATTATATATAAAACCCTATAGTATGCTTTACATTTTTGTGTTCTAACAATATTTTATATCTGCCAAACAAAATAAAAAATTATATTTCATTTAAAAGTAATAATAATAAGCATAACCTTAATAATCTAACATACCCTTAGTGATAAGACTTATTATCTCCTTGCAATAGGTATAGGTTTAAACTTGAGTATATATGCGTTTGAGGGTGATGGTCACGGACTCACGGTACACGTTAATGACTTGTTAGTGTTGATATGCGGTTTATGGAAACAACTCAAGTGAAGTTGATAGAGGTTCACGTTTAAGCTCGGCTCAGTTATTAAGTGAGAGTTTGATTGATGCAAACTTAAACTCGACTAATGATATGTATTAGCACTTTCAAGCTCAATATTAACATTATATTTTGAAATCGGTAAAAGTAGTAACGAACATTGACAAAAGTAATGTGAATGACAAAGTAACCAATCAATTTTGCAATATAACTGCCGACTAAAATAATTTGGTGATATTTTATTTGACAAGAATCATTTCAAAATATGAGAGCAAGTAATAGAATTCGGATTGTGAGTACCATTCATATAGGGGTTAATTTTGAGCAAAATATGAGAGCAACGAAGTTCCTTTTTCAGTATGCACAAAAACATAAGCGGGTTTGCAAATTGTTTGCGATGTTAATGGCGGTAACCATTTTGTCCAATTTAAATCAAGGTTGATAACTGTGTGATCTGTATTCATTCACAAAGGTACGTAGGTTAATAATGTAGGACTTCACATGCTCAATATGCCTCACAAACATTACAAGCCAGGTATTAATACTCTGGCTCGACTAGCTCAAGCTCCAGCCGACTACACGTCAGAGATTTACAAGTCGATCTCTAGTTGCTCGTGAATTCACTCGACTTCATTAGGCTCCACCATTTTTTAATACATAACTGGCTGGTACTGTATACTCAGCCAGATAATAACTATTATCTTGTGGTTGTTACTAAGCTAAATACTAACAGATGCAACCCGAATTCAGCAAGGTAGAAAATATCAACGATACATTTAACTTTGTAATCAATGAAAGACAAAATTCATACTGCAGTCACAAACAAAAGGGTGAAATTCTCACTCAAACAAATAAATAAAAATATGGCCCGACACTAATATTGGACTTTTAGTACAACATAACTCTTTGGAAAATTAGTTATATGCACGTACGTAACAAGTTTAGCAACATCTACATGATACCGACATTTTCTCTAGCTCAGCTGGACTTGGTAGCGGTTCCATCGCATATATGCTTGTCCTTGCGCAACAAAAGTTGTACAAATTTCTGCATGCACCTTTGCTGAACGGATATACTCTTTCTGGGATGGATCTGCGCATTAATTCAAAGTTTAGTCTGTTTGGATGTTCATTTTGAAACTGATTATCAAATCGCAATATTCATATTTTGATTCTGATTGCGTGGTTATTTAAGGGTCAAATAATCCATTTATACTCGCAAGTGGCAACACCAAAACTCGATAACAAAATATCGACATAAATCAACTAAATGTCCCTTCTTTAAACCTAATTACCGTATCTCCTTTTTCTCCACAAAGAGGTTCTTTTTGGTCATGAGATATAGTCAGGTATGTAACCCAACTAATGTCTGATCTTTTATGTGTAATCCAAGATTCTACTGGTTAATAAAGATGGTTTCGAGTGCATTGTCATTTTTTTGTACTTTGTTTAAGGGTTGCAATTTTGACCTATTTACTCAATTCAGGTTGTTATTTTCTTTTTTATCTTTAACGGAAAAGCATATAAAAATTAACAAAAAAAGGTTGGCGAAAAAGGGAATGGTTCACATTGTCAAACATAGCCCTAAGTGTTTTTTTAATACATTAATACTCCTATAGCATTATATTTAATTTTAAAGGATTGTTAATATAATTTTTCTGCTCGTATTTGACACACTAATATACAAGTAAAGCCATACATATTACTCGGACGAGTTAACTCGTATGAATCAAATCAGTCTGAAAAATGAGGTGACTCAGTACCTTTACTCAACAATAGATCTGATCCAAACTCTGACTCAACAGTTATTGACCGAGACTCAGACCGAGTCTAAGTCAAAATGTAACTCGAGCAAGTACAATCAAGCACACGTCAATCATACATTACAATCGGCCCGCCATTTTTACTAAAGGCCTACCACTTCACGAATATGAGTAATTTGTTATTGTTTTCAACTTTTCGAATTAGTGGACGAGACTTTAATACATCTACATTTGTTGATTTTCACTCGAGTTTCCTTGCATAAACTCTTTTCTCTGCCCTGAGTTTAGTTTATTTCGAAATTCTAATGGTGGTTGTTCTTGTCAACTTGAAATCCTCATTTTCTTCACAAGAACACTCAGACTCTCAATGTTAGAGCAACCATCAGAACTCCGAGATGAACTCATAGCAGACGTAAGAGCTTCAGCAAGAAACTTGAGGGGAAATCAACATGATGAAGCTGACGATGTATCAATGAACTCTTGGCCTCCTCTCCTATAATGTGCGACTTTAAATTCACACCCAAACAATCAAAATCCTTGAATTTGAGGTGATGGGTCCATGGTAAGAGTGGGAGGACGGATGGACATGCTTGATATGACTAGATAAAGTTACGAGTTGACTCGACTCGGTCAGAGTTCGTTGATAGATCGTCAGATATATTCCCGGTACCAGTCACCCCATTTTCTGTCTGATTTGACTCACTCATATGAGTCAACTCGTGACTCGTACGAGTTCAGCAATTATGGTTGAAAGCATACATGTAGAAACATATAAATAATCAACTAACCTCATATATGGTATACGCCGTCGTCTCACCAGCTCATAAGTGGTTTGATTTGTCAATATTAGATAACTGAAAGATAGCGAAAGAGCAAACTCAGGTGTATGTTTTATCGAAAGATGGCTAATGACATATATAATTCAAAAACTGACCTATGGAAAAGGAGGAGGAGGAGTAAAAATATCAATGCGATTGACAATATAGATAACAGAATGATCACGATCACATCCATCAACCTGCATAAAATGAAACAAATTATTAAAAATCCATGACCCCTAAATTAATAAGAGTGAAAAAACAAGTGGAAAATGAGTAAGGAACAAGAAAAACATACCATGCCTTCTCAATATGAGCTTGTAGGTACTTAATATACAAAATGCCAGTCCAAATACTCAAGGCTGTTTCGTCTAGAATGTACCACCTGTTTAGTCATTTAAAAAAAAAAAAAAAAAAAAAAAAAAAGAAACTTGGTGATGAAGTAAAATAGTGGATTAAACCAAATCCTATAAGAGCATTGAATATGTATACAAAAGGGAAAACAGACATACAGAAAGATAAATCGCCAATAAATTGTATAAAAAATACAAACCAAAAGGTACACACCAAAAGCGGCAGTGGTTTCCCCGGCCTATGCATGTCCCCAGCCAAACACAATGGTGATCAAACTGAAGAACACATCTGTCACAATCATGGCAATGCTTTGTTCTTGGAGGCTGCAATAAAATTTCACCAGGCCCATAAATTGTGCTAGTTAGATAATATCCAATGCTACTATGTCAATTTCTCTATTTAACAAGGGATCTTTGCAATAGTATGCAAGAACAACAACATTTTTTAACTACATCATTCACATATAATGAATATTACATAGATTTAGATGTCATCCATAACTCTATAACCTAGCAAAGAATGTACATGGGGATAATTTCTTTTGCTTAGTCAAATGTATCAAATATAAGACACTGCATCACTATTCACTAACTTTTAAAGCGTTTAGGTCTTTAGGAATAGTCATCATGATGACATCTTGACAACAAAATAAAGTAGGTCCTGCATAAGTATATATAAACACGAGAGGTACCTGCACAACATTACAGTAAATGCAGGTATAAGTCCTGAAACAAATAGAAAGTGTCAGTGAAAACATATATGTACATAATATGTGCACATAATAATGAAAGAAAATACCAGAAAAGAAAAAAATTATGATTCTAAGATACATATCATACACGTATGTGTGTTGGTAGGAGCCATATACCTTACTTTGACCCTTGATTCAATAACCAGCCTGTCTAATGACTATTGCATCTGACCTTACTTCATATTCAAACTTGATTATTAATGCTAGAGTATGCCATATTGTCATGTCTGACATCGCAAAGGATATGGGTCAACATTTTTCTTGCCAGTTGTATCTACTTATGAAAGCATAAATTATGACAATCATGTGGAAGATATGTAATATATCTTTAAAAAGATTGCAAAAATTAGGAAGGTTAATGTTAATCGCATAAAAACCAAGGAACTCTGCTTGAATTATTGTGCATGTTAACTGGTCATCTACATCTACTTGCCAAAGGCTGGCACACAAATGAATAAAAATGGTTGTTTCTATATGTGATCCTTTGGTTTACAATGTAAATTAAAATATTTAGGCAAGTTTCAAAGTTTTCTGCATTTGAATAGATGTGAAAACAGTATACAAAATCGAATATGCTTTATGCACACACATAACTTAAAACACTGTTATTATGTGTGGGGGTATTATTGGTTTTAGCTGATTTTAAGCCCAAAAGTCAAAATATTCTAAAATTTATGGTCCATAATGCAAATTGAGAACTTGACACAAGATTAAAAAGGTAAAATATTAAAAAACAATACACAAAATAATTTGATGTTTAAAGTGTCATTCATGAAAGGCTAGATATAGTCTTGTACCGCCTTCACATCTCATAGACTTTTAGAAAATGCTGTATGGAGTAGCAAAAAAGATTCAATGCTAAGATGTATTATGTTTTCTAAAGAGGAGAAGAAATTTTTCTAAAGAGGGGAAAATGCTGTATGGGTATGTTTGGCAAAAGTAACTGTTGCTGGAACTGGAGATGGTGCTGGAGATGAAGATTATAAAAAGAGATTATTTTTATAAGCGACATGAAGTAACCTTTGGTTTTAATAGATTATGGAAGATTATTTTTTTTTATAATCTCTTATAAGTTATGTCTTCCAAACAAAGATTATTTTTTAAGTAGCTTATTTAATCTCTCAACAATCTTGTATGCCAAACATACCCCCCATATTGGTTCTAAAGTGGATTATTAAAAAATTCCGTAGTCGTTAAATTTGTAAAAGACGAGCATCAGGCTATACCAAGTTCGGGTGTCTGAATGTTATTAAACTTGATTGTTCCATTATAGAGGGGTGTCTGATTAGGTGATACTGAATGATGAGAATTAGTCAATCACTTGAATAAAGTGGGCTGTAGAAGATGGTGTTTGGATGTGCTTATGCCGTTTGAAGTTGTAGCAATCATACATTAATGATAATCAGATGTTTGAGTGTTCAGAAAATTCAAAATGTATATAAAACTAATGCAAATATGACCAACATTGATATTATTATGCAAACAAGATACTTTTTTACTACGATACTTGATGAGACTTGTCACGATATGCTCTAGAACAACTTGTGTTCAAAATAAATCTCCGAGAGAACTATCCAGCTTGACTAAGTTGTCGCTACGTAGTTTGATTTTTGGAAAAATCAAAATGACAAAACTTGACACTGAATCACAGATACTACATTGTAACGGAGTAACAAATAACTATATAATCAAGGGCATGAAAGGAAATGTATCACAACATAAATCAAATAAAAAACGAAAAGTTATTCTACCTGACAGATGTATCATCCGGGTACATTTCCATCACCAGCTTTGTCCAATTCATTGGATTATTCCCTACAAGATTTTCCCCCAACTGGTTTCTGTCTAAAGTCACAACCACACTCCCATTTTTACTTGAAGCAGGTTGTCTTTGCTTGATCATTCACATCAATAAACAAAGAAAGACATCACAATTAGATATTGTCATACATTGACAAACACGATACTATGTGATGTATGTCCTAACTACATACATACAAGGGATAATTCGGTTCGTTTCGGTATAAGTAATTCAGGGTTTGGATGTGCATTTTGAAAGTTATTAGGTGATATTGAATAATCAGAAGGTCAACAACTAAAATATAAAGTAGGGAACACCCCTATAGTATAATGTTGGGAACATATTCGAAACTCATTTTACCTCAGACATTGTTCCACACAAAGGTTAACCAAATTAAACTCGGAACAAGTGCTTACTTTGAAATTTCTGATTCCCGTAACGCCGCTTCCGTCCTAGCAAAATCTCTCATTGCATCAAGCACATACCTAAGCAAGCATACACCATTAAACAACATGCTATTCGATTCTAGTGTTTTTTTTAAGAAACATAGTATAAGCTGATCATCACATACCCTGGAGAAGAACCAGAGGTAAAAAAATACTGAACTATCGTAGCAGTAACCAACAATAAATAGATCACGGTATACCTGTATAAAAGACGTTTAAGGTAAGTTTTTAAATAGATATATATATATATATATATATATATATATATATATATATATATATATATATATTAAAAACACATGATATTTAACAATCGGAACCTTTCAAACACCTACATGATTACTTACATATTTAACTAACTTTATAGATAGAGCTAAGTCCGTCTAATAGCAATATACCTTTGCTGACGTGCCAAGTAGTGTTTTGGTAATTTTCTGGGTTATGACCCATCAACAAAAGTATGATATCGAAACGAGAATTTAAAGTACTAGGCTGGGTTTAGCTATTAGCTTTTGGATTATAACTAACTTTTTAGAAAGAAAATTCCGCACTGCTACTGAGGCCTCGGACTTATCCACCAAGGGATTTCTGGAATGTCGGCGGATTCATCATATCGTTCCCTAGGACCCACTGCTGGAAAGGCTAGGCTTGAAAACCGTATGTAAAGGCTTGTAATGAAAAGCTAATGATATTCTAACGTTAAGGATTGTATACTTATATAGTTACCAAAAGCTGTTATAAAACAAAATGCTACAGCTAATTGCTGGCACCTAACAAGCACACCCGTAGAGATTTAAATAAACTTAACAGCTAGAGTTGATAAATGAATGAGTCAACTTACCAAGGCTGTTGTTTGGCTTTGGCAAGAAACTCGTCATCGAAAAGAAATAAAAAACCAACATAAATCAGATGCAGTGTCACCAAACCCAATCTCAAACACAAGGTAGATCTTTTAACTGAAAAATAATAATAACAGTTAAATCCAATTACACAGAAACAGTAACATATATATATATATATATATATAACATTGAAAACGGTTGTTATTACCAGGATCAGAGAGACAAGGAAAAACATTGAAACATCGGTCATAGAAACGATCCGACGTGTCACGACAACAACCCATTAAGTATGTTTTCTTGGGATTTATTTTTGTTGCATATTGGAGAGTTAGCAGGTCGAGGAGGAGGAGGAGGAGGTCAATATTGGAGGTGAGAGTGTTGGGATAATTGTCATTTGCTACTTTTATTTACCCTTATTTGCCAAACATGTCCTTATACAAGAGGTGCACAAATCGGTTGGTTTCTCGCCATTTAATATTATAGTGTGTTTGTTTGATGGGTTTTATGGGTTAAGATTGGGAGTAGCTATCATTAAATGATACGATCCGTTAAGATAGTATCGATAGTAGCACCCTTTCAAGCGTGATGCGAGCTTTATCAGAAAAGATAAAAAGAAAATACTATTTATTTGGTTAAAACTTGATTGACTTTCATTAATGAATGACGCAGTATAAATACCGAATAAACCCTAACTTGTATCACAAGTCGATTACAATATAGATATCCAGAATAATGACACTTTCCTAAAAAGACTCTAACACGTATTCTAAACATAATAAACAATGACGCATATCCTAACCATAGGCGTAACACTCCATACTCCTTCAAAAACCACCTTGTCCTCAAGGTGTTGTCTTAAAAAAAATCTTGATTTCGAGATCCTAAATTTTAAGACGTTTCCTAATCATTTGTGTTCTCTCTTTCAACTTGTTCTCAAGCTCAATTGGTAACAAGGGCGGCACTTGAATTCATGTTCTACATTCTTTCCATTCGGATGGAGCAAACAACAACCTACTGACTAGATTATTCGCCCACAACACTCCCACAAACACAACTACATGTGTATCTCCATAAGCTAACCCCATTAGTGCAGGTGAGTAATACGCGTTAACAACCTTTCTTGTACTTTCTTGATTCTTTCTGTCTACGAATTCAGTTAATCCCAATGTCGGTCGTTTATTCTCCTTTTTTGGCTTCGTTTGAGTCTCTTTATCTTCTGAATCTGGAATGTAGAACTTAACAGTCTCTTCAATCTTTGTAACTGTGACAACGGCGGTAGTAGCTTTTGGTACAACTTCCAGTTGCAATTTCATGTGCAACTTCTGATGTTGTAGAAGAATCAGATGCTTTTTCTTGATATCCACTGAGTGTAGCGCTGGTTGTAGCCGGCCATTGGTCCGCGAAACGTGCTTCCATTAAGCGAGCTAATTCAAAAGCTTCGTCTAAAGTTGCAGTTTTTTTACCTAAAGAGTGCACATTGTAGAGCCGGTTTAAGTCCAGAGATATAAACGATTTAAGTAAGCTTTCAGATATCCCTGTTACTCGATTTATAAGTATCTCAAACTCACTATGATATTTGGCCACCGTACCTATTTGCATGAGCTTAGATAGTGCGGCCCGATCGTTGTTGTACGATGTCATGAACAGTAACTCGAAGAACAGTAACTTGTGAATGATCGATGAATAAAATATATATATATATATATATATATATATATATATATATATATATATATATATATAACAGCCACCTAAGCAATATTGCTTACCTCAATGCCATGTAATTCATAGTGAGTTTATTACATGACATTAAAAATATTGCTTAGATGGCCATGTAATTCATTTTAATGCCATGTAATCATTAGTTGTCCACCTAAGCAATATTTTTTTATTTAATTAGCTGTAAATTTCGGATTTTTTATAGTTATTTTCGAAAATTATTTTTAAAAAAGAAGCCTTGCAAGGATTGAACCTTGGTTATTTGGATAAATAACAAATGTGTTTACCACTTAACAGTCTCTTCAATCTATAAACCTATGCAACTATGAGAATTCCACTACAACCAATTATCCACCATATCTATTCCTTAATTATAGCCTAACAATCTTTTTAATTGATATCCGACCTTTTATTCATTCATCACACAAAACCCTAATTTCATTCATGCTACATCAGATACATGTGGAATGCACACACTTATACGTGATGTCAAAACAAGAAAGCATGACTTTGTGTTTTATGCTGACCAATCCTGGAATTTTTCATTGACTAATAACCAGTTCACCCACTTGACCTAGCATCGCTTTGAATTTGTATTAGGTTGTGGAGCATGGCCTAGGTCACCCTACTTTTACCCAAAAACAGATCATTACTCCAACAAGTAGAGCTCTTGAAGTGTGGAATACATGTTTATATATTCTTTAAACCGTGCATACCTATACTTTTTAAACTGCAAGTGTGATAATAATGCATGAGTTATTGAACTATTTGCCGCTACTCTGATGTTTATATGCTAATTTTCCTTTATTACAACATATTTATGCTTCTTCGACATTCTTATGCTTTACAGCAGTCGATTGCTGCATATTCAACTTATATGTTTGAAAAAATACTTATCTTTAAGTAGTTTTTGTAAAATTTATTGTTGATTTTTCACCACTTGCAGAAATCCGTCTACACAGGAGTGGTATTCTGCAAAGTTTGTGTGGTGTAGCAGTCATCAGAAGGTATTTCTCTTTAAGAACATACGTTGGCTATTTGTATCATTGTATATAAAGATATCATATATCTTATTATAAGTATAATTTGATAATTATAAATTGAAATTATTATTACTTAATATCTCTCTAATCTATGTATATATATTCTGCATATATATTTTTCAGTTGTGGTGTTTAGAAGATCAGTAATTGGGGAAAATCTGAGTTGCACAAGAGGGCGGCGTTTTATTTCTTATCAAAAAAGAAGGCTTGCCATACAGTAACTGAATCCCTCTCTTGCATACAGATACACCCATATGCACAAATGTTTTGTCAGTCTATAATTTTGTACGATATGTATTCTTGAGTAAGATGTTTGTGATTGCTTAAAAAATGGTTGTCTCTTTTTTCAGACATCATATAAATAGTTATTTTTTGTTTGAGCTTCGGGGATATCAAGTAGAGATGGTAATAATTGGTAGGCTAGGTTATGGTTAAAAATGAGCACATTAGCACCAACAATTTTTTTGCCCTCTTTACATCTTTTTTCTGCTATCTAACTGATTTAGGTGTTTTGCAATTTAGTGCACCAAGAGTGTCATATGGTGCTTTACTGTAGATAGAAATCGGTAGTGAATCCCAAAAGGTCAAAAGTTTTGGGCTCAAAGAAGATGGAAGTTGTTTTTAACAACTCTATCACGAACATCGAAAGTTATCCTTCAACTCACAAGGTAACAGCTTTTCACACTTAATCTTAGCATGTTACGTCATGTTATTTGTAATGGATAATGATCCAAGATCGGTGTATGGCTTTGTTTCTATATTTACCAACCTGAGCCTCATATATATTGATGAAATAATGCTAATGGATAACGTGTGAGCATCCATGATTTCAGAAATATTCGATTGTTGGTATGTATGTACACATGTTTCGTAAATAACCATGTGTTTTGCGGGTATAATTCACTAATGCCTGCATTAATGTTTACAATAATACACGAGGCTGTTCTATTTTGGAGGTAAGTAACTGTCTTGATTTTTGTAGTTTAAAATGCAAACATGTCAATCACTTGCAAAGACGGAAAAACTCATCCACTGGTATTTTAGAAGCAGGCCAAGGTCTCATTCTCTTCTTGGCAATCTAAATTTGGCACTAACGGTTCAGAATTGAAGGTAAGCACATGCTCTTTTTCAGAGTGTTTTTAATCAATATAAACAAAAGAAACTATGGTTACCCGTATTAATATTGGATATTTTTTTTCTTCTTAGGTTTTGTCACACGAAATTATGCAAACTATATCACCATATGTTGAAGAGCTGCAACAATGAGTAACGAAGGCGTAATCATCACTAAGTCACAGAGAACATGAAAATTTTGCCTTGCGGGAACAAGTATGGCAATTTGAATAGCGGTGGTTAGAATATGAAACCAATATGAAGGCGATTAAGAAGACGTGGCAAAGTCAGATGGCAAGTTTACAAGTGAGAGACATGACTACCTGTACTCGGGTGCACAAACATCATATGAGGGTATGCTAGTGAAACGCCCAGATTTTTTTTTAATATATATATATATATATATATATATATATATATAGAATCCGGATCGATTGAGAAGGTTTTTATTTTGAGAAGATTGAGAAGGTTTTCAAAAACAATAGATTTTTAACTTTGATTCATGTTTTTCAAGCGTAAAACTCATTTTAATGTGATTAAAATTCAAAATGTGTAAAAAACATTTGAATCAATGTTCAAAATCTCTCGATTTTTTGATATATGTAGAATACTGAATCATCTGTACAAATTTAATGAATCATCATCATAACTCGATTTTGACTATGATTTGTGAATCAAATTTGTGATTTATAGATTTGATTCACCATAAAATGGTGTTTGCTTGTGAATCAAATCAAAAACATGAATCAATATGCTCAAACGAAGATTTCTCAATCTTCTCAAAATAAAAACCTTCTCAATGGAACCGGAGCCTATATATATATATATATATATATATATATATATATATATATATATATATATATATGTGTGTGTGTGTGTGTGTGTGTAAACTGTATACTTTATAAAACTAGCGGAAGCGTATTTTCTACATAATACGGCCTTATTCCAAACGACCCATTGAAATACTAAACTTTACAAAATTACATAATGGTGACTCTTTAGACTTGGTAAAGAAGCTGGTTCTTGATTTAGGGGCATTCCAAACTGATAACAAATGATGGAAATGAGAAGCTCGTTACCTAACCCGCGAGCTACACCATTTTAACCCATTACGCCCCATTTAGCATGTACGTAGTCTCATCTTGCATACCTACAAAAATATAAACTGAGAACGGTAAGTCTATAAGGCTTAGTGAGATAACGAAATGATTAAATCATAATCAACATAAACATGATGTCAATAAGTATATATACAGTACTATTATGACTACATGAATCATAATATTAACTAATTGCATAAGCATGACACGACCGATTAAATACATGATACACCATGTTAGTGACCGAGTACATAAGTATACTAAGTGCATAACCGATGCATAAATAAGCACATACTTAGTCCATAACCGACCGAGTACATAAGCATACAGTGAGTGCGTAAAGCACATACCGACCGGTACTTATAGTACTATACTCGCGGAATACATAACTGACGAGCCATATAAGCATGTAATCATCCATATAGGATGTCTGAGTTCCAATTTTGGAACATTTACTATTCTAAGGCTCGATTCTCCACTAAGGAGGTATAAGTTCCAACTTTGTCTGGAACACATGTGTGATCACATAACGACTACACCGATAGTACTAAATACATTAAGTAATGCATAAAGTACCATTCTGACTAATTAAGTGCATAAAGCGGTTGGCGCCCTTAAAAACTACATAAGCATATACCTAATAGAATTTGACATACGTATATATAAACGCGATGCCGAAGTGCATAAAGCATTTTGCACACATTACTAAACACATATAACACTCATATATAATTTAAGGTTAAACTAAATACTTACGCTTGACTATAACATGATACTAAGTCGAACTGAGACTAAGCTAAATATAGAAACTAAGCAATAATATGGTTACGAGGTCAAACTAAGATATAATACTAAAATTGTACTATAACATAAACCAAGGCTGGTTTATAGCTTGATACTACAACTGAACTATAATATAAAGCAGAACTACTATAAACAAAATGTTGAGACCAACTATAACATATAACTGAGTCTGCGCTATAAATAATATTAGGGTTGACCACGACATATTACTTAGTAATAACAATCGGGTCTACTTAATACTGAATATTGCTAAACAGGTCAGCATGACAATGAATATGACCAAACATGTCAACATGATAGTTAATATGATCAAATGGGTCCACATGATACTTAATCCGACAAAACTGGTCAATATGATACTTAATATGACCAAACAGGTCAACATGATAGTTAGTACGACCAAACGGGTCAACTTAATGCTTAATATGACCAAACGGGTCAACTTGGGTAAACTTGATACTTAATATGACTAACGGGTCAACTTGAGTCAACTTGATGCTTAATATGACCAACGGGTCAATATGATACTTAATATGACCAAACATGTCAACATAATACTTAATATGACCCAACGGGTCAACATGATACTAATATGACCACACAGGTCAACATGATACTAATATGACCAAACATGTCAACATACTACTTAATATGACCCAACGGGTCAACATGATACTAATATGACCACACGGGTCAACATGATACTAACATGACCAAACATGTCAACATACTACTTAATATGACCCAACGGGTCAACATGATACTAATATAACCACACGGGTCAACATGATACTAATATGACCTCACGGGTCAACATGATACTAATATGACCAAACATGTCAACAAACTACTTAATATGACCCAACGGGTCAACATGATACTAATATGACCACACGAGTCAACATGATACTAACATGACCAAACATGTCAACATACTACTTAATATGACCCAACGGGTCAATATGATACTAATATAACCACACGGGTCAACATGATACTAATATGACCTCACGGGTCAACATGATACTAATATGACCTCACGGGTCAACATGATACTAATATGACCACACGGGTCAACATGATACATAACTTGCATAGTAATTGAGATATAGTAAGGCATATATATACTAAACACGCTTAATCTACTAAACATGTTAACTGAAAATCCGTTACTCACCTGGGCCGTATAATGCAAGATGAATGATTCTGAATATGCCTCGAACACCTATATCATGATAGATGCACATGTACAACATTAACACATAACAACTAGGCATGAATATAACATGATAATGCAAATATAAGTGCAACTAAGCACACATAAACTAACTATAATGCATAAACTCATAAACTAGTTATGGCATAAATCTCGCCAAACATGCACTACTATGCTCGCGAACTCGAGTTAAGCTAACCAAGTATTGTCACTTGGTTCTTTACTTTAATAACATGAATTATAACCATATGGGCTGACCATATAAGCTATCATGGCATATAATCACCCGAGACTTGCAAAAACATCATATCATGTTATAATCATCAAAACATTTAAGAAAGCGTTTGCTGATTTTCTGCAGTAGCCTATAAATGCATCTTTTTGACTCACTTAAGTACTGATACGGGTCATGAGGCTATTTTTCCATGAAAGTATAATATTTTCCCTTTTCGAAAAGGTTTGGAACACTCCAAACGGAGCTACGGTCTATCCGGTATGAATTTTTAAAGTTCGGTTTGCTGCACATTTCAGGATCAGCCCTTGCTGTACCAAATCACGTTTTAGACCAACTTAACTACTAAATGAGCAAAAAATTTATGAATAACAACTGAAGTAGACACATTAGGCTTTCCAGAAAGTCCGGCCATGATTCAATCCGAGCTTCTATCAATTTTATATGATTTTTCAAACATGACTAACCATTGCTGAAAATTTCAAAGAACTTGTTTGACATCATAAATCACATAAAGGGGTGTTTGGTTCAACTCAATAATCAACATGAACACCTCCTAAATATCATAAATTAATCATTAACATAATCTCATCATAAACCCTAATAATCATATGCATAACCCTTGAATTATAAACCATGAATTCATCACATAATCATGTAAAACACTTATTAATCATAACCTCATAGCTTATATTCATGTTTAACATATAATTCACTACTTACCTTGAATTGGGGAAGAACATGAAATTACTTGAAGCTCTTTAATAATTCATACCATGTTAAACCCTTATAACCCTTGCTTAATCCTTGATAGAAATTGATAAACATCATGATATGTAAAGAATTCTTCAAAGTGAAGAAAGTATTTTTTTTTCTCCTGCTTCTTTTCTCTGAGTCGTGAATGGGAGGGAGTATATCTCCTAAACCGACTTTGTGTAATTATAAAATATATCAACTTTTCTAATAGTTTGGCTATTTGTCACATTTAGCCCTCGTAGTAAAATTATGTTACAAACTGAATCCGAACTATGTAAATCATATTAGTGGCTAAGTCCCGACTACTTATATTATTAATTCCGCCAATAGTGGGACTTTTCTATTTATTCCTCTAATTTACTTGGCGTGACCAGTAGGATTTTAGATAAATCCGCTAATATTTTCTATAAAAATCGGGATGTTATAGCTAGAGAAGATGATAAAAGATGCCATGCACCAGTAAGAATATTTGTAACTTTAAAAATGGGTGGCTTGGGCTGGTTGGGATTTACTGGTCAAAAAAGTTACTTTTCACTTGAAACACAGGAAGGTAATGTATGCTTTACTAAAACTAACCATAAGGTGATGATTTATTTCTAGACATCCAAACCCCCTTCACTATGTGCCAACTGGTTAGGATTTGCTGGTCAAAAAAGTTACTTTTCACTTGAAACACAGGGAGGTAATGTATGCTTCAATAAACTGACCATAAGGTGATGATTTATTTCTAGACATCCAAACCCCCTTCACTATTTACCTCAGTACATCTTGCATGTAAGAAATGGAATGATGTGTCATTATATAATTACAGTTGCTATCAGTATTTGATCGGTTTATATACAGATATTGTGTGCAAACATATATATCACTTTAAGATTTGCTTTCACCATTAACTGTGAACTCAACAACTATTTATAGTGATCTGGTACTAAATATATTGTCAATTCTTATTATGTATCACGGGTAAACATACATGTTAAAACAATGTTTGTAGCGACATTAGATACTAATTACTTGACTAATCTTATGTTAAATAAAAATTCCAGGAATGATTCGCAGAAAATCCTAGGAAGAAATCACATGGAACATAATTGTTATTACTGTCATTAAATTTATGAATGGCAATAGCAGGAAAAAGATTAGAATAAGCAAATCAACACCGGAGTAAGTTCTAAATGAATCAACCAGAAATGTGGAAATGGTCATATAGGTAGAAAAGATGAAAGTAAATAAATGATTTTTTTTATGTAAAATCAATCTTGAGCTTTTTTTAAATCTAATGATCTAAGGGTTTTCTTTTTGGCAGGAGAAGAAGCAAATCACACGGATGAAGGTTGAGGGGAAATATATGTGGGCAATAGTTTTTGGTGTCAGACGGAAGGTAAACTTCGTCTCACTCTGCAATTTTTTGAAGAAGAGAAGCTGGTGACTAGGGGTCATAGGAAAGAGGTCATTTTCGTATTTCTAACAATTTCTTCAATATAAGGATGTTGCATAATCTTTTCATATATTGTATCTATGTTTACTACAGACCGCCAATGGTTCAAAGGCCGATAGTATTGCAATTGCTGCTGCTACTACTGATAATCTGCCTTGGCGAGAAGTTAAGTTGATTAAGTTGCGAACACACTCTTATTGTTGCATTAACTATGCATAGGTTTCTACCTTTTTAGTGACTCTTCTTAATCTTCTCCAAGAGTTGATTTTAATATGTTTTTTGGTTTTGACGTGATATGAATCTACTATGTAATTGGTAAAGGAGTACAAAATTAACATATATTGAACAATTAAGACGTACTTGGCCTTATGATGTCAAAACCATCTAACTGTTGTAGATACACAATGTGGTAAGATATAGAATTCACCACATGAGGAACAAGCTCAAAGATCAAGTAGACAACAAAAAGGCAGTCCAACAATACGTATGCCAAAGCCCCAAAGTGTGGGAAAAGGTTTAGTCTTTTTTTTATTTATTTTTATTTCTATCACGTATTTTATCGTCAAGTTAAAGTTCAAATGGTGTATGTTATAAGAATGTCTTTTGGCATTTAAAAAAATTAATAGCGGTTGGATAACGAAGAAAGATCAATGCGATGGGTGTTTCTTTATTTCATAACGCAGAAAAATCAGTGTGATGGTGGTTCGATCCACTTCAAATGAATTGGCAGTCTGCCTTAGATTAAGTATTATTTTTATTGCGTGTTTGAACTGATTTAATAGTGATGGATAATCAGATTTTGCTTCTAATTTTCCTATTATTCAGGAGTTAAATTATCAGTATACAAGTTAAATTTGTCTTTCTTGTCACTTTAGCTGTAGATTTTTTAAATAATTAGAATTTGTCAAACAAGAGGCCAACCGACGATTGAGGTTTACAACTCATCTCTATATATTCCATGCTACTTCTCTTTGTTTTTTGTTTTCATAATACTTAATCATACGTTGTTGTATACTATCGACTCTCCATTAGTACCTCGGCTCCAATGCAAACAGAGAAGAAAAAGGCTATTGCAGATGATCGAACAAAGAAATTTGGATACTAATTGGTAAGGAAAAAGACCTATCCTCGACAAGATTGAAGCACTTAACAATGCTATTGTGTTAGCGTTAGAAATGGAGGATGAGTGTACAAAGAGCGACAAAGAGAAACAGGCTTCTACAAGTGGAAATTAGATAATAATGAGGGTAGATAAACTTTCTCTTGATTGTATGTAAATGACTGTATATCTTAGTTACCCTATGGTTTGTAAATGAATAGTGAAATTTACTTGAAGTAGTGTTTTTTAGAAAGGCAGTTACGCGTTTTGTTTTCACATTTTTGTAATTTTTTTTAGTTTTATTTTCATAAAGTGGTCTGATAATAGACATAACTTCACTGCTCGAATCTTAAATAACCTGAAATTACATTTGGCTCATGACGGTATTATATTGTTTTGGTTATTAAATAGGTTTACCAGATGAAGTGTTCACGGCATGTGTGATCAAGCGCTACCGTGAGGATCAATGCGACTCAAGTGTAGCCGCTCGTAAGCATTCAAACCTTTTATTATATATTGTGATTGGAGGTTGCTTCATAATTACTCGTTTGCTTCATAAAGTTGGTCTGGTTAAAACATGTAACTGAGCTCAAATCAGTTTATTCATACACATCGCATTCGGCTTGTATGGTACTATTTTTTTGGTTACTTCATTGGTATTGCAGATGGCGTGCGAGGAACATCTATGCTAAAGCGCCACCCACAGAAAATAGGCGAATCAAGTGAAACTATGGTCACAACTAATTCTGGTATACAATTAAATCCAGTTTTATTACTTAAGCAAAGTCAAAAGATTTTAATAACTTGTATAGATGTTAGGAATGTTAGAACATTTGGTAAAGTTCAATATTAACATTTATCTATTCGAGCTGTAGTCATGAAAACATTTGGTAAGATCATTTTAAGATTTGATATGTCATCTTCAATTTTGATTACAGAAATTATACAAAGTATAGTGAGTGCTAAAACCTTTTAGTAATTGTACACAAAAGGGTGTTGATCTAGGAAGCACTCGAACAGGTGAATGTGTCAGGTACCAAATATATGGATTGCTTGGTTGAGTCATTTCTTAAAAATCCAAATTTTGGTTTACATAATAAGTGGGTTATGGGTATAAGGATGGGATCAAAACAGCATCTAATGCAACAATTAAAGAAAACAGATACAATAATAACCTGATCGTCGTATCGTTGTTGAAAACAAAAAATATCGGCATACTCTTGACGTTTAGGACCTGCTTCAAACGCAGCAATGTAATTATTAATCATCTGGTTGGTCATAAGATTACAAAAGCAACATCTGAACAAGCAATCGCAAATTGCAGGTTACCAGTTTCCACCATCGTCCAATACTTTTTGACATTGTGCTCGAGTTCTTCGTAGGAAAACTTTATTTCTTGAGGATGTGAAGCCAATCCGTGCAACTCTTTGTACCCGTGCTCTAAAATTCTTCTCAACTTCTAGAGAAAATTGGCTAACATGGTGACCAAGAAAGCGATGCCAAATTTTTTTGCGATACAATCATCAACATTTTATGTAGTTAGATCTACTCGTAGCTTCATTTCTATTGCAATAAGTGTGATAGAAACAGTATTGAGAGCGAAATATTTGTTTGTCATATATTGTTATTTAAGACTATAGGCTCGCCAAGCCTGAGTAAGCGCCTTCAGTTGGAATTTTCAGTTACCTCCCTTGGAAGTGTAAAAGAAAAGTAAGTCGTAAGGAAGAAATCATACCTCATTTGAACATTTCTTTTCTAGTGAACAACTTAATGAGGCTCAGAATGGTAACCACTCCCTATCCGCACTGACGTTATCTATGCATTATAAAATAAAAGCAATCATATTCCTTATACGAATTTAAAACTCATACATTTACTTCAATACTCATTAGGTAAATTCAAATTTCGGTTCAATGCTTGGTATATATGCATGATTTGAATCATTATGAATTGTTGCAGGTGGAGAGTCTAAGACCTTAATGTTTGCTCAAATTAGTCCCTTGGAACATGACCTAATCGAGACTTTGAGCTCATTAAACTTTTCATCAAAAGAGAAAGGTAGTAAAAAACAAAAGTGAAGGTAGTCAATCAATTCGTAATCATTGTTCTCATTTGCTGAAAGGGATATACTTGGGAAGGAAGTATACTGAAGTTGTAGTGGATTGAGAGGAATCAAGAGTGGATTGTTTATGCAGATGTCGAAGTATATACTTGTGGACGGTTTGCTCTTTGTGGTCCCAATGGAAGCTGTAGCATGAACAGGCCACCTCAGTCATCTTTTATCCATGTTTATTTCTACTATGCAAATTGGTAATGTGCAGCTTATTATTATTATTCTTCAATATACTATATGAGAAAAAAATGAACTTTGTTATGTTAACATAATATCACTTCATTTGGCTTACATATTTTGCACAGTGGTTCTATATGTTTACTGTATGTTCTTGGTATCATTGCTTTTGCTCTTGGTATCATTGCTCTTGGTTCTATATGTTTAATGTATGTTCTTCAATATACTATATGTTTACATATTTTGAATGCTCTTGGTATCATTGCTTTTGCTTTAAGAGGAAACAATCTTATATTGAAAGTTCAGGTATATATGTTTACTCTATGTTCTTACAAGCTATATTCAGAAATATTCCTAAACATTAATTTAATAGTTCATAGGACTTCAAGTAATATTTTAATTAGTAGTTAAATTGATTGATTTTACAATTAATTTGCAGTTTAGGAGTCCAGCGGCTGATGGAACAAAGAAGCTTTACTCAATGTCCTATATTACCTGGAGAAACTTTTAACTATACGTTTGCTGTTAATAGGGTAAGATAATACTAACTATTGTGTCATCCAAAAACAAGAAAAACAAAAATAACCACTATTGTATTAACCTACAATTTGTATAAACTTTGATTTGTCAAGTGTTTATCCTATATACTATATTGAAATAATTGATTTGTTGCTTCACGTAAACAAAATGATATTTAAGAAATTGATGGAATGTGCAGGCAGGGACATTTATGTACCATGCTCATTATGAGTTGCAACAAGAGTCTGGATTATATGGAATGATTAAAGTGTCGCCCGATGGTGAAATGAACCATTCTCTTACGACAATGAAACAAGAATCCTCTAAATGATGGTATCACAAAAGCGCCAATGAACACGCCACTGGTCTTTCATCTAACCCCTATGTTTGGGTCGGCGATCCTCAGGTATTTAGATACTATATAAAATTTTGAATCAGTTATAGAAGAATCCAATGATATGATTATGGTTCATTATGAGTTTATGACTAATATTTTATGAATTTGGTTTCAGTCATTATTGATTAACGGAAGAGGAAAATTCGATTGTTGTAACTCCACGAGTGATGACTGCTCGCCGTATGCTATTAGAGTCACCCCCGGGAAAACTTACCGGCTTAGGATCGGATGCCTAAACGCATTGGCTGCTCTAAGTTTTGAAATAGAGGTAAACGAAAACGTTATCTTCTTATTAAAAGGGGGTTTGGAATTGCTTATTTCACGCTGCTTATTTACTTGAAAACTAAGTAGGTACAAATAATTAAACAAAAAAACAGATTTACCTAAACATTCAAATTGCTTAATCAGTGAATTGCTTATAAATAACCAGATAAGCACTTATATAAGCAATTCCGAATCCCCTGCACCCTCTTATTCTTTTTTGTTCTTAAGAGCAGGATATTCACTTTTGCAACAAACAATTATCCTCTTTACCATTCTCTACATAATATGTTTAATTCAATAATTATTCTTCTCATTTGCTTATGCAATCTTAGATCTTATGTATCACTCTTAAAGTCTTAAATTGTTACTAAGAACTAACATACATCCATTTTTTTTTAATTCGGGGCATGATATGATGGTTGTTGCGACTGACAGTCACTACGTTAAACCCTTTGTTGTAAAAGGACTCTATATTTACTCGGGTGAAACATACTCGGTTTTAGTCACAGCCAACCAAGACCCGTCAAGAAATTATTGGGTCAAGAAATTAAAGATACAGTAGTTTGTATGTATCTCAAGCTACAACTACTATTTTAGGTGAAACAGCCATTAACATGAGATATTCACCTATTACATATCCAAGTATGCTTGGTGAACCGATGAATAGGGAGGTAATCAGTTATGACGATTAGTTACTCATGACTCTTTGTTTTGTTGATTAATCATCAATGTTGCATGCGCAGGATATTTCTGTATCGATTCATAGAGGAAGTCCGGATGAGAGCGGCCTTACGCTATATCAGACATGTTTTTTGTAGTACTCCAGAACTTGATTGGTGGAGGCGTGAGTGTGCTCACGTTTTGTGGTTTATGAGGTTATTAGGTTTTAGCGTTTGTACTTGATTAAGTACGCTAAATCTGATAAGCTCTTTGATAACCGAAAAATTGAGCTTATGAACCTTTTACATTATATATGAATGCTTTTAAGAATTTTAATGTTTAATTTTGAGCTATTTGTTGATGCACTATGATTTGAGGATGAGAAGTTATGATATGCATTGCCAGCCTGCTCTCGGTTTGATGTTAATATTTTCTATTCTCGGTGTCAATTAGGTTTAAAGTTTTTTCATTTTTCAAAATTGAACCTACGTAGCAATATATTGTTTAGTTTCTTCCTTTCACATAGTGTCTTCTAGATTGTGAGTCTATTAGAGAGTTTGTAATATCTCCTAATACAAGAGATATAACTATTGGTGTTATAAAATGAAAAGCATTTTCTTTTCTCGAATTAGTAGGATTGTTGGACCGTGCTTCCGAGTTTTTGTCGAATCATTGATTTTTCTGAATTACTCAGCTTTCCCGTTGCAAACTAACGACCGTTCCTGCAAATTCCCAACTATGTGCAATAGTTAGTAAGGATGAGTTGTTCAGGAATATATATATATATATATATATATATATATACTAGAAGGGTACCCGCGCAATGCGGCGGCGGGTACCCGATGACTTTTTGTAGCGAGCAGATGTTTTTCATTTTAAACCTTTTAGCATGTCTCATATACTTTATAACATAGTAGATATATGTTTTTTAAAAGTAGAACGTTTAAATTATTAATAATGTAAATAATTAGCACTTTTATTTTAAAAAATTTAGCATTAAAAGATATTATTATTGGAGGGGTTACTATATGGTTTAAATGAGACTTAAATTTTCATATTTTACATTAATTTTTTAATTTTCCTTTTTTAGTAATGTTTTTGGTCTTAAAATTTTAAGACTTCCTTTTCTGGTAAGTCCCAAATCCTTTATAATGTAATATAGATATATATATATATATATATATATATATATATATATATATATATATATATATATTAATTGCAGGTAGCATTTGATAATCAAGAAAGAAAATGGCTACAGTTGCGGATACTACTGTGTCGGCTGCCACGTCAAAAACGGTCTAAAGAGCGGTCAAAGGGATTCAGACAATATGTCACGAATCTTCTTGCCTCTCAAGACCCACACATCAAGGTCGAAACGTTCCACCTTAGTTGCATTCCTTCTTTACGATTGTGAAGATCGTTTATGAGCTCTAGGGGATAACAATAACAAAGACAAACATGAATGCACAGCGGAATAATAAGAACATCAATGTTATTGCTAAAGGTTTCTCGTCATCATCTCTAACTAAATACTCTAATACTAATCGACTACTAAGTAATATTCGACTAAATACTATTCTAGTCGACTAAATACTAACTAACTATCCTAGGCGTTTATACTTTACGCCTAGGCTAAACACACACACCTTTGGTGTTCACATCTTGACACACTAAAACCTAATTCCCCGCCTCTCTTTATATACTAGAGAGTCTAGGGTTACAATTGACTACTAGGGACTAAATAATAAAGTCTTCTTTAACAAGTAAGTCCCTTGTCTTTCTTTGTCTTCATAAGTTCTTCATCTTTCATATTTTTTCATAATCAACTCAAATATAATTCCTAACAATCTTCCCCTAGTTGATAATGACAAAACCAAATAAGCACGAACTTCCCCTGAAGTTAAGATGTTATGAAAGATAAGCGAACTTCCCCTTAAACATGCAATATCACCAAGGATCTTCAAGTTGCAAATATTCTATGTAATGCCTTCTTCCCCTTTTTGTCATAATCCACTAGGAGACGCTAAGTAGAAGCAACTTTGATCTTCAAAACCACGAACCAATATCATACGACTAATCCATCCTTCTAATGCCTCAAGATACCCGCCATGAAGATCACCAAAAAGCTTGCTAAAAATGAAATTAAGGCAAAAGAAATCTGAACCAGGAGTATAAAAACCAACAAGTAGTAGTAAAAATCTTCCCCTCGAATGATGCATGTAAATAACCATAAGAACTTGTCGAATAACTAACCACCATGATCACAAATACGTTGTAGTTCCAGCCATGAAGAACATAGTACCTCCTAAAATACTAATAAAAATGACTATAATCACATTTGAAACCAAGTAGTAGTAACATGAAGAATAGTTCAAAGAGTAACCTCTAGGAAACCATGTAAAAGCTTCCATAGAATCTTCCCCTGAACATGATGTCTACTTTACCAATCATATCAATACCAATCTCATGTGTGTGTATACTAATATACCATGTGTGTGTGTTTTCTGATTTCACTAAATTCAACCGAGATCCAATCATGTGTGTGTGCTATCAAAATAAACTCCATACCAAGCTTGTACAACTTCCCCTTACTTCTTGTAAATCATGTCAATTAGTAACCTTATCAAACTAATATCCCATGCGTAGAACCATGCATGTATATCCAATCCAGTACATGACATATAATAGCTACTCATGCACTATTAATATCTACTCATGCAATTATATACTAAGGTAAAATCAATTGTTACCACCAACCATGACACAAGAATGCATGACCTATCGTGTGACCCACTAGCATCCCTCGTTCTGATCACATGCGCTTGTACCAACCAATTAACCAATCCCACTATTATTTCTTCGAAAAACAAACCAGTACAAACCATGATAGCAATTTTACAAACCATTTAATAATCCATATGTGTGCTACCAATTTATAGCGAAATAAGGGAGTCGACCAAAAGAATGTAACCCATGTGCTCCATTAAAAAATTTAACCAATCACGCACCATAACAGATTGTACACCATGGCTCTTTGTCTTCTTATGCATGACTCCAAAAAATATATAGTGTGTCGGTACCATGCAAACGAACTAACTTTACCCACACTCTTAACTTTGTCGAGCAGTACTTTCTTCCAAGCAGTACTTTCAATGGAATATCAGTAGTTAGAGATACTAGCAGTTCTTAAAAGTAACAAGCAGTAGGTTGCAAATAAACCTAGCAGTGGTAACCGGCCTTGTAGCAAAGGGATACAAAACATGATAGCAGAGGTAACCAAAATAGATTAGTAGTTGGAACATAACTGATCACGAGCAGGAGTAACAATGAACAAAGATCAGCATGTGCGTCTTGGCGAGTATTGCAGCAATACTAATCACTCAACCCTCAATCAGATTCGCATCCAAACCCTTGAAACAGGACTAATCATAAACACATATGAATTTAGGGTTTTCGAATCTCCTTTGAATAATTGACAGCAGCAGCAACTGATTATAATAATTAGATCGATCACAACTTTGTGAATAACAAACCCTAAAATCGATCCAACAAGATGATTGCAAGACTTGCACATCAAAGCTGCCATCTTCCTTACATATAGATACCAAACAATGTATAGCCAACTTCCATAATGAATTTAAAACAAATATGCACGAAATCAAAGAAGTTGAAAACATAAAAACCCTAAAATTCGACTTTCAAAAACACCTTCAGCAGCCATATTCGACAGCCTGTAACTTTTGCATAAAAGCTCAGATCGACGATCCCTCCAGTGGAAAGTTAGATGGCTACATAGAGAACGTCCAGAAAAAAATTTAGCTTGATCCAACAGTTCAAGAAAAAGTTATGCCCTCTTGAAAACAGTGCTGCAGAAGTATATACGAAAAATTTCAGACTCGAATTTTTTTTCAATATTTTTCTTCGAAAAACCTTGTAGATCCCTATATCAAGAGCTCCCCGCTTTGATACCAATTGTGAAGATCGTTTATGAGCTCTAGGGGATAACAATAACAAAGACAAACATGAATGCACAGCGGAATAATAAGAACATCAATGTTATTGCTAAAGGTTTCTCGTCATCATCTCTAACTAAACACTCTAATACTAATTGACTACTAAGTAATATTCGACTAAATACTTTTCTAGTCGACTAAATACTCACTAACTATCGTAGGCGTTTATACTTTATGCCTAGGCTAAACACACACACCTTTGGTGTTCACATCTTGACACACTAAAACCTAATTCCCTGCCTCTCTTTATATACTAGAGAGTCTAGGGTTACAATTGACTACTAGGGACTAAATAAGTCCCTTGTCTTTCTTTGTCTTCATAAGTTCTTCATCTTTCATATTTTGTCATAATCAACTCAAATATAATTCCTAACAACGATTACTCTCCTTCTTTCGCTATAGCAAATTATGTGAACGATAATTATAAGACATGCCCGCCCATTGGGCGGGCTTCGACCACTAGTGTGTGTGTGTGTGTGTATATATATATATATATATATATATATATATATATATATATATATATATATATATATATATATATATATATATATATATATATATATATATGTGGATTGAACCTCACTTTGGTAGCCCTCTCAACGGGGACTCTCAATGAAAACACCAATTGATATGACCCGTTAAGGTAATATCTATAGTAGCAGCCCTTCAAGCGTGATGCGAGCTCCTTCAGAAAAGATAAGAAGAAAATGTGGAAAACTAGAAGGGGGGGTTGAATAGTTTTACCGATTAAAACTTGGTTTTAAACTATTTCAATCGACTTATGTCAATCTATTAAACATGTGTGTTGGATGTTGATAGACAAGCATATATATGAGTATGTAATGAAAAGGTAAAGATTAAGAAGCACAAAACCACAACGCGAGTATTTATAGTGGTTCGGCTACAAGGACACCTTCCTTGCCCTACTCCACTCCCCGAGTCACCTACTCGAGTGTTCGTAAACACTACACGACACCAACTCCTTATGGCGGAGAAGCCTTCACAACGTTGCCTACTCTTTATCCGGTACAAGGCTAGATACCGGGTTCTTCCATGAGGTAGAACGAAACCTATCACAACGTCGCCTACCCTTTATCTGCTACTAGGCTAAATACTGAGTTCCATTACAATGGAGGAACTACTACCCAAACACTACAAAACACCTAACCCCAAAGGAGATCTACTCCTTTTCACAACATCAACAAGGATATCAATATCCTTTGACCCAATACTAATCTATCTTGTACATCGAATCACACCATATCGAATGTACACCTTAGGCACCTTTCACTAATGCCTTTTGACTCGATCTTCAAAGCACCTTTTACTAATGCCTTTGACTCGATCTTCAAGGCACCTTTCACTAATGCCTTTAGCCTTGACTTCAAAGCACCCTTCACTAGTGATTTCAATACGGACGATCGACACCCGTCACTAATGTCTTCGTCTTGACTCTATTAGACATCTTTCACTAATGTCTTCAACACTACACTTCTTATGAGAAAGAAAAGAACTATCAACAAGAGAACCTCAGTAGTCTTGATGATAACGAAGCATGGCATCTCATGGACTTGAGCTTGCTCGTCTTTAAGAGATGGTGATCTCGCCTTTGAGAGGAACCTAGAGAATCACACAAAAACAAAACTACACACATAGATCACTTGGATCTGAGGTTAGAGAGTTTATAACTCAAAGAGAAAATATGTGAGAAAGGGGTGAGAAACAATGAAGAAATGGCTCACTATTTATAGAGAGAAAATGACTACTATTCCACGGATCCCTCACTTGAGAGATCCGTCCAGTGTATTACTAGGGATCCGTGGGACGCTCCCTTTTGCCCATGGGTTTTGGGTCGTGGGTTATGGATCATGGATATCAAGTAGATACAATGTATCTATAAGATGCAATGTATGTAGTCCATGGTACATGGATTAATACTATGGGCCATGGATTAAAACCATGGGTCATGGATAATATCCATATATGACATAAGCATGATGTCATGAAATGGGTTATGGGTCAAGCTCCATGGATTGTACCCAACTACATTCAATGTATTTGGCCAATGGGTCAAATACTTAAGTTTCTACCCAATTGTATTACCCATTATAATACATACTAGTTATGTATATATTTGCCCAATATGTAAACACTAGTTGTTGTACATATGTATTACTAAATATAAAATCACTTATACTTGTTTTAGTGTTTTATGTGAAAACGCAAGTGTGTTAGAAAACTATTGACTCAAACCATTTACGTATTTTATTTGTTTCGTTAAAATGATTTTACGTTTGTTATCGACAAAACATTAGAAGATCGTAAAATATAAATAAACATTTTTACGGCTTATTTGTATTAACAATCTCCCCCTTTTTGTTGATGACAAATCATAAAATTATTTTAAGGAAAATCTAAAATTCGTAAAAGTTTGAGTTTGTAGTTTTTACTTTCTTCTTCCCCTTTTTGTTGAAACAAAAAGAGCTTTGGAAAGGAACTAACACATTGTTTTAAGAAAAAATGTGAAGGAAAAAAAATAGAGAGCAAGTGACGGGAAGAGTTCTCGTCTTAACTCCCTCTTGACGAGTCCATCCCTTTGTGAGGGCGTCAAGTGAATAAAAACTACTAAGCTAATGCATTGCAACTATGTTTGCAAATGATTTTGTCTAATTGATGAATATGCTCCCCCTTGATGATTGCAACTTTGCAAAGGGACGTCATGAAATGTAATCCTAATATTGCAAGTGATCTTGCAATGTAATGCTTTGACACAAAGCTCCCCTAGCTTAGAGTGTTAAAGTCTTTACGTGTAAATTGAAAATCTACAAAACAAAGGTTAGAAGACAAGTATATAATGCATAATTTCCTACAAATAACACTCAAGTTAGTATAAAACTAGTCTTCTGTTGCACGGATCCCACGGTTCCCTCCTTGGAGGGATTCGTGTAGGCAAAGCTTAGGGATCCGTCTATCTGTAACTAAGATACAGAAAATGTGATGTACCAAGAAAAAGTTGGTCATCAAAATGAGATATGAACTATACGAATAATCATATACTCAGAAATATAGCAAATATCATGTAATTTCATTTAATAAAACTAGAGATATGATATACATGACTCTAAAAACTAAGAAAATAAACGATACATGACTTTGAGTTACTAGACTATCTAAGTCATGCTTGATACTAGGCACCACTAAAAATCCTCTAGCTCAAGTTTGTTTAGGTTTAATCTCGTCGAAACGTTCAAGGAGGTGATAAAACATGAAATGTTGATCTTCCCGTACTTCATGTATCAAACTTTCAACATGTTGACAATGATAGCAATCTTTGTCATGGCTAGGTAGTGGTGATGGAAGAAAGGAAATTGCTTGATGTGAAGGATCAAGTGAAGCGGGTTGAGGAGCCTCAAACGATAGAGGGATTGGTGGAGGCGCATTTGAAGATGGCTCGACCAATAATGATGGTGGTGGTAGAGAAGTGTCAACTTCCATGTGGTCGGATGGTTGACTTTGATAATTTCTCATAATCCAAATGGGATTGTTTGATGGTGACGGCGAAAGGAAGCCGGAGCTAGTCTTGATTCAACACCTTGATTTTGTTCCATTATTCCTCCAAATGAGGAGAATGTTGCCGGTGGTGGAGGATGAGATGGCCTAGGAGGCAAGTCCTCTAGATTGTAGAGATGTGGTGATGAGAGTGGTGTGGTGAATGATAGGGCTCTAGGAACTAATGGTGATGGTTTAATGGAAATAGGATTGTTTGGTTCAGGCGGTATGGTGGTGTTTGACATTGGTAGTTTTATGGGAACTATCCTTTTAGGGATTTGTTTGAATGGTTGAGTTGGTGGAGGAGAAATCCTAGAATTTGTGGATTTAACCGGAGATGATTCGGTTGAAGAAATTTCGTGTACAACACGAGCAATTTTCTTGGGTGGTCCTTTGGTGGATGAGTTACCACTTGGAGCTTTTCTCATGATGAGATGATTCAAAGAAGTTTGTAAAGGTTTCTAAGTTCTGAAAATGAAGAAGAAGATGATGACTTTAGGAGTCCTAACAATGTGGTTTATAAAGCAAGGGATTTGGCAAGTGCATTCAAGACTTAAGCCACTAAAACTCCTTGGAATGTGATGATTAGCATGCATAAGAGTCAACTTCAGAGTTGTACTGATCTAGGAACTTAATTAAGATGAGATGGAGTGTTGAAGTTAGCAAGATGAGCTTGAAATGATTGTTTTAGCTAGAGTTGACATGAATCTGTCATACGGATCCCACGGTTCCCTCCAATTAGGGATCCATCTAGGCTAATACTTGGGATCCGGCTCTCAGCAGCTAGGAAAGGGTAAAAATGATGTTTCTAAGGTCTAAAGCCTATATCATCTTGAGTGTTTCAGTCCTCCTAAGTATCTTAAATGAAAGGGGTACTTAAATGTTCAAAGGCAATGAGTGATGTAGCTAATGATTGCCTTTTATGGAAGAAATTGGAACTTTTAATGAGTACCAATAAATGACCAAAGATGACACTAAAGATTTGAGAGTGTCAAATGAAGCTAAATGATCCTAAAAACCAGATAGTAACTTAAGATAATCTTTTGGAGGATATCCTAAAAGCTTAAGATGAAAAAGCTAGAATTTGGTCCATTTTGACTCATTTCAGGTAAGGATGACTATGATCAATTTGCCAAAATTGAAGGATTTCTAAAGCTAGATGTATTAACATGTGAGTGATCGTGTGTGAGTACAAGAGCGGAAGAGTAATGAGTTTTGATGAGACGATAGATCTACAAGTGCCTTGAGTGTGATCTAAGTGAGTTATGTGTGAGTATGAAACTTTTACTCAGCTTTGATAAAGACTTAATTTGTCCTAAGATACTATGTCTAGCTTAGTATTTTTTTTAGAACGGATTTGACTGTGGCTACATGGACCCTAGCCCAGAAGGCGTGATCTAAAGACATGTTTTGAAATAAAATGATTGCAATTGCATTTCTGTTTGCCGGATCCCACAGTTCCCTAGAAGGAGGGATCCGTCTAGCACAAACTTTGGGATCCGTATCTCTGCTAAACAGAACCTTTACAAAAGGTATGCAAGGGTTGCACAAGGCATCATATTTCAAAGTTAGTGTTTTCTAAGAAGCTCAACACTAATATAGTGGAGATATCAAAAGTTAAATGTTTTATTTCATGAAAGAAATTACATTACATTGATAAAGCATGAATACTAAGGATTGATCTTATTTTTAAAGAGAACTAAGTTCCTTGAGCGTTTTCTCT
Organism: Chrysanthemum makinoi; assembly: GCA_910596185.1. NCBI lineage: Eukaryota > Viridiplantae > Streptophyta > Magnoliopsida > Asterales > Asteraceae > Chrysanthemum > Chrysanthemum makinoi. Next base: position 145,278,773 of record OU343220.1, read on the forward strand.
AGATGGATCATCAAATGGTTGATGAGTGTTCGCCGATTCAGGGATGAAGAAGGTCTTCATAAGAGATGTGTTTAGAGGTTCCATCATCTTGTTCACAAGTACGTACAACGGACTTTGAAATTAAGGGTGGAAGTACATGATGTGATGATAAAGGCGTGTCAAGAACATTCCATAAGGGATTAGTTTATTCTTGGAGCCTTGAAGATTTACAATTCGTCTTGCGAAGAAGTGGGCGAGATTGTATGGTTGTTGTGTTAGCAAACAATACATTATGTGAGCACAACAAGCGGGAAGGATTTCTCGATTTCCCCTAAGACTCCAAACATTTTCACGTACGATGAGTACAAGAGCTTTGTACTCTTCTCGGATATCCCGTGTATAGATAATGTTTGGATCGGAGTAATATGGTCGATGTTTGCATATCGTGCGAGTCAAGTCTTCCGAGGAAGGTATATGTGAACAATATGGACTATTTTCTTCACGAAAGTTGAAGAGAGAATCAAGAGACCAGTCTTCAGTGAAGGCACATTGTCCATGATTTGGAATTCGAAGGATGTGAGCAAATTTCCCAAGGGTTAAAACAAACTTTTGGTTTTTGATCCAAAACCAAAGAGATAGAGAGCGATCCTCGTTACGAACGAGTTCAACTTGACGGAAGAATTCCAATACAAACCTTGGACATATTTTCTCGTTAATTTTGAGAAGACATTCCAGTCCTATGGTTCAGAAGGAGGTATTGATGCCTTCTTCGTATTGTAGAGGAGTGTCCACAATACGTCTTTCATGGAAGTGACGGGTTTCGAGATTATTTAACCCACGGACACGATTGCCAGGTGTGTTGGGCTCAAGAGAGATGTTAGGGGTGTAGACGCTAGTGAGTGAAAAATCAAACTCATACTCATGCGACATAGCGAGACCTATATAAAGGAAGAGTTAATAGGATGTGACGTATTATGGGCAAAGAAATGATTACCTAACGTTTTTACAAGATGATTATTAACAATGATAATTAACTCACTTAATGTTTGACAATCTAGTGGAACATTTGTTTTAGGAAGAAAACGGTTTTTTATATTGCATGAAAAACTGTTCTTCAGAATGACGGTTCTCACGGTTCCTGTAATACCCTAAATTTCGTGATACGCAGAGGAATTCAAACTGGGTGTTACTTCATGGCACAACAGTCATAACAATAGAAAACGAACTCTAATGGAGTCGTTTTAAAAGATTTATCATTCGATTTATATAAATATCAGAGTTTACAAAACATGATGTCCCAAATGGTTCCAAGTTTACAAATTACATTAAATGGGTTTTCGAATGATAATAAAATTTATAGCCCTCTTGAGTATCCGTGCCCCTCCGTGCCAGCCTCGTTCATTATGGACCTGAGATAAACATGCTAAAAAGTCAACACAAAGGTTGGTGAGTTCATAGAGTTTATAAAAAAATAATGTGAAGACCTTGTAAAAATCATCGATACTAGTATAAATAAATAGTAATTGTAGTTTTCTAGGATTCCAAGTGTATGACTATTGTATTAAATACAATATCACATGTAGGTACTGTTTCTGTTGCTCTTATTTCTTGACATCGAAACCTTAAATTTCTGTTACTGGTTTGTTCACAATTGTACCAAGTCCGTTGGTTTGATATTATCCAATTCTATTAGTTTCGAGATTTACACTAAATCCATTAGATCACATAACTTGTACCACGTACATGAAATCATCCCATTTTGTAGATTTCGATAACCTCGACAATCTACTCTGTAGGGGGCCACCAATCGTTTTGTGTCTGGGTTACATTGTTATACACCCAAAGCGTTAAAAATCGTTTGTTATTGCACTATCTTTATGAAACCAAAATGTAAATCTCGTACTAATAGAAATTAGAATAATTGTTGCAATCATAGCATAGTAGGTAATCTGCTCTTATACCTAGTGTTCTCAAATATTTTTTGCGTTTGTTTGCTCTAACTGAGTCAACTTAATAGTTACATTAATCCCAATAAATCTAACGATAATATTCGTGCTTACTACGCATAGTGCTTAATGGTCCATGATATTGAAACTCTAAGTATGACAATACTATTACTTAGTATAAATAAACATTTAGTTCAGATACAACATATAGTTTACAAATAATCATGATTGTTATAAAAGCAGTTAAAATCATGTATCTCCCCCAAAGATAGTTCAAAACATTTAAAAGAGGGGCCATGAACTCACCTGATAATAACTGATGAATGATACTAGCAAATTGGGCAGCGCTTCCGCATCTAAATTCAAAAATCCATTTCCTAAACTACAAAAACCTCTATAACACCTCATATCTACCCCACAACTATCCCAATTGCTCCCATAATAAAAACCCATCCTTAGAATTAGCCGATCTATCCTTGCCAAAGTTTGAAGAAATTTCTGAGAACCACAGCTCCTACCCACCATTGTGTAGCTCTTAATCCAACCGCGGAAATACAAAATAAACTTAATTTTTACGTAGAGAATAATTATGCCTTCAACTTATGTATATAACTCGGAGCCTGAAAATCAAGTATGGAGGGTTGAGGGTGGCGGCATCAAGGAGGAGGAGGGGGGGGTTTGTGTGTTTTTCTGTGTAAATAATGAACTAATTTTCTTTCTATTTATAGGGAAAATATCTGAAAATATCTAGATATTTTGAAGAATAGTGTTTAGATATTTTGATGAATAGTGTTTAGATATTTTTGAAAATATCTAGATATGTATAAATAGTAACTAGATATTTATATATTATGAGTACAGAGTACATTGTTTATGCATGAAAATCATGTAAAAGTATTTACTTGTTCAATTTACGCGAAATTAGTAAATAATAAAAAATACAGTGAATAGTAACTTATGAATAGTAATTTTTCAGGAAAAAGTTTGAGTTTAAATAATGACCCAAAATATGATGAATAATAAAAATAAATAGTGAAAATGAATAGTAATGGTGAATAATGAAAATCCGAGGATGAATAGTTAAAACCCGAAAATGCGAATTGTTATAGTTCCCATTTATGAGGGATCCGGCTAGTATCCTGCAAGGATCCGTGGATCTCAGAGTGACAGAAAAAGGTTTTGACAAAAAGGAATTTTTGCATCTTATATGTTTATACAAGGGTATGTATTTTAGCCAATTTTTATATGGGAAAATTTTTTTCGGGAGGGGTGGGGGGGGGGGGGGGGGGGGGGGGGGGGGGGGGGTGAGGTATGGTGATGTGGCATGATGATGTGGCAAAGGTGACACATGTCACCTCCACATGCCTTCTCATTCTTTTCATTCTAAGAAACTTTTCATAATAACCCAAACCTATATATCTTTACTTATATATGAGGCTAAGTACGAGTTGTACTTGAAGCTTGAAAGCATGTACAAGGACATGTAAATGCCACCTCAATGCCACTTGGCACATATAAATGCCACCTCAATGCCACTTGGCACTTTGCAATGCCAACTAAGCTGCTGTTTCGTGTGGTGTTTGTTAAAAAAATTATGGCACTATGGAGATTCGAACCCTGGTCACTAGAATCACTACCAACGCTCCTACCACTAGAGCAGATTGGATTTTATGATACACATTCAAAAACAAAATTGATAAGTGGATGAAAAGCCAGCAAATTTGGAACTAAATATGGCAACTCAAATCACTCAGTTTCAAAAATCCCTTAATTATAGCTATATTAAAAGCAAATAGGAGCGTGTAACAATTCAAATTTACCATTCACCAACAAACCCTAAATCTATCAACAATAGCTAGCCAACCCTAATCTTCTTAAAACATGTTCCGTTCACATGATTCACGAGCTTCTTTCAATATTCATCAGGGCGCCTTCATGACAACAGGGTGGGAAATCACATATTCTGCATAATTCGTATGTCTTTTTTTTATTTGTTCTCACTTTAACTTTTAGGGAAATCACATATTCTGTTTTAGGGAAATCACAATATCTCACATACTCTGCATAATTTTTAGAGAAATCACCTTGATATATTTCGATTGATAATGTTATAATTTATTTTTTTAGGTAGCATGTGATTGAGGAAGATTAACCATGTTTGACAAGTTTTATCTCTTTTCATTATTCAATTTAATTGTTAGTAGATGATATGGATTCATGAAAATGATTATCTGTAGTTTATGTTCTGTGTATGTTTTTTGAGCACACCAACTGTTTGATGAATTGTGTTTGTGTAATTTTCATTTTTAGGGAAAAAATGAAGGACATGATGATTGGGTTTGATGGATGAGATAAGGTAAATACTTGATTTTTGTCATATGATTTTTTATCATTAATTCATAGTCATGGATAGCATTTCATAAATCTTCTTTTTGAGTTTGATTTTTTTGCAGGTAGCCTTGATTGCTGTTTGCAGCCAAGGGTTTTGAGGTATTTGTTTTCATTTTTTTTTTTTGTTATTTTTATTTTGAAATTAGCCATTGATCATAATTTGGAAGCATGCCGTTTGTGTTTAAGGATACGGGTGATGAGGAAAAAAGTGTCTGAACCTCTGATATGTCTCTTATTGTAGCAGCTGGGGAAATGATGGTGCTCAAACCGGAGGATGAGGATCAGAATTCCAATATATAAGTTTTAATAAAAAAAACTGCAAATCGTGAGTAGGTATGTATAATGTTTTTATAAATATTTTTATTTAGTCGTTCGGCATTAAAGATCATTATTTAGTCATTCACCATTAAATGAATGTTCAACATTCCCGTGTTATATATAAGGATATTATCATAGAGTTTGATTCATCACCTGGTACTGCTAAACTAAAGATTGTGCGTCGAGCTTCTGTAGAGGAAAAGGTTGATTCTCAAACATAGTTTATTTTTATAAGGAAAAGCTGGTCAAATTTCATAATAGACGTGTACTTGGACTTAATTGTGATTTTTTTTTATGTTACAGGCACTGGCTCAGATTGTGCATAGGACACATTTATTGTGTTTAGTTGGAAGGGGACGATTGATTGATAGTGCATGTGATGATCCTCTCATTCAAGCTATGTTAGTTTATCATTACATACACTTGACATGGAGTGCTAAATGTGGCAAATGAAAATTTGTTTTTGTAGTATTCATTATGGCATATATACTTTCATAACAGGTTACCTAAGTTCATGATGTATGTGCATAAGATGTTTAACATAAGTCCTCAAATGAATTCTTTTCATATTGTAGATCCTTTCCATGAGGTGAAAAGCAAACGAGATAAAAAAAATGACGTACGTGGAGTTGGATGAGGCATGGAACTTATGTCATTCCTCTACAGCAATCTCTTCTGGCCTTGCGATCCAAACTGACAGTATCTTCTCATGGTAAATAACTATTAGATTCTTAACAGATTCTTATTCAATGCATTGACTTCTCATGTTATTTAGGTAATATAACATATACTTAACATTGAAACATTTTAGATGATAGCATAAATCCGTATACATGTAAGGATCAAACAAGTTAGTTAAAAGATTGGATGAACATGCATTTTTAGTATAACATTTGGCATTAGAAGATACAATGGTATGCATATTAATGCTACGTAACTTTGCTTGACATGTGAATAACGAATATAAAGCAAAGAAAATGGTTATTTTTACATGCTTGAAGTTTAAGTTTAGGTAACACTAATTAGTGCGACTTGCAATGTGTTGGTGACAACTACATATAGAGGTTTCAGGTGGAAAAAAACCTTGCTACTTTATTCTTCGGAACTTCACGATTTGAAAATGTAATCTTTTACCACTCATATAGGGCGGCCTATCTATTATTTTTTAAGAGTTTTAGTTCTCTTATATCTTTGTTTCTTGCTTGCATGCATGCTTATCATTGAAGAAATTAGTGCTCCGAAACCTGAAATGTGGCACATGAAGATGATTTTGCCCAGGTAGTATCTGTTGCATTTGTCACATTGAAAAAACTCCTATTTTTACTGTGGTAGTGGAAACATTTTAAAGACATGTTAGTGCCAAACACTTAGATGTCATTTGTCATTTCTTCACTAGAGGTTCATTTTTTTACTTGCATTACTTTTGTTTAGTAAACATCATCAGTTTTTGGTTCTAAGCATCATTCTTCTTTGATTTTAGATTTCAAAATTGCATGCTCGAATAAGCTGCAAAGATGGAGTCCTTTTTCAAACATAAGAAATTCAGACACTACTATGATTATTATTGGGCTTCTTTATTTGAGGTATATACTTCAAGCTCTTCTATATGATAGCAATATAGTGTTAATAACTCATGATCTGTGCCCAGTAAGTCTCAACTCGAAATATCTCACTAGAGAGAAATGATAAAATTGATACTCCGTATATATTAAATTGAATGTAAAACTTTGACACCTGCAGGCGCGGTTATATCATGTATACAAGATCATTAGTATGTATATCGATGACACATACGACACATTTTTCCTTTCTCCAGAGAGGTATAGTCACTGTTGTATCTCTCTTTGATGGCTACTTTAAATGTGTTCTTGCATTTGTATTTGACGACTATCCTTTGTATTCTAATAGGCAGCAGAACAGGTGCATATGGATTATTATTCAATGCATAACATATATTTAGTTATTGTATTTATGTGGTCGAGATGAAAAAATATGAGTAGTTAATCTCCTTATTCTTGGAACATTTAAAAGGCACATCCAAGATGTAGTATCTGAATGAAAGTTCATGTTATGAAAGTTAATAGGGTAAAGTGTGATTCTGAAACCCGAGTCCATGAAAAGTGTGACTCTAAAACCCGAGAGTTCCTGAAAACAGGACCTGATGAATCATGGATGAGAAGGTTCAGTGAGTCGCTTGGAATCAGAGAGAGCTATGGGTCAGCGTATGTATGTGACTCGGTGGGTATTCAAGATCAGGGAATTATGTCTTTAGGCTTAGCGTAAACATGATCCTGACTCAAGGAAGTGATAAAGAATCATGGAGTAAGTGATATGAATCATAGGCTTTTGTGACACAGGGAGTGGTAGAATATCAGTAGGTACTTGAAAGAGTGATAACAGACCCTGAACCAAAACCCGGGTACTAAGCCTGATTTATACAACCTGAAGTCAATGGTTCTTTGATACCTGAACATGAACATCACCATAACCTGATATCAAAGCACACCATAACCCTGATAATACTACCTGAAACCACAAAGTTTCCTACAAATTGAACTTGAAACATCTTCACCATCAAATGTCACTCCACTCACTGAACCAGGTCGTGAACCAGGTCGCTGAAAACAACCAATACCCATTAGTCACTGAATCTGTTTCCTGAACCTGAAAAATACAAGGATTCTCTAACTTGGTGTTTCTTTGAACATAGATTTTACTTTTATGACATTACATAAATTGATCTTTTCATAAGTAAATGAGCTGAAATTGCTACTTGAACCGACTAATATTTCTACGTCAACATTTACTACTTTCAAGTTACAACCTATCATATATGCTTGAGCAGTTGGGCTCACATTCATCTTTAAACTTTTCCTGCATAAAGTTTAGAATGGGTACCACATAAAGTAACTAATGTCATTACCATTTGATGTATCAGGAATGATTGCGCCCCAAGATGAGCTGATTAACCTTTGATATAAGCCTCTTCCTGATATTACGGTAAGCATTCTTTATTTTCTGTCAGCTATCTTTTTTATTATTTGTACATTTTGTTCACAAGAAAGAATAATGATAGAGACCAAGTGCTGCATTAGAGGCATTATTGACTTAGGAGCTCTTCCTGAAGCAAAAAAGAAGAGGGAACTTGGGTGGAAAGCTGGCTCCACATAAGGTATTAAGTGTGTATAATGTCATACTGAGTTATTGACCAACATTGTAGCTCATTGTTAAGTAGGAGAATGAGTTATTCTATAGATTTTTAAGTGAATTAATAAAATACTATATCAATCTTCACTGACGCCCTTATAAATCTTGGAGTTATGGATTTTTACATCACAAATTGATTTTTACATCACCAATCATGGTTCAAACTGTGTACTAATCAAAATGTTTTCATGGCTAACGGATACCTCTGCTTTGTGAGCTCTGGAATGCTTCATTGTTACTGGAAAACAAAGGGGGGTTATCTCAGATGCTACGTTGAAGGTCATGTGTTTCACACCTTTACAAAAACAAGCAGTCCTTGGAAGTGTCAATAGTAGGTGTGGTTGATCTTGTAGGAATGGAAGAAACGACAGGTGTCAGTGGGAGAAGAAAAACCTCAAGTGAATGCCAGCAAAACGGTTCCCAGGACAGAATATTACATTTCTTTGGTTCATCTTCACCTTAACCGTGTAGCATAGTCATGATTAGGCGCGTCTAATATTGCATGTATGTATGTAGAAGTAGCAATGACGTGAAACACTATACGGTAACTAATTGAAAAACATTAAGTTATTGCCTTATTCTTGGCAAAGAAAGACTCAGATAGTTTATTTACTTTTATTGTTTTTATTAGATAATTTATTTCGCATTTGAACTCACAACATATATACTTTGTTCTTATCGGATAATTTATTAACTTTTAGTTTCTTTTATCGAATAATTTATTAACTTTTATTCTCTTATCAGATGAACATTCATTTCTTTTCGTTCTAAATAAACTTAATAAATTTTTATAATTGATTAACTGTTGCTTAATTTTATATCTACAAGTCTGTTGTTTTTATGAACCTAAGACACTATTTTGAACTTTAATACTCATTCTTGATTCATGTACTGCTTATTACTTAATGATGAAGCATATACTGCTTATTACTTAATGATGAAGCATATCAGTTATTCCACGAGAAACTGATGGCAACAATAGTTGTTCGGGTCCACGGGATTAGTTTGTCTGTGACCCTTTGCGTTATTTCATATTTAAATCCCTTTATGTTACTAACTTGATGTTAAAACTACTCAAACTTTTGGAAATTCAATCAATTGTTACTAACTTTTCTTTTGTATACCTGGGTTTCTGAATCGACATTGCAAGCCCACTAATCCCAGGGCGACTACCCTTTTGGATAGCACGGAGTCGGCGCAGGTGAACCTCTGTGGCCAATGGAGCAATTATTACTAACTTGCTCATGTTTTATGTTGATGTTTGAGACCATATGTGTATAACTTATCCAGATGTATACATTTGTCGAATTTTCTTATTAACTTTATAAAGTTGTTTGTATGTGTTGGTAATCAATGTAATTGAAGCTAAGATGATGTTTGGTGGCAACGTTGGTAGGATTTGCGCTAATCCGCGTATAGTTTTTAATCCTAATTTAGATAAAATGGTGTTTCAAAGTCCCTTAGGAGCTATCTATCTGATACAAAGTCTAATTATTAATTTCAGAATCAACATTTAGACCAACAATCACAACATTAACCTAAATCAATCATATAAACCAACCCTAATCTTCATCCCATCAATAACCCTACAACCATCAAAATTAAAAACCATAATACTCCATTAAAGTGATTAATAAACTAAAGGATTTATCATAAACTACACTAAGTCGACAAATTGATATCATCCGATCTCATTATCAATTATTAAATAAGTGTTTCACGGGTGAGAATTTGTCACTATTTTGAACTTTAATACTCATTCTTGAATCGTCATCGCTTATTACTTAATGATGAAGCATATACTGCTTATTACTTGATGATGAAGCATATCAGTTATTCCACGGGAAACTGATGGCAACAATAGTTGTTCGGGTCCACGGGATTAGTTTGTCTGTGACCCTTTGCGTTATTTCATATTTAAATCCCTTTATGTTACTAACTTGATGTTAAAACTACTCAAACTTTTGGAAATTCAATCAATTGTTACTAACTTTTCTTTTGTATACCTGGGTTTCTGAATCGACATTGCAAGCCCACTAATCCCAGGGCGACTACCCTTTTGGATAGCACGGAGTCGGCGCAGGTGAACCTCTGTGGCCAATGGAGCAATTATTACTAACTTGCTCATGTTTTATGTTGATGTTTGAGACAGATGTGTATAAATTATCCAGATGTATACATTTGTCTAATTTGCTTATTAACTTTATAAAGTTGTTTGTATCTGTTGGTAATCAATGTAATTGAAGCTAAGATGATGTTTGGTGGCAACGTCAGAGGATTTGCGCTAATCCGCGTATAGTTTTTAATCCTAATTTAGATAAGATGGTGTTTCAAAGTCCCTTACGAGCTATCTATCTGATACAAAGTCTAATTATTAATTTCAGAATCAAAATTTAGATCAACAATCACAACATTAACCTAAATCAACCATATAAACCAACCCTAATCTTCATCCCATCAATAACCCTACACCCATCAAAATTAAGAACCATAATACTCCATTAAAGTGATAAATAAACTAAAGGATTTATCATAAACTACACTAAATCGACAAATTGATATCATCCGATCTCATTATCAATTATTAAATAAGTGTTTCACGGGTGAGAATTTGTCACTATTTTGAACTTTAATACTCATTCTTGAATCAGGTACTGCTTATTACTTAATTATGAAGCATATACTGCTTATTACTTGATGATGAAGCATATCAGTTATTCCACGGGAAACCGATGGCAACAACAGTTGTTCGGGTCCACGGGATTAGTTTGTCTGTGACTCTTTGAGTTATTTCATATTTGCGTAACACTATACTTAATACTTTAGCGTGTACTAATTTTTATTTAACTATTGTTATTGTAGATAATGATCAGAGGCCACCCGGTAGTGGCGCCATTTCCCGCCTCAACGTTGAACGGTGGTGTTGTACAGTACAAGGTGAAGTATACTTTTTACGTTTATTAAAGAAATGTTTGCGTAGCCCTGTTTTAGGAGACGCTTTAAAAAGTATGGAAGCTGATCTGTTAACGATCATCAATAAACTTTTAAAGCGACTGCTGTAATTTTTCACTTCTATCCGCAATATGAATAAACTTTTTTGACATATCTTTGAGTGAGTAGGTGTATGTTAAAATATAATTTTTGATTTGATTAGATATCCTGGAGTGTAGCATGAGTCAAGCATCACATTATGTTAAGCACTTTACAAGGTTTCCACTATGGTAATCCATAATTATTTGCGTCCAAACATTAAGGAAGCTATCATTTCTTACTTTGTTCAATGATTTTAGCAATCGTATATTACACAATATGTTTTACAATTTGTTTTCATTCTTCGGCATGCTTTACCATTTAATTTAGATGTTCTCATACATTTCATTGTTCTTTTTACATATAATACATGAACACTTTTATTTTGTATTCCAACTTTTTTGTCTACAATTTATTTACGTCCAGTTATACTTCGTCAAGTAATCTTATGACGCTAGCTGGCGGTTATGAAGCTATATATATATATATATATATATATATATATATATATATATATATATATTAATTAATTATTGAATCGTTATACCCGGGCAACGCACGGGTATTGTACTAGTTAAGATTGATGAGAAATATCATTAATAGTGCATTATGTATTGTACAATAGGCTTTGTATTTTGTAAGTCTTAATTTTAAGACCATGAGGAGAGAGATTCATTCCTCTATTATAAGTAGTATAGATAACTGTTAGATATTGGATTTCACAAACACATCATAACATAATAATATTAGGCGTATGGTTTAAGAGTTTAGAGAGAGAAAGTAGAAGGTGGGAGCCTTTCTAGAGAGATAAAGTAAACAAAGAAAGAAAGGTTAGATTGAGTGAAAGGTCCAACCCTCTACCTTGGGAGGTAGAGGGTATTTATAGTTACAAACTAAACGTCCTCCTTCGGACTGTGGATCAGGCATACAGTGGGTAAAGACCCGTCCATCCTCCACGGTGTTGCACTAAACTAAATAACTAGTAAATAACGTAATGTCTACGAGCTAACTTATGCTAGATTATATATGGGGTGACCGACACTTCACTATGGAATTTCTAATTCCTAACAATCTCCCCCTAAGGGAGATCACCCCATGTTTTACATTTCGAATCCTAGCATTCTATTTAATCTTCAGTCTTGAGCTCGTGGACTTTAATTCTTCAACTTCCGCATCATTTGTGCTTTAGCAGTGATACTTCAAAGTCCAATTATATTTTGTACTTTTAGTGGAGGCCTTTAACTGATCCACGTCTTTGATGATCTTCGAGCATTCTTTGAAATCATCAACCACATTAAATCTCTCTGGATCATCCATTGTTGTGTTGCCATCATGTGATGTTGTGACTTTCGGACCGGCATGCTCACACTTTCTGGATCATGACATCTTTTCATCATAGTAGCGGAAGCTTTACTGGCCCATGATATTTGCAGCAGCGTAGCGGAAACATAGTATAAAATATCAGAGCCAGGTTCTATAGATATGCACAAGTCATGATTTCTTCAATTAAGTGTGGATGCTGTGAGCATGCGGCTTTGGATTGACGTCTCAATTCTGATCAGCTGCAGCCGTCCAAATGTTCCTGCAAACAACAGTTAGCAATAAAGCGCACGAAAGTGTCTTTGATCACTTTCGTTGAATTGAGGTACACGACCACGGTTCCCCGTTGATCATAAGTACAATCGCCGTGATCGGTATAATTCTAAGAATTTCCTTGACAGGGTTTCGCAGCTGCTCTAGCTGTTCTCAAACCGAACGCCTCAAAGAAGACAACACGGAGTGAGTGAACCAGCGAATTGAGATTCACTGATTGATGAAAAAAGATTTGAAAAACAATTGTGTATCGCTCAATAGAAATTGTTTTTGCAATACAACGAAGGTTTTAATGAAAATCAATTATCAATCATAAACACCTTTTATTTTGAAATATGAGTACACAGTCGATGTGCTAGAGAAAAGAGTTTTTAAGTACAACGACTGGTTTTTCAAAGGCATCCTTCAATCCATAACCTGAACCAGGATTGATTCATAATTATGAATCGCTCCATTGTTTCTGTTCAGTTGTCACATGGTTGATCTATTGGATAGATCTCACATGCCACCCACCAGGAGCTTGTTTGATGTTGGCTCCAGAAGGCTTTCCATCTTCATTGTGAATATGTTTGCATATCACTCAGATGTTCTGGCAATACCACAAGGATAATGCGTAGGACTCATAAGATATAATCTCTCTTTCCACATTGTGTGAAACATAGAGTCTTCATTGACAGTATCCTATGGAGATTTATTTGATGTTCTCGTGGCTCTAGACTCAATAGTGCACATTTGGTTCCTATGCCGGAGACTAGGGAGAGGGTCTCCTTCTTCAATATCAACAAACTCTAAGAGAAAGTCGATAGATAATGTCGGTTCCCCGTGAGAATGAAACAAGTCCTTTTAAGAGGAACTTGAGTGGTTTGGGAAGTTGTAGTGCAGTGCGTCACTGGGTCTATGACGTCTTGTCTTCAATACCAGTGTTACCTTAGTAACCACCAGTAGCATATGAATTGAACCCGGTATCTGCCCTAAGGTTGAATTATCGGAGGGCTATTTATTTTCACCCTTTACACATTCAATTCTTTTTCATTCTTCAACCCCTTCAGTGCTTACCGAGACTTCATAACTAGAACCTTGTTGGGTTTATTCCAGTACTAGCTCTGTCTCAGTCCGCACTCTTCCCATATTCTCAATTTTCTCCTTTTTTCATCATACCTAAGGACTCCTATACTATCTAGTGGATTGTCCCTGGGTAGATCCCTCCGGCTCTGGCGGGATCGTGGGAACTAATACCTAACCTTATCATCCTTATATCACCATTCATAAAGTAAATTTGGTCGGTCTATTTGGTATTGTTCATCTGCCATTGGAACCAATTGAAAACCATTTGAAAATCAATTCAGATACCTGTGATACACAATCAAAACATTTTGTACCTGACTTGTTTTTTATATTCTTAGAAAAAGCTCCCCCTCCACATGTACATCAAATGTATTTGAAACGGTTTTAGCACATGGAGGCAAGAGGACTTGAAACTTTCAGATTTGAGAATGAAAGATTCGATTCATTGATCGACAATTTCTAAAAGATATCACCATCACTTTCCCGATCAAAGTTAGTATTTTTCATACTTTTTTAAAGATATTTTATGGGAAAGGATGTAGTTTTCAAAAAATTGCTCCCCCTCAACTTGTGCATGTGATTTTTGAAATTGTTTTGCACGAAGAGGAAAGAGTTCTTAGAAGCACATTCACGATCATATAGCCATACTAAAACCATTAGAAAATCAATCAAGGTACTTTTTATTGAAACTTAAGAAATTTTGTTTTGTACCTTGAAAGTTTGTTTTCTTTTGAAATGCTCCCCGTCAATATGTGCTTCGAGATTCGAAAGCGTTTAGCACATATGGGAGAGCAGTATGCACATTTAAAAAAATGATCATCTTTAATCAAGTTTCATTATTAAATCACAAATTCTCCCCCGATCAAAAATATCAAACCCTTTGAGATTTTGGATCCCAAGTGATTTAATAAGGTTTAGAAAAACATAGGAGAAAATGTGGCCTGGTTTAAATACTCATCTTGTTTTTGGATAAATGCTCCCCCTCAATATGTGCATTATGTATTAGAAATCGTTTGACACATGGAGGCAGGAGTGCCTTTAAAGGACTAAAACCAATTCCGTTTAAACAAATTTGAGATTTAAAGCACGATCTCTACCCCGATCAAAAATTTCAAACCTTTTGAGATTTGTGATCCCAATTGATTTAAATCATTTAAAAGATTTTGGGGAAAGACGTGGCTTGATTTAATTTTGAAAAATGATTGATACGGATCAATTTTAGACATTAAAGATTGTTCGTGTCAGGTATGATAGTTTTTAAGAGATCTTTAAGTAAAATAAAACAATTTCACAATCAAACAAGAACAGAAAAAATTTCATTTTGTAAGATCTTTGAGTTTTAAAGAAAAGCATACCATGACATAACATTAAATCTTTAGATCACCACTTATTTTTATACAAACCGGACTTTTATGAAGAAATATCGTTTGAAATTATTTAATTTGAAATCACTTATGATTTGACAAAATAAAGTCCGGTTGATTTCAAAACTTTGAATTCGATTTATTTTCAAAACAATATTTTTCCATTTTCAAAACAATATTATTCAAAAATTGTTTAAAAGATGGCATCATCACTACTTGTCCTGCACAAAGATACGTTAGGTGGTTGAGAAGCTTTTGTTGTTGTTGCTGAGGGTTAGGAAGAAAACCATTTGCTGATGCAGTAAGACTTCTTTCGTTACATTTTTTCATGCCAACTCTCGATAGAGGTCAAATTAAGCTCCGTTTCTTCATTTGACGATGAAGAAAACCATCTGCTGATGCAGTGAGACCTCTTACGTTGCATTTTATCATGCCAACTCTCCATAGAAGTCAAATTAAGCTCCGTTTCTTCATATGTCAACCCAAGATATAGTTACCCTTTCCATTCGGCATCCAATCACCTTCTATTGTGGGATCCGGATCGGGAACATTCTTATATACCAATATACCTGCATACGTTAGTGAACACACATACAGATATATGGTGGTCGACATCACCCAAACATCAATCGACTAATAAAAGTCAATGCAACATCTCAATCAGATCATGTAAAGGCATGGGAAAAATGTGTTCATCAAACTCTAATCATCTAAACCTAACAATCATATCCTAGGCACCTAGTCCTTCAACGTAGGTTAACATCATTTTTAATTAAGCATATAGGATAATTAAGAAAGCCCGTTAGATGATATAGATTTGAAAACATTATCCCCCTCAATTAATGACTTAATTTTTGAAAAGTTTAAAAGCGCTGAAAGTCATTGATTGAGTTTGAAAATTTTATAAAAACTCTGAATCTGATAGTTTTGAAAGCAACTCATTTTCCACCAATTTTTGAATACAACAAATATTTTTCTGAAGACTTTTTTAGACGGAAAAACATTTGTGTGGGAACAGCCGTCCTTCGACATACTTTCCTCATTTTGTTTTAGGATAAGTGCACGAAATATTTGAAAATTGGTTTGGCGCAGCACTTTCCTCTTTATAAAAGAGTGGGTTGCTATCTGAAATAATAGCAAGCCATTTTTTTTTAAGCACGGGTTACAGTCTGAAATAACTGTAAGCCATATTTTGAGACATGTTTAGAAAGAAATATATACACCTCCTGCTCGAACTTCATCTAAAGTCCCGTGCCATTATTGAATGACATTTCTAAGACCGTAGATGTTATCGATACCAGAAGACATGTCTTGAGAAAACATATTTTTGGTATTTTTAAATTTTCTGATTTTTATGGGTTTTTGTTGGTTTTAAAGTTTTCTATTTTGATTTTGTTGGTTTTATATTTTTGTATTTTGCTTTTAGAAAAATATATACACAGATAGATTAGATGATATAGTTTAAGAAGATGATGATACGAGTACCGAGATAAGGATATCGAGCAGCCCCGTTGTAGAAGATAGAAGTCATCATCCCTAAAACTTTCACCACCAAAGCTTCCGAGGCTCTTGAATGGACGTCAGAAATTGAGCCTGCAGAAAGTGAGACTTTGGTAGCTTCCCCCCCCCCCATACCGACAATCTTCGAATAAAGACCATTTTCCCAAGAAGAAGAATGAGAAGAGAAACAGTATCATTGAATGAAGCTCAAGACTCAAGAGCATGAGAACACCGAGGTAACAAGTTAAGACATTGATCGTCTTAGCGGTTATCAAATCCAGAATAACTGATGAAGATCGATCACATGAACCTGTTGTGCGTCCCCGATGTACACATTACTCTTCAAGATTGACCACTTGTCTTATTCAGGGAACAATACATCAACATCTTCATTTTACCAAATGCATTCCAGTTATCTTCCATATAACCAATCAGCCCATAATGTACACAAGTACCCAACCAGAGTAGAGACAACAACATCACACTAACTGGTTGAATCACTGATCTCTTATGCGGATGTCAACTCTAGAATAACTGATTAAGCTCGATCATCTGAATATGTTGTCCGACCCTGATGTACACATATATCTCCCCGATCAAGCGATCTCATCGAATCATCATTACATTGTGTACATGAAGCACTAACCGGAAGCACTTTATCATAAATCATATAGAAGATGTCGATATGCAATATCATCTCACGAACCAAATATTCTTTTCACATTTCTTCAAACTGAACGCTAAAGTAACACATACCAAAAGTCTCCAGAGACCATTTCCCCCAATTAGTTGGAATAACACACCAAAGGCTACGAGTTAAACACGAAGTTTTCTACGGTTATGACCATTGTCTTTCCGGGATAACTTCAATCACGTAGAAGTGTTAAGTTCATCATGTGTACTCGTTGTGCTTTTAGATATATGTCTCCTTTCCCCTTGCCGGTTTTGATACCTCGATTCAAACAAAACATAATATACCCAAAAACTCGAAATCTTGTGAGAAGAACTCAAATAGCCCAAATGAATCCTGTGAGAATCAACTGCAACGGAAACTCTCTCTAACTATCTTTATCAACCCATATGTAGACAATTTGAAGTGACCACTGATGAAGAATACCCGATATACCAAACTTGAAACTGAAGTCAAATTCCCACATTTGTATCTTAAGCTTGCACTTAATAATGGAAGAACGGTGTCGAGAATTTATGCTTCAAGCAAATTTCTAAGTACTCACTACTCAAGAAAAGTATCAGACATTAACACCTCTTGCGATTATCCACACCGTCATATGCGTGTGACACCGAGTAAAACAAAGTAACTCCTAATAGTGATAGTTAACCATGTCTTCAACCATCCACCTCGACAGCTGGTAACTAGATAACCCAAGACTTCAACTTAAATTCTTAAGCCCGAGCAAGTTATCAAATAAGAACACGCCTTTGTGAATGTCAACTTCAACCTCAAATAAGTGATAAAAGAGTAACTTCAAAGTAATCAACTTGTGTCAAATGTCCAACACGTGAATAAACATACAATCGGATGAACATTGACCCACTGAATGAACCGGAGCAAATGATTCCTCAACATCAATGCATTCTTCCTCAAGGTATACATGTAGAAGCTGATCTAGAAGATTTACCAAAAATGTCTTCTAGCGGATGAGGTAGTCATTTTCCTTAATGTTCATGTGGTTGATTTATAGCGTGCACAATGAGAGGAACAATAATCCGTGAAGATTTGGCAAAGGAATACCAAAGAGCGGATCATTATTCATGAACAATAATCCGTGAAGATTTGGCAAAGGAATACCAAAGAGCGGATCATTATTCAGTAGTGCAACTACAATATCATGATAGTCATTATCAACGCCTTGTGAAGTAACTGGAGATAAGGTTTCTTGAGAATTATGAGAAGTACTTCTTAGATGGTGAACTAGTTGAGTCAGTAGAAACCGGAGCATGAGCTTCAGAAGCTGGATGATCAACATTCGTCGGAGGTTGGAAGTACTCATCAAACATATCTTTGAAAAACAATGAATCCCAGTTATCCTTAGTAAGTGAAGCATTAGGCGTTGGAGGAGAGTCATCAAAAATCAAAACAATGAATCCCAGTTATCCTTAGTAGATGAAGCATTAGGTGTTGGAGGGGAGTCATCGTCATCAAAAATTAAGTCGTATGACCATTATTCAAACATCCATCATCATGTAGTATATTCACTCTTCTCCCCCTCAAAAATTGCATCCGAAGTTGCCATTTTTGATTTAACAAGTGAATAAGAGTATAAACCAATGAACGTAGATCCACTTGATGACTGAATGAGCATGGGAGAAACATGAAGTATGTTGATGAAGAATGTTGATGAGAATGGTCATAAATATGAAGATTTCTCTTCTTCTGAAGATAAAGCGCACTGAAGCGTACACCTTTCTTTTCTTTGAGGAATGGGGCCTGAAGAGTTATCTGCAGACGCCATAGTGATGAAGAACGAGGCCTGAACTGATTTGAACAGACGTCATAGCCGAATGAATATCAAGATTGAGTTACTTGAACCCGTGAGTTATGAGATATCAATCCATTTGTAATCCATACTTTAAGCCAGTCCATGTATTGAAGGGTCGAAGTATTTGCAACTGAGTAAGGACTACCTGCACTAATATTACAAACTAGATTGCATACATTTTGGTTAGTGACATCAGTATCCAAACCCTTTGGGGTTTCACGGTCAACTTTGAGATTGCCATTGGTAAACATCTTTCCTCTAGGTATCCACCTAAGTCCAAAGATCCTTAAAAATTCTACCAGATGGTATCCACTTATGGCAAGGTCTAGGATTGTTAGGCTTCTTATGCATAATGGAAGAATTATCCTTATTCCTAGTTTCTAAAGATTTAGCAGTTGGTAACCATCTAGGCGAGGCTTTTGGTTTCATTTGCTTCATATGCACTGTGGATGACTTAGTGTAAATCCTAGACTTAACAGGTTGTACCATCGCATGAGCATTTACTTTCTTCAGGGATTTTATGAAGCATTTATCATGATTAGCATTAAAGATACATTTCAGACACTTTGAGCAAACAGCTTGTTTGGATTCAAAAATAGATCTAGATTTCATAGAGTGATTTGCTATGGGAATAGCTTTAATCGAAATGCAACTACTCTTAGATGTAAGCCAATCCCTAGTCTTTAGATTAGTGTTCCTAGGTAATGGTTTAGAACTACTAGCAGTGCCTTGAAATCTCGAAGAATTCATCACCCTAGGTCTTGCACCTAAAATCCCGTCTTTGCGATTCTCAGGCCTTCTTTCTAGCCATTTCTAGATAAGAGTTCTTATACAAGTCATTCATATCAATTTTCTTAGGCAAGTGAGGTGAAGTGACTGGTTTTGTCAAAACTTGTTTCGCATCAACTTGGGAGGCAAACCGCATTTTTAAAAATTTTGGTCGTTCAGATCTAAACGCATTCGGTTGTCTAATAACTGGTTTCCCCAAGATTGATGGTTTTGAAAACTTAGTGTTCACACTATTCCCTGTTGTTTTTCTGAGCTCATTTTTTAAAGCAACAATGGCGAAACTCTTTTCTTGAAGTTGAGCTTTGAGATCATCAATTTTTGCTATCAAAGAGTTTGTTTGTTCTATTGGCTTAGTTCTAGCTTCTTTGACAGAGTCACTTAGTTCTATGTGATGCTTTCTCAAAGACTCATTTTCCTTTAGTAATTTGGCCACATAAACCGCTAATTCATCATTTCTCATTTGAATATCATCAATAGTATTAACATCATAATTACTTGTAACCAAATTACTTTTCACATGCATATTAGAAATATGTTTCTTCAAATTGTTGATAGATGACTCTTTGTCTTGAAGCTGAGCTTTCAAAGTGTTAATTTCAAAAAGTTCACGGAATTCAGGAAGTTCCAGATTTTTACATGGTTTGTTAAGTTGAAAACTTTCTTCTTTACTCGTATTGCAATTTCAAGTGAAATGCAATGTTTTTCAAGTTTTGAGAATTTGTTTGAAAGTTCATCAAAAGCCTTTTTATCAACCATATCATTTGTTTTGAAATTATTAGACTCAACCTCAACCAAGGAACATTTATCAGAATCATGTTCAGTATTAAGATCAGTATGTTTAGGTACATTAGCAGATGTACTATGTTGAACAGTTAAGGGTACCTCATCACATGAAACCTGCTCATTCTGGTCCGATATCTGATCCACATCATGTGTAACAAGAGTCACTGGACCGCTGGTTGTGTCAAGCTTATCTATCTCTGAGCCTCTGTATTCAGTGTCAACTGATCCATCATCCGGTGCTTTACCCGACTCATCTTTATTTGTTGTCACTGACATTCGCGATTCAAGAACACCGATACTTCAAAGATACATTACCCAACTTATCACAACTATCTCTCAACTGCACCAGACACTCATCCACTTTTTCATCTGTCGAGTAACTTCCTCAATATACTTCTCCACATTATCCATGAGATGGATAAGTGTATCTATGAACACGCAAATTTCCATTCCAGTGTGTCTCTTGAAAGATATTTCATTCATGTCTTGATCATAGTCTGATGTGAATTCCCTTCTAATGAATGATTGAAAATGTTTGTAGATCACTTGAAGTGCAGCACTAGAACTATCCTTTTGAACCTTCTCTTTGTCAAGTTGTAGCTCCTATTGCTCGAGGTTTAACAAAGAAAGTTCCTGTTAATGTGGATAAGTCCTGACGGAAGAGGGCAATACATGTTCGTTCCTTTGTTATGTGTGGAAGTAACATGAGGTGAGAGTGAAGCTGTTGAAAAGGTTCAATGATGCTTTCCTTTTGCATGGCATTCTGTAGCCTGAACAGGTGCAAATCTTTCTCATTGGACTCAGAGCATGAAGAACTCAAATCATCATTGATTGATTCCATCATCTGTAACCGTTCAATATAGCTAATATTCTCATGGTTGTCTACAACATCATACAGCTTTAAGCACTTCAAATCACTGGGTCAAGAGAGTAAGACATGATGTGGTAGAATGCACGGGATTTTACAAGTCTATGATTTGAACCGAGAAATAGAATCTTTTGCGGGATTTTTCTAAAATCAAGACCAAACCGTTAAGCAATGACCAATGGAATGTGTTAAGATGACTGATGGATCGACACAATGATAGACAATTGTGTGTTAGGACATATGATTGTTTATAGGATTAGCAGAGATGTTGTTTGGTTGAGATTTGGATTGGTTTATGCCCGTTTTTACTGAGAAATTTAAGTCTAAAAATATAAAAACCTCAATAACTTATGTTCAGAGCGGATTTAGGCCTCAAAGATTTTAGTTCATTCGGCGTGCCATTCTCCTCGTTCTCACGGTCGTTTTGATGGGTAGAACGCTGAAAACGGAGTTACGGTTCAAAAGTTATGACCGTTTGAAGTTTTATCGGGAAAAGTCAACAAAACGCTATGAAGACAAGTCCCTAAGTCACCAAGTCGCTAAACACAAGTCGCTATGAACCAAGTCGCTAAGTCCAAGTCGCTAAGACCCAAGTCGCTGGACACAAGTCGCTATAGCACCAAGTCGCTACACAGTCAAGTCGCTAAAGAGCAACTCGCTAAGATCGAAGTCGCTAACACCAAGTCGCTAAGATTTATGACAACAAATCGCTAAGCACCAAATCGCTAGACACAGTTAAGTTGCTAAAGAACAACTCGCTAAGATCCAAGTCGCTAGTATCAAGTCGCTAACAAATTACACTACAACTCGCTAACAATTTCTGAAGCAAGTCGCTAACCTCACCAAGTCGCTAGCCGTAGTGGAGAATCCACTAACTTGTACTATTTGTCGGCTTGTCTCAATAGACAAGTCGCTAACAACTAACACTGTAACTCGCTAACTTTTACAGAAGCAAGTCGCTACGATGAAAAACACAACGAGAACCAAGTCGCTAGCAAGAAAAACTTCAAAAACACACTTTTCAATCCAAAACAAGCTCAACCACAGTGATTCAAGCTTACCAAATCAAAACCCAAGCACTTACAATGATCCTAAACACAAAAGTACACTCAAAATTCAAACTTTAACACAAGAAATGATCCAAATGATGCAAAAACCACTAAACCATTTCAAACCCAAAAACCATATAAAACCACTAGAAATCCAAGGACATGTAGGAGAGATGATCAAACCATGGCTCTTGATACCAATTGTTAGATATTGGATTTCACAAACACATCATAACATAATAATATTAGGCATATGGTTTAAGAGTTTAGAGAGAGAAAGTAGAAGGTGGGAGCCTTTCTAGAGAGAGAAAGTAAACAAAGAAAGAAAGGTTAAATTGAGTGAAATGTACAATCCTATACCTTGGGAGGTAGAGGGTATTTATGTCACACCCCCAAATTACCTGTTTTGCAGCGGAATGAAATTCCTGGGGATTGACTGTCATAGCATCACAATCACAGTTATATTGAACGACCTAAAGTGTCGTTTGAAAAAAAACATCGTTTGATTTAATAAAACATTCAGAGTTTACAAAGTATAGGTCCCAAATGAAAGTTACTATGTACAGAAATAAATTTGATACAAGTCAAACGATGTTTTTGAAGTATATAAATCCCATGTGAGACGCGTCGTCACCGCGACTCTATGATATGTCCACATGCATGCCGTGAAGTGAAAACCTTAGTTACCTGAAAATACATTGCTAAAAGTGTCAACACAAAGGTTGAGTGAGTTCATAGAGTTTGCGTTGAAATGTAAAGCCTTTCAAAATCGTTTATGCAGCAAAGGCATTATAAATCTACTCAGTTCCAAGTTTCGCCCATACAAAACTTGCAACCTGTGTGTTTACAACCCACTACCAAAATATGTAGTTTATGTTCAAGCACATGATGTCAAATGAATTCACAATAGTACCTAACTCGACGTAGAACAATAACACATAATCAATAGCACATGACTTAATATATCAGTAGTCAACTGATTTAGAACATTATACGACGTAGAACTATAGCACATAATCAATAGCACCTGACTCAATGTATCAGTAGTCAACTGACATAGTACTTTATACGACGTAGAACTATAACACCTAATCAGGAACAATTGATATAATACAACATTCGAATTTGAAACGATGGTGATCATGATAGAAGTTATCCTTAAAAATTTAAAGTACTTATGTAAATAAGAGCAAGTAGTTGAGCATGTATCTCCCCCAAAAATAGTACAAAACAATTGAAAGTGGGGCTATGAAAACTCACTTGGACAATGATGCGATGGCAAAAGTGAGTACACCGAAATGTAGCGTGAATCACTAAACTTGACCTATTATGAATGATATGATACATAATAAGTTATGATGTAATGTTATGCATGCAATTCGGATGATATTTATACCACTTGTGAATTTTTGAAGATAATGTTTATCGTCGAAATATATGTTTACAACATATCGTCATTTTATAAAATACTTTACAAGTATTTACGTTGAAACAACCTCCTACGATAGTCGTTTAGGGATTTATTGTGAAATTATAACTTTTCGTCGTTAAATAATGTCGTTGAAATTTCCATGAAAGTGACTAAAACGGCCTCTAAAAGCTAGTCGTAAAATGGTGCACGCCGAGTGTTAGGAAACAAACTCAACGGTTTTGGGAAGCTTGTATCATTATCTCAAAGTTTTAGTACATGAGTTTTCATCCTAGAGGTCTCGAATATAAAGAAAATAGAGGTTAAGTATGGTATTTATGTCCCAAAATATAGTTTAATGATGTTTTTCGGCAAAATTTAAGCGACCGTAATTAACTCATTACAACTCCGCTAAACAAACAGTCGGACATTTTGGAAAATATACTTGGCGATCTCACTTTTACTAGAAGACGTCACTTTATAAAAAGTTCTAAATCAATGTTAAAAACAACCTTCAACTTGGTCTCTAGTTTTGCCGTAAAACTTGCCTATTAGAAATAATATTTAGTTTTTCTTATATAATAAAGTTACGGCAACTTTTGTAAACGTGTATAATTTAATCGTTACAAATCCATTTTCTACGTTTTAAAGGTCCTTAGCTTTGTATCAAAGTATACTAACATATTTTTGACAAGTCAACATAATTTACAACGCCCAAGCTTCATTTTTGACTCGTACAAATTAAACAATACTTGCTGAAATTCCAGAAATTTATAGTTTTCGTCGCCAACTTGAAAAATTCATAACTTCTTCGTTATAGCTCCGTTTTAATCCGTTCAAGCGGCCACGTTTTTGTTTTAAAGTATATTTTCTAAATATCTAGGCCAAAAATTTTTACCTACTGTCGGATTTTCCAGATTTTGAAAATAAGGACAGACCCTTTTGCAAACTTGTCGAAATGAGTTTTTCTCGCGCCAAACCTATTCTAACCCATTCAAAACAACTCCGAAGCTATTCTAATCCTACCATACACCTTCTTAGGGTGTCATGGGTTCCTAGACATCACCAAAAATAATATATAACAAGGAGTAATTATAGGATGGATTATATATATATATAACACTTAAAAACCTTAAGAAGTGGTATAAATATCACATAACTTGCATGTTTCTCAAATAAAATGATATGACCATAACAATGAATGTGAAATAACAACATGAATATGAATGCTTACAAGAAATATGATGAGGTTTAAGGACAATGGGTTTTTCCTAATCACATTAGGTTTTTATTGCAAAACCTTTACAACAAGTGATACTAGAGTGTAATAAAACCTTGTCTTGAAATTTTTTTTTTGAGATGATCCTTCCTTCTTGGTCTTGGCTGCCGGTTTTGGAAGAGAAAAGAGAACAAGAGATATCTTTTTTTTACTTGTAAAATGAAGTGAAAATGAATTGTTATGTTAATTAGTATAATACATAAGACTAGTAGAAGATATTTGTAAGGTTTTGGTGAATCACTCAAATGACTCACCCTCCCTTGTCGACAAGGGAGGTTAATCATTTACTTTTATTGTGTGTTTTTTTTTAAAAATGTATTATGTATAATTACTTGTAATTTAATGAAGATAGATGATAAGTTGTAGTCACATTTGAATATTTAGGGTAGCGTTAGTTAAAAATAAATTTTCACGGGTCAAGATAAAATATATTTAGGTCATAAAAATTATAAAAATACATTTCTTGAAAAATTTGAGTGAAATATTAATTATCGTGTAGAATTTAAGGAAACCGTCGTAATTATATAAATATAACAATTTATATACGAAATAAATTTAAAACACTGGGTAAACTCATAATATTATTTTTATAAACTTAATATGAGTATAAAAATATATCGGGATAATTTTTGGAAGTAATGGATCAATTGTTCAAAATAATTAATCACGCGATAACGTTTATTTAATATGAGAATATACGTTTAATGAAAAATGCAAACCCATGCATAATATTGATATGAAATGTAGATTAAACTTAGTCTATATGAAATGTCCTCGATGATATGATCATGAATTCACAGCTAAACCATTACGGTTACATGAATTTAATACTCGTAAACCTAGTTTACGATAAACGATAAATGATGAAGCATGAATAATGTTTTGAAATATGACCTGAAAATACGAGTTGTCACAATTTATAGTTACAAACTAAATGTCCTCCTTCGGACTGTGGATCAGGCATACAGTGGGTAAAGACCCGTCCGTCCTCCACGGTGTTGCACTAAACTAAATAACTAGTAAATAACGTAATGTCTACGAGCTAACTTATGCTAGATTATATATGGGGTGACTGACACTTCACTATGGAATTTCTAATTCCTAACAATAACACATTAAAATAATTTTTTAATTTAAATATTTTTTTTCTTACCTCTTTTTCTATCATCACAAAACTAATTCATAATCTGATTCTAAGCCTTTCTACAAACCAAACGACAACTTAAAATAAAATTTTGGTGTCATCATTACAACAATTATTTAGTTTCCATATGATGGTGTGTTTGTTAAAAGTAGCTGTGAGCAGTAGCAGTGAGCTGTGAGCAGTGGCTGTGAGCAGTAGCCACAACTCACCGCTCACTACTCACTGCTTCTTAAAGAAGCATTGAAAAAAATGAGCTTTCCTAAAAAATAACAAAGCTCACCATTCTTTTGCCAAACGAACACTAAAAATCAAAAAGCTCATTGTTCACCGCTCATCACTCCAAAAAACTCCGCACCGAACATAGCCGATCACTTGCACTCAAATCATGAATATGTCATAATGCGTATATGAAAGTTTGTTAAAATACTTACATCTTTTATATGATATTATATCCTTAAACGCATCTTTTATATGATATTAAATCCTTCAACGTATGATCGTCTATATGATAGATGGCTCATTTACAAAAACAAATAGAAAAATTACATTTTGTTTGGATATATTTTTAAGCTTACAAATACTCAATTCCCTGAGTTTTTTTGTTGGACTCTTGTAGTTAGAAAACAGATATACGCAATAATGGTATTTTGAAAATTATATACAGTATGATAGTATCCTTTTCCGTTTTCTTTAAAGTCATAGTATCTCATCTAATCGAGCCTGTACAATTCTAAGCTATAAGCCACAAAATAAAAATCTTTTTCTTTTTCATTTCTTTTGACGATATTACATTTTAAAATTAAAAGCCTCAAGCAAAATCACGGGACCAACTATAGTGATGACTGGCGCCCCATGGACCTATATAACTTAAAATCCCGAACCACTTACACTCTGTTTTTCGAGTATAAAACGGAAAAAAGAGAAATGAATAGAGGAAAAAAGAGAGAAAAGTAAGAGGACAAAAAATTTGATTTTTAATCTTGTGTTCTCAAGTTGGAAAGAAAAAAAAGAGAATGTAAGAAAAAAAGGCTTTAAAATCGACATCTATCCAAATCATCCCAATTTGAGAAGAAGATTAGAAAAGAAATTTTAGCATAATTTCTTTCCTCTTCTCTTCTCTTCTCTCTAGAAAAAATTCGAGAATGCAATTTTTTTTTAATTTTTTTTATTATATATATATATATATATATATATATATATATATATATATATATATATATATATATATATATAGGATAAAGATCAAATAAAAAGACAAATATCCGTAAAAAGATAAAAAGATTTTTTTGAAAAAGTTCTCGAAAAATTTCCAAAAATTCCACAAGATCGGTATGATGGTGCATAAAAAGTTGTGAATTTTTTTTCTAAAAGTGGATATTTTTCCAAAAAAATTATTGAAAATATACTTTGCAAGATTAAATCGCTTTTTTTGCATCAAAATTGCTTTTGCACCCAACTTCTTTTGACTTTTTTCATCAAAATAACATTCAAGATTTAACTAAAAACAAGTTAAAAATTTTGTGCATCAAAATTTTTTATGATCAAAATTGCTTTTGTGCATTAAAAAAACGTAACAAAACTCAAAATTATAAAAAATGTTTTCACAAAAGTTTTATGCACCAACATACCCGATCTTGTGAAATATTTTTGGAATTTTTGGAGATTTGTTTTTGAAAAAAAAATCTTTTTATTCTTTTTACGGATATTTGTCTTTTTATTTTAACTTTACCCTATATATATATATATATATATATATATATATAGAGAGAGAGAGAGAGAATTGATCATTTAAAAGTTAATCTCAAGAGAAAGTGAGAGGTGATCTCAACCGCTAGATCACCCCCTTTCCCCCTCCCCTTTTCCCACAACTCAAGGGGTTTATTTGTAAATTTTTTTATTTTATAAGGCAAGTTTTGTAAATTCACCCCCTTCCATTTCCTTTTGTGTTGCAGTAACATTAAGTATCATACGTAGTAACATTCAAAAACATATAACTATTTTAAAAATTTGCAATCACACAAACTAAATGAAAAACTATAAAATAATACATAAATTTCTACATATACCAATATACAACATCAGAATACTAAACTAAAATTAAATGGATAACAGACAATAGAACGTCTTCTTTCTAGAGGCGCTTTTGGCCTTGATCATGTCCCGTCTTGAATGACTAATGTTGATCGCAGATCGATGCAGGTATCGCCCAAAATCATCCCCCCAACGGTGGTTGTAGCCTTGGATCACACTAGAAATACGCAAACATTCTCACTGCAATTTATGTGATGCACCTGTGATCGGGAATAAATTTTTGGCAAGGGACCTAACAATCATCAACATGTCTGTACCGGAGAAGCATTAGGCGATAGCTCTAAGGGTCACATCAGATGTTGAATTCGATCACTCTCAATTCATCTCACATCGGGATATACTTTACGTTCACTCCCCCGTTCAGCTATATCGCGAGTCTGCAAGCCATGGAACCGTTTACTTCATCTTTGGGAATGCGGCTGCTATTTTTGAAAGATGATTAATACTTGTTCGCAAGCCGATCGCTGGTTAGAAACAATATACAACAGATTAGGTAGGTACAAGAATAAACATAAACTATCTGAGAATAAGCTACTGCAACTGATTTGAATCCAAAAAGCTCAAGTAAAAGGTAAATAAGCACAAGTTTAGTTTCAAACTACCTAATGCCAAACGGCCCTCAAGTGGCGACTTTAAGCTCAAATCTAACTAGCATGGAAAAAATCCTAAAATTAAACTAAAATAGGCTTGTAGAAGACAACCAATCAGAGTGCTTGTATCCAGAATTTCAGCTAAAATGGACTAAAAACAAGGAAATTAAAAATAAAAAATAAGAAGGGTTTGGGATACTAGTGTGCTGATGCAGAATAGTTAAAAAGGAAACATACAGACTTGATTAAGCTAAACAATAAGCTTCTAAGGGATCCTAAGGCAATGCAAATAAGATCTATACTAATACCTACCTGAACCAACAAACTAATCTACAAGTTGTTTGAAAAATCAGCTTCTGTTAAGCTAATGTAAACAGCTTGATGTCCTGATGCACAGGGGGACAAAACTCCAAACTACCTAATTCAAGCTACTAAAAACTTAAGCTAGAGATTTTTTTAATTTTTTTTCCTTTTGTGAAAACTTAAACCAGCTATTGAACTAGTGACTTTTATTTTTTGCAAATTTTAAGAATGGCTAAAAATGAGTGAAATACTAATTGAATTCTGCTGAAAACTGAAGTTTGGGACATAAACCACTTGACTAAAACAGATTTATGAAACAAAGGAAATGATAAATTTGATGTGAAACACTTGAAACATTGATTGATAAGGCTTACCAGATGAGGATCTTGCAAATTGCAGTTATCATAGTACTTCCAGGTAATACAAAACTGACGTACCACGAGAGAGCAAGAAAAAGAATATGATTACCTTTCATAGCCAAGGCCAACAAGAATAAGTGACATGAACTCCCAAAACTTGATTGGCTCCATATTAGTTATAAAGTAAGTCTGGTAAAACAATTTGAAGTTATAATCAGACTTATACATATGTTGGTTTCCGCAGGTAAAACCGTATACATATATAACATGCGGAATTACATAAAAATATACAAAGAGATGCACAAATAGTTCCAACGATGCACTAACCATACACTACCGATGCACTAAATATACCTTTTCGATGCACTAATCATAATCATAGATGCCCTAATATCTACCTTTTCGATGCACTAATCATACTCATAGATGCCCTAATACCTACTTTTTCGATGCACTAATCATACTCATATAGCAGACAGAATAAAAAAAGCATATACTATGCTAAAGCTTATCCTAACTGTTGAGTAATGTGTAACATTAGAAAAAACAAATACTACACATAAAAGCAGGTGAACATGCACGGTTATAAAAGTGGAAGGATGTAAGTAAAGAAAACGTAAACCAAATTTATATAGGAATATTCTAGGCTTTAGCCACCATAATTATCAAATTTGGTACTGTGCATGTGCAACTATTGCGCTAATGATTCATTTTTCAAGAAGAAAAAACTAATAGATTAAGTTTCAAAAGTTTCACGAGCTTACTGATTTGTGAAGGCAAAGATAGTGCTAGTAGGACGATAATGACTCAATAGGACAGCCATGAAGCCAATTCTGGTGAATACAACAATTGAGGTTCCAAGAGTGTTAGACATTGATGTGGCATGGAATGCAAACATTTCACTCATATGGTTCTGCAAGAAACGAAGACTTGATAATCAACATCTATTAATAGTTAACATGAAAACATCACGGTAGTCACGTCAAGTGGGCATGTCTCAATAAAACAAAATTTAAAGAATATATATACATATTCTACCTTAAAGGCTCGACCAAGATTAGATGGTGTAACACCACCCACTATGCTTGCTTCAGTTCGCAATGATACTGTGTGCATTACTTTGACAGCTTTTAAAGGAAACCTGCACGGGAAGACATAAAAGTAAGGCCTAGCTCGTTATGTTATCCCAATATCCACAAACTCATAGATACTTGGTAATGCTTGTGTAAATAACAATCCATTTTCAGTAATGACCAAAAACGAGGAGAGGAGATGGGCGATTGGGTAGTAGGTGAAAACATGAGTTTATGTGTTCGTTGGGAAAGGGGCTTTATTGTCAGAAACTAAAAATAATTTTTGTAAGCAATTAGTGTGCCAAAATCCGAGTTCATAAATAAATCAATGATCTAACTAATGACTTTATAGTTTATATGTATTAAAAATACAATTTGTGCTTCTGTTGACGTGTTCAACCTGTGTCTTTGTTAGCTACTTTTTATTTCACATATTAGACCAATTAGAAACTTAGCAATAAAATATAACCCAAATCAACACATGCACAGGTAAATGGGACGAACTCGTCACCTCTATCAAAAATCATTTGTGACAAAGTAAAAGATAACCAATTTTTTACATAATATCCGTTAAACTAATATCTTTATATTGCATTACAGAGAAACAAGTCTTACTTTCCATGAGTTGTTTCTCCAGATAGCATAACTGCATCAGCACCTTCTCTAACAAAGAATAGCAATGTCGGAAACCTCTGCTCTTGTTGGTGTTGGATGAACAATCATGCTTTCAAGCATATTTGTTGCAACTATTACAGCTTTTCCCATGCTCCGGCATGTCCTGATTATCTCTTCCTATTCAAAGCAATCAGATTGAGGTTGATCACTATTAGTAACTCAAAGAGTTTACAGGGAGCTTTAACGAATATGTCAATCACAAAAGAAAAAAAATGTTACCTGCAATAGTGGAACCTCTTCGATAGGCAACTCTGCACCAAGATCTCCTCTGGCAACCATTGCCTGATTAAAAATAGCATCATTAGTATGCACTAGTCACAGCAAAAACTGACCAAAAACAGTTACCCAAATAATAAATTAAATAGGCACTATTTGAAAAATATTTTCCCTCTTTCTTATGATTTTAAAATTGTATCTTGTCCATGTCATGGTTTTTATCATTCAAAAGTTGAAGACACTTATATCAAACGGTTTATCCTTTCTTTACCAACATAAGGTCAATGTGATAAAAGTCGGCAATAGTACAAATGTGAAAGGAAATGAAACTGGAACAAAAGAAACATAAACATACCCCATCCGACGCCGTGATGATTGAATGTAAATTCGGTATAGAGTATGCACTTTCAATTTTTGGAATTACTTGAATATCTGCACCACAGCCTGCCAAGAGAGAAATATCATTGCATTGTATCCAAATTAATACAAAACAATACAAATTATTAGACGTATAATGGGCATGGCCCGAGTAGTCATTTGCAATTTGTAATTAGGCTTAAGTCCATTATGTTAGCTTATTGTTTAAGTTATGTACCTCGTATATTATGCTGATTGCAATAAGCTAACAAAATAGGCTAAAGCCTAATAACAAATGATTACTTCGGCCATGCCCATAATACATCTAATACAAAAAGCTAATGTGATTTGACATAAAAGAAGAAACTCAAAGTCACTATTTATAGCTTCAACTGTACTCTTTTACTAATCCAAAGAACTCATCATAACTAATTTTTTGACAGACAAAAAAGTATATTAGTGTTCGAACCTGTCTCAGTATAAGCTAGTTTTTATTTTACCCACTTTACCCATAATAAAAAACAACAAAATTGAACATAATATAGTATACTTGGGTTAAAATTGCACCGATACCCTATAATGTGATGCTCTTATCAAACTAAGAGATGCACTAAACATACACCGGATGCACTAAACACAAATATAGATGCCTTACTATGTTTAATGATGCCCTAATCTTACTCATTGATGCCCTAATCTATTCATCGATGCACTAAATATATAAGCAGATGCCCGAGTAGTTGCAACGATGCAATAAACATACAAACTGATGCCCTAACTTATAACATGGTGCTCTTATCATACTAATAGATGTCCTAATGCATTTTTTGATGCACTAATCAAACAAACAAATGCCCTAATTTAACATTAGGCTCTTATCATATACTAAGAGATGCTCTAACACATTTCTTTGATGCACTAATTATACAAACAAGTGACGTAACGAGTCTACTGATGCCTTAATTATACTAACAGGTGCACTAACGCTTATTTTAGAAGCAATAATTAAACAAACAGATGCCTTAACTTATAACATGATGATTTTATCTAATAGACGTTGTAACACATTTTTTGATGCACTAATCAAATAAGAGATGCCCTAACCATAGTAAGAGATGCAATAACATGAATCAGGATGCACTTACTCATGCAAACTAATGTTGTAACATATTATTAAGGCAGATGCACTAAATTGTAATTTAATATATAGAAATGCTTTAATATGTAATTTCATTCAACAATAACAACAACTATCTTATAATTGACACAATGATGCACGAAAATAACATACTGTATAAATTAATAAAACCTATAATTAAACACTTACTTTTTTTTATAATGAACGGAATTAGGTCACTTGCTATCCATAAATTTTTGATTATTTGATGATCGGAATGTGTGTTTTTCGATTGGAGTGTGTGTTTCTGATTGGATTGTGTTTTTTAATCGAATTTGTGTGTGATTTATGATCAGAATATGTACTTTTGACCGGTGCTGGTGTGACAGTGATGGTGGCGGCAGTGGTGGTTGTGACTATGATGGTGGCGACGGTGGTGGTGGTGACGGTGCGAGTTGGCGATGGTGGTGGTAGTGATTGTGAGTGTGTGTGTTTGAGTCGGTGATTTGGTTCAGTGGTGGTGGTATGTGTATAAAAAAGACCAGACCTTTCTTTTTTTGTATTTTTTCTTTTTTTACCTCAAAGTTTGTAATGTTTTCATAATCTATCATGTAATTTTTTTTCTCACTTTTCTATCTAATTACACTTTTCTCTAGAACCGGACTCTATATATATATATATAAAATTTACTCTCAACTTCTTTTCTTTTCTCTTCAAATTAAAACTCGAGAACAGAGTGTTAATGCAAAACAAAATCACAATAACGAAACAATAAGATCCAAACTACAAGAAGCATCACAAATAAAATGTATATGTTGGTGAAACCATAAAATTTGAAGGATGCTGGATGTTCACTTTACTATTCAAAATACGAGTCACCAATTCTCACATTTTGGAGAACATGTGTTTTTCTTATTATTATTCTCCTTTATTGGTACTAAAAACAGTGCAGCATTTAAAAAAAAAACATGTAAAAGAGAAAAATACTTTATTTTGGGTATGTTTGGCAAAATTAGCTGTAAGCTGTAAACTGTAAGCTGTGAACTGCAAAGCTGTTAACATGAGCTACAAAATGTATTTTGTTTTAATAACAATGTTTGGTAAATTAGCTGTTAAATATAATTATAAGATGTAAAATGACATAAAAGGACAAATCTATAATTGTAAATAAATGTTTGGAGGGTATATTAGTAATTTAAAGTTTTAACAGCTCATAGACATTTAAAAAGCTTCATGAATCAGCTTTTCATTTTGGAGCTATTTGTTTGAAATAAAAGTTTGTAGGTAATGCATCCAAACGAAGCTACTTAGTATATAGGAGATTATTTTCAGAACAAAAAGCTAATAGCTCCTCCAAAAAGCCTCTGCCAAATAGGCCCTTTGTATTTTTTTTTCTAAATCTACTAGACTTGTGTATTATTGTTTTCAAACTACAAGAGTCAAACAAAAAACTCTCAATGAGTTTAGACGAGGAAACATTGCAAAGCCTTGAATTTGTAATGATTAGAGCACCAGGTACTCATGGTGCCATGGGTAAAATTGCTGCAACTTTAACACTTTTTTCTCATAATTTAGCACAAAACACCCTCATTCCATTTTTGGTGTTATAGTACACCCCCTCACCTACACATAACCCAATAAAACACAAATACAATACACATACAAAATAAAAATACTCACGGCGTGGGCTGGTCACCACGACGCAAGAGCCCATGGCACCACCCACGGTGTCGTTGTCGCGCCATAGAGTGGCGTTTTGGGTTGGCACGAGGCTTACCAGCCAACGGTACTAAATGCTCTTAGTATTTATATATGTGCTATGATTGTACGATACAAGTATGAATGTCATGTAGTGTGGACGTTCGGTTTGTGCACACTGGATGTACCAACAATACAAGGAAGTTTATTCATTCACCATCAAATACCTCTGAAAAATTGTCAACTATTAAACTGATTACATTTTCGTTGTGGGGTGTTACAATACTCAACTCAGTCAGATTTGTGTTTTACACTAATCCCAAATGACTAAAACTTTCTCTATGCATATTTTCTCCTTGAGCTCGATCTAACCATGACCTTATTCCTCTTATTTCTACACTCCGTTTTACGGCCTCTCGTCAAGTTTCCCCCTCCAGTATTTCTAGTTATTAGAGATGTTATAAAATCTTGTTTATATGCAATTCTCCCTATAAAATATAACTTCAGAAATTTTCAGCTCCTATAATTACATAAAATAAAAAATTTGCTACAAATTATTAACTTCCGTTTAGGCATAAAGACCATGCCTATGCTTTGTTTTCTAAGTCTCTGCCATCACAAGTTACATGTGTTTAACCAACCAGTCATAAGTATCATATCACAGTTAATGAGGCAACTATTGGGCTCAAACTAGTTCCATGAGACCATAAGTAGCTTCTTGTAAAAACATTTTTTATGGTAATCTACGTACATTTCTTGATGACAGTGATGCGAAAAAGCAGAAAAATACAGTGGAAATTACTATGGGTTAATTCAAGCGGAACACAATGAAAAATGCTCCCATTTTTTTATTTACCTTCTTGTCCATTTTCCAAAAAAATTGTTATAAAAGATGAAGTTCACTTGCAACAATATTGCATAAACTAGCAAGTGATCAATTAAGCGCATGGCGAGTGTAAAACGAATGATTTTACTGGTTGTGACAGCCATTAATGGTGCAACAGTGATGACTGTAATGGCTGCAACAGGTAAGACTGGTGCAACAATATTTATATTTGGAGATTCGACGGCAGATGTTGGGACAAATAATCACCTGCCAACGTGCACTGCAAGAGCTGATCATCGTTACCATGGGATTGATTATGCTTACTCTAAAGCAACCGGGAGGTTCAGTAATGGCAGAAACACCGCAGATCTGATTGGTATTTTCTTTCCCTCTTACTATCTGCACAAGATTTAAACATTTCCATTATGTGTGTTGATATGAAGTCAAGTTCACTTATGCAGCAAGGCTGTTGGGGAATTACATAGTAAGCCCACCACCATTTCTCTTTCTTCTCTCACGTAAGGCTACCTTCAAGCGTAACATACTACGTGGAGCTAACTTTGCTTCGGGAGGGGCGGGCATTTTCAGCAAAACAGGCCGCAAAAATTTTGTAAGTTTTCTTAATCGATCAAACTGGAGTAGTGTTTACATATTTAAGTATTATTATTCAAAAGAAAACAATCTAATTTCTAGTACAGTAAAATGATATATTACAAACTACACGTACAGCATAAGGTGATAAGTATGGCGGAGCAAATCCAACAATTTGCCACAGTTCGCAGTAATATCACAGAATTATTAGGTTCACCAAAATATGTGGATGATCTACTTCAAAACTCAGTATACATCATCAGCATTGGAAGCAACGATCTCGTTGAATACACACTCTCTCAAGGAGGTCAGACTGGAGACCCCAAACAGTTTATGGTCAACCTCACTGAAGCCTACGCCACACATTTAGCGGTTTGTAAAATTAAAATGCTCATTTACTTTTTGATCTATTAGATGATATAGCAATGAGTTTTGATCAATTTGTGTGCAGAATCTATACACCTTGGGCGCAAGAAAGTTTGGAATAATCGGTATTCCACCAATTGGTTGTTGTCCAGCTGCACGTCCACATAACAGTTCTGGTGGTTGTTTTGAAGCTTTGAACGATAAGGCTAGGTCTTTCTACAAGAATATGCAATCTCTCTTGTCAGATTTCAGTTTGCTGTACAAAGGGTTCAAGTATTCACTCGGGAATACCTACGCAATGACCATGAATGTTATTGAGAATCCACGTGGAAACCGTAAGTTTATCATATTTCTATTCACAGAGACTCCAAAAAGAGCATTTGCATATCTGTTTTGCCAAAGGTGAACTTTGTTTATGCGTTCCAGGATTTAGAGAAGTGAAAACAGCTTGTTGTGGAGATGGTAATCTATTCCACGGAGTAACTGATTGTGTAGTGGGAGCCAAACTTTGCTCGAATAGAGCCGATTTCTTGTTCTGGGATAAGTTTCATCCAACTGAAAAGGCATCCGAAATTGCAGCCCTGACGCTTGTTTATGGTGAGGGCGCTCAATACGTGACACCGATGAATTTAAGTAGTTTGGTGATGGCCTGATGGTTTCCTTTTTCTATCCTTTTCTACCAATTATTGATTGACAACATCCATCTTCAATTCATTCAATACTGTATGTGTCATTGTGTGATATCTACTATGTCTAAATGATTAGACATAGAAATAAGACAAAAAGATTCGTCCATAGTTGGCCAATGTACCTCTTTGAATAAGATTAATTCCACTTAATTAACTTTGTTTTCTTGTTTATGGACTCAAAGCGCATTGCTGAACATGCATGGCCTTTCAATTTTCTTTTTCTTCCCAATTACTCTCATATTTGCAGTAACCAGAGAAAAGAAATAGTTTTGTGCGTACTACGTAAGACTGATAAAGTATACATATTATGATATTTGAGAAGAAAATGGAGAAAACTTGATCGCAGAAGTGTAGAAGCAATAAATTGCTCCCCGTGCTTGTGGCGTGCTAGGCCTTATGGACGCATGGCTGTCACGCCTGGGATGAACCTGTCTCACAGACGCGTGTAAGCCTCGTCACAGGTTTTGTCCCGAGAACAAGCTCCGGCGTTAGAGTGCGATTGAATAAAGGATGTAGGGCTAGTAATTAATGTGGAGAGTAAATGCGTAGTAAATGATATGTGTTAAATGAACCAACAAAGATGGTTGTATTTATATTACCCCAATTACTATACCTGGCGTCATGGGAAGATGGGCCGCTGAGCTATACCTAACCTAGATACGATGCCACATGCCATGACCATATGAGGGACCAAATTCCTCGATATCCGGGTGGGCGGCGCATGCTTGGTTCTTAGTCAATGACACCTAATTCTTGCCACGTAATAATAGTCAATGATGTCCTTTGGCTGTCTTGCGGTATTCAAATGTGGATCCTTCGGACCACTTACGTCATCAAGAAGCTTGGTCAACTCCTTAACATCCTATCCTACATATGAACTACATCTGGATCCTTTATAGTCGGTTCACCAATAATTTATGATTGTTTAGTTGATTTCAAGGTGGTTGGTCTATTTTAATTCGTTGCTAGTTGTACTGTCCGTATTATCTTTACGACCTTGTACTAGCTTTCGGATTACGTCCTGGTAGAGCTAGAAAAAAGCATGAAAACGTGAGTACTCATTGTGGGCGCATAGTGTTGAATGCTTATGGTGAAGATACGAGTTACAGTGTCCCAATATGAAGAAGCTATAAAACTGGCCAACGTGGTTACTATTTATCGTGTAAAGGGAAGTAGTATGCCAATGTTTTGTAATTTATCACAGATGCAAAACGAACAGAACACAACTTTTACCTTTGAAAATACAGTTTCTTTATCATATAAAAATCGATCTAGAAGGAGAATGCAGCCTAAAGATTGGTCACTGGAATTGCAAGATATTATAGTAATGATGTCTAAACAATATAAAGATAGATCAGTGAAGAGTGTAGTTGGAAGGATTATGTTTGGTGCTTGTGTTTATTTCATATGGCAAGAAACGAACAAAAGGCTTATTTTCTAATAAGAAGAGGAAGGAAGCAATGTGATTACTGATAGTGTGGAATTGAAAATGACGGGTCTTAAGGTTCTTAAGACTGCAAATGTTATAAGAGTATTTGGTGAATGGGATGTTCAGCCCAGATATGTTAAATGAATGCTTTTATTGAAGGAATAAGGGGTGTTTGGGATAAGGTGTATTGTACAGATGGCTAATACATTGATGGGGAATTCTCTCGTCACTGAATCTATATCTAATATTTGTGTACATGGTTGTAGTAACAGATTGTGGTATTTAGAATTCTTTTGATATAGGGATAGTAATCATCAAAAGGTAGTTTCCTGCTCAGGGCATGTTTGGATCATTGTGTTGCTTCAACATAGTGATATGTTTGTTTTGTTTCTGAAATGGCTAGCCCTGCAGAAGCTGAGGTTCAAGATCGATAAATTCTGCATTTGGAATAAGGATATTTTGTAAGTTCATTTCAGTGAATGGCCTTGTACTTTGACTCCTTGAATCCTACTTACTTTGGATAGTCAGTCATCTTTATAGTAGGCCTTGGTAAGGTAAAAATAACTAATGTCTGCACAATTATACAAGTAGTTTATGAATTGGTTTACCTAAGTCATGTTATTGACCTCATCAAAAGGATAGTGGTTGAATTGGTTTTGTATCATATGTGAAAAACCTCCCACTATGTCCTTTCTTTCAGGAACATTTCTGTGATCACAATTGTGCTTATTGGTCAATTATAAGTAATGAATGTGAGTGTATTGTCATACATACAAAAATTCATACGTACTCTCAAAACTGGATGGTATATACTTATGCTTCAGTGTCTTCGAGTTTTCTGGTTACCGTCATAGTGTTGTAATCAAGAGTTATTACTCACAAGGTATGCCAAGACATGCTTTTATACTATGGTTGGCTATAAGGGAGAGATTACAAACTCAAGATAGAATGATGGAGTGGAACTCTAATGCCAATATGCTATGTCCATTATGCTCCATAAGCAATGACTCTCACAGCCACTTATTCTTTAAATGTGAGTATACAAATACTGTATGGAAGGTGATGAAAAGAAGAATGAGAGTGCAAAACATAAATGATGATTGGAGAAATATAGTAGATAAGCTCTCTGAGTTACCTTGTAATAATAACATCAGAAGTGTGATTAGAAAGATGGTTCTCTCTACATGTGTCTACTATATATGGAGAGAAAGAAATGCGAGATTATTCACCACTGAAAGGAAATGTACTGAAGTGATCATTAAAGAAATTGAAGAAATTGAAGACAGTGTTAATAAAGAAATTGAAGACAGTGTTAATAAGTTGCAGTTACTTAGCATTCAAGTCAAAAATTCAGTCCAAGTGAGAGCTGTAGCAGAGGAATGGGAAATTAAAATGAAAAATCAAAACCAATAGTGGTGTCATCTTAAGGCTGTATTCTAAGAAGGT
The DNA here is from genome assembly GCA_910596185.1 of Chrysanthemum makinoi. Taxonomy (NCBI): domain Eukaryota; kingdom Viridiplantae; phylum Streptophyta; class Magnoliopsida; order Asterales; family Asteraceae; genus Chrysanthemum; species Chrysanthemum makinoi. Next base: position 145,318,813 of record OU343220.1, read on the forward strand.
GTATACCATTCTATTATGTTTCCATGAGTGGTAAGGTGCAAGCCTGCATATAGGGGTGTTTGGCACAACAGGTGAATTCATGGAAAATGTTGTATGAAGGGTTATATGATCTTGGAGGGTGGTACATGGGATGAATGGAATAGTGAGGGATGCAAGATGACCCTACTTGGTCTATTCAGTGTACCACCAAGGGGGCATGTAGATTCTCCCTCAAGGTGAGTGTTTCTAGGACCTTGAAGCCTCTTGTAAAGAGGGAAATGTAGGGGTCCTAGAAGAGCCCTTGATTGGAATGGTTTGGTGCCTAGTGAAGCCATACATTTCACCCTACCTTGACTGTTGTGGATGCTGGATGAATGGTCTTGGTGGGGGAATGATATGGAAATGTAGCTAGATGGTTAAGGTGCTTTATAAAGGTGAAATGTGAAGCTGCTGAATGAATGCTTTGTGGAGTTAACTAGCATGCAGCCTTTTGGATATTCTGGTGTACCTTGGTAGTCATTTAGTGTGGTTGGAATTGTTGTCTGATGTTTCTGGTTAAGAGTAGGCATGCCTACTCTTGCAGATCAGTGATGTATAGTCTTTATGTTAATAATATATCTTTCACCTTTGCACAAAAAAAAAAGAGTTGTTGCTACTCGACAATTACGTGTGAAGAACTGTATCAATCTTGGGTGCTTAGACTTCAAGACTCGAGCAACTTATGGAGTGCCGGAAGTACTTTAAAGGACAGGGATTTGTCATCCTGTACGGTTCTCTTAGTTATGTTTTTCTCAGGTTCAAAGGATATATTGAAGATGATAAGGATTCAGATTCTTCTTGTTGTTTCGTTCAAGTTTCTACGACTCACGTTTGGATGTGCAGCTGCTTGGATTGGTTTCTTGAGGCTGCTATATAGGAACTCAGAATTTCAGTGAGGTAGTCTTTTGACGTTAGTGTTATGGTTAATTGACTTCTGCTTTGTTTCATCGTCACACGTTGGTGCGAGAGAACCTATCATTCAACAATCTTTAAAGTAATTTCTGGACTCAAAATCAAACGAAATGATTAGTCGATGTCTAATCAGAGAGTTTCATTTAGTAACCTCAATTGTCTCTCGCATTCCATATGAACTAATGCACCTTGAAATATGCTGTGATTTTTTTTAAAGCAAGATAAGTTAAATTGGTTAAACAACTAAGGGTCCGTTTGGTATAGGGGTGTGAGAATCAGGGTATGAGTTTGATACAATTTGTATTTATTTGGTTGAAAGGTTTTGCCAAACCATTCATGTGGTCCCTACCATTAAAACCCATAGATCCATACCACTTGGATTTGGCGAATTTTGTCAAATCATTCATGTGGGCCCTATTTCACCATTAATTTCACTTTTTTTCTTCATATGTATCAAACAATAATCAAACCCAAATATATAAACCAAACAACATTTTTTAAACTATCAAACTCATTCCCATACCACCATATTATCATACTAATATCTATTGTGATTCCTATAAGCAAACCAAACGAACCCTTATTTATTGATCGAATAACATGTGTAAAACTCTGCTTTGTTTAAGGATTTAAAAAAGTTTTGAAGTGGTTTAAGGTCATGATTTTTTTTAGGAGTTTTTTATTTTTTAGTCACTGGATATTGTGATGCAATGTGTTTCCCTTTTATAATTATCTATACTATATTATAATTCATGTAAAAGCCAAACCTCATTCCAAACCTAACTTTTAACCAAAAATTAAGATAAGGAGCTCCAATCATGAGATGACATGTGTCACTTCTTAATAACAAACTCCAAGCCTAACTCCTAACCAATAAAAAGTAAGATAAAGAGCTCCAATTATAAAGTGACATGTGTCACTTCTCAACTAAAAATTCATCTTTATTTTCAAATTGAAATATCTTTTTATCTACTTATTTTTTTTATAATCTAATTTCACCATATTTTTAAAAATTTTATGCTCTTTAATTCAACATCCATTTTGATATTTTGATATATTTTTATGAGTTTTTACTTTTTATATTTTTAGTGGGTTTATTTTATTTTAATTCAAATTTTTACAACTTTAGCATTTATTTCAATCAATACAATCTTGATTCATCAAAATCATATACTTTTGGGGGAGAGTTTGACTGGTAAGAGATTGTGAGGGTCTTTCTATATGCGGGAATAATGATGTCACGGGAAAGCTACGGGTAACCCAAACAAACACATACAACTAACACATATACATTCGAAGTGTTGTGAAACGAATTCACTAAACGGGTAAGCAAACACATATAACTATACTTATCGCCGCCGCTGTGCGCGGGTATCCGACTAGTGATAAAGAATGGAGAATCTAGAAGTGATAAAAGGAAATTACTTGACTATTGATCGGCTTCTAGGATATATGTGTAACATATAAGATATACAGTTGGTGCTTACTTATCTTAAAAGTCAAATTATTAGATATACACTTGTTTAATTATAATACCAACTTTGAATTTAGCATGAATAACGTTGCATTATTTGAGGTTATTCTTAATATAGTAAATTGAGTTTATGTACCATTGAATAAAGTTCCATAGATGATGGATCATATGTGTGTTTCTTATGTGATATTTTCTTCTATTACGAGTGTGATAACGCCAAATGGGCCAAATGGTTCACGGGTTGGAGTAGTTGAAAAGTAACAATATGGGTGTCTACATCTCTTAACAATATTATCATTTTAAGAGGTGTTAAATATGCTCCAATGGCTACCATGAATCTGTCATCTTGCATGTTGGATATTGAAGATGACATCAGATTTCGTTTTGCTTAAGAGGGCCACTATTTTGGATAAATTTTGGGTGATTGTGTTTTAATTGGCAAAGCACACATTCAAGAAGGGATATATAAATTAAAGATAAGGGTTTTTGATTGCAATTGAAATATCAGAATATGTGATTTTGTGTATTTTCAAAGTACTAGTTGTAAAATTTATTTTTATATAAGTGTCAATGCAATGTCATTAACTTGTTTTTGAACAAAAAGAGTCTGTATTATTTGTTTTGTGCATGTCACTTAATAAATAAAACAAAGTTTTGTTTTGGAGCAAAGCTTGACAATATCGACATGTCGTACATTAAAATAAATAAAGTTCGAACTAGAAAATTAAAAATAAAAGACTATCATTTGCTGAGATATAGATATGCTAACCTGCCAATTCTAGAGTGCTACTTTAGTACTCAGTGATTGAACCAAATGTGAGTGTTCATATGTGAAATCTTAAGCGACATAAATTTGATATTGAGATTTATGGTGAGGGTTCATGAAAAGACGAGTTATAACCTAACGCTTAATTTATTGAAGGAGTTTTATGTATGTCGTTTCATGTGTATGTGATTAATGAAGAAAGGGTAACCTGGTAAGCAACGTAAAGTTGAAACCGTCACCCTATATCCCTTATATTGGATAGAGTTGTGATTATAACTGATCACTATGATCATGATTCTTTCTTTTTTGTCCCTCAAGTAGTGTTGAGATATTGAGAATTACAAATACACATGAAAATCATTTAAAATTTCACAAGTTGGTGAATCACTAAACTCACACACAACGAATTGATTCTTGAATGTGCAAGAAACATGTGCGTATCTACACTTCAAGAAGGAAGTTGTGTTTTTTTCATCTGTTTATAAATTAAATTACTCCCTTCTCGAAGGAAGTTGTGCAACAAATTGATTTTCATATATATTTATATATTATATAATAAATCGATCTAGAATATATGGGAAAAAAACATCTTTCAAGTTATTTTTTCATGTGTTTATAAGTTACATGACACAACTAAAAAGGCATGTATGAAGAAAGCTCATAAACTTTTCTCAATGTTGTAGCTATTGGGGTTTTGAAGTAAAAATAATAATAATGATGATGATGATGATGATGATAATAATAATAATAATAATAAAAGAAAAAAAAATCCGATAAAAGATCATTTAGGGACAAACTTTATCTACATACCAAGGGACCAATCCTCACCTTTCATTCATTTTGATCTAATGGCTTAGATTAAACCTGATTTTTACACTGCAGGGGTATTTTAGTTGTTAGTGCAAATATTACGATATTTAATCTATACATTCTTATTTGTTTTGTTGATGACAAACATGTAACTTGTAATACATAACGTAAAATGTATAAGTTACTTGTAATTATATCTTGTCTCAACATACTCTCAACACCTCTCGACGACTCAAGTCCTTGTATGCTACAACACAGGTTCGTATATGTTTGTTATGTTGCGTTATGATCAAACCCCTAACAAACCATTAAACATGTTTAGTTAAATAGTTTATAAAACACTTAAGTATACATAAGTAAATGTGTTGGGTAAAACCCATGACCCAAGACTCATACCCAATGTCTAGATACATTGTACCTTGGTGGGCACTCAAATCCTTGACCCATAGCCCATAGTTTTAACCCATAAACCATGGGTAAACAGGAGCGTGCACGGATCCCTCAAGTATCCCACGGATCCCTTGGAATTACAAAGGCCGGATCCCTCCAGAAGGGATCCTTGGGGCAGAACATGGTTTTGGTCTTTTTGCCTATAAATAGCAAGCCACTTCTTACCATTTCTTCATACCTTCACATATAGTTTCTCTCCACCATTTCAAGGATAGTTAGATCATTAGGAAACATGTAAACCACCCTCATCGTATATGATCATAATGCTTCTAACTCTCATTTGTTGTAAGCATACTCCCGATGTGATCCTCCAAAGCAAGCTGAGAGATCTTGCTTCCTTACCTACTGAAGTGATCACCCATCACAAGATACAAGCACATGAAGATCTTCGAAAACAAGCTTGGGAAACTTGTCATCTTCATTCATAGAAGACTAACTACATCATGCTTTGGGTTCTTGATGTTTAGTTTAGGATTTCATATCCATTAGACACATTGTATTGGATATTGTCTAGTATCATAATCTTGTATCTATGACTAGACTAGATGGTTTATGTGTTTGTGCCATAAAACACAAGGTTTGTTATGTTGGGCCACAAAACATAACGGGTATCATAGATGTGTTATATATCTATGACTAGACTAGATGGTTTATGTGTTTGTGCCATAAAACACAAGGTTTGTTGGTTCGCTCCTGAACAGTCAAGTTTAATCACACAAGCTGACCACTTGTGAATGGTCAACCGTAATAAACTTAAAACAGCTCAGAAAGCAAATGCAATTAAGATCAGAGGAATATAGTGGATTCTCGGGTCGTTAAGTCCCACGGAGGATGAATGGTGTTTAACACAGACAGATGTCGAATAATCACTAAGGATAGTGATCAGTAAGGATTTTGAGTTATTTATACCTAAAGAGAAAGTTTTGTAAATTACAGGGGCTTAAATGCAAATTAAAGAAAATTAAAATGATAAATTATATTAAATAAACGCTATCACTATTTTTTTAAAATTGATGTTTTTGTGATTTATAAAATAAAATAACTTAAATAAACTATTTTAATTAAAACGTAAACTTAAATTACCTAAAAACGTGATCTAAAATGAAAACGTACGTTATGTATAAAAATTACGCGAGTGCGCAAGCAAAAACGTAAAATTTGTGAAATAAAAGTCCTACGAGTGTAAAAACAATTTTCTTACTTAATATATGACAAAAGAAAATTTTAGAAAAAAGATTTATATTTTTTTAACTTTTATATTTTTTATTATGAATTAATTACTATTTTAGACTAAATAAATGATTAAAAATACTAAAACTATTTAGAAAAATCTGAAACTTTTTTATAAATTACTTTATACTAATACAAAGTTAAGAAAAATACAAAAGTTGAAAAAGCTAGATTAAATAAGCTGAAAATAAGCTAATAAGCTCGTATAAGCTTAAAATGAAAACAAGGGTTATATATTAAAGTGTGCAAAGTTAAACCAGAAAAAGACCCAAGGGCAACTGGTATACAGGTACACACTATCGTTCTTCAAGGGCGGGAGGTCTCAGGTTCGAGCCTGCCTCCCACCTTTTTGCTAAATATATTTTTTTTTCGATTTTTCTTTTACAAACTTATTAAGCACAAGGAAATAAGCAATTTTCAAAACTATAACTTTTTACAAAAACTACTAATAAGCTCAATTTGAGTTTATGTTTCTTAACAGTTGGCAAAAAGTGAATAAGCACAAGATTTAAGCCAAATGCTAATAAGCTAGAAATAAGCAAAAGAGTAAATGAAAATAAGCTAAACACCTTTAAATAAGCTAATATAATAACTAAGAAAGAACAATTACTTAAAATTAAGCACCAAATAAGCTTCAAATAAGCTCAAGGTTATCTGTTGCACAGGGCAGTTTTTCAGAAAAAGGGTTCAAAAGAAGCTAAGTGAAAAGCACTTAATAAGCTGATTAGGAATGAACTACTATTTTTCTAATTTAGTTAAGCAGTTAAACTTTAATATCCCAAAGGCTTAAGTCCTAAATCCTAATGATAAGATCACAATGAAATTGTAAAGTTTATTCAAAAACTGCTTCTAGGAAATTTTGACTTTTTAAATAATGAACCAGTTTGACTTTGATGAACTTCTAATGATCCTAGATGATCTAATTTGATGTATTAAGCTACTATAAGACTTATTTAGGCTATATAAACAACTTTTACACTAGTATGCATGATTATGAAACATAAATTTCTAACAGTTATGAATATAGGACAAAATCAAGATGATTTTGACTTTTTATGAAACAAGGACTAAATTTTATACTAGAACTGAGCTATTAAACACTAAGGTGATATGAAATAACAACAAGTAATAACACAGATGCCCTATAACACAATTAACTAGGCTAATCCAAACTCCCTTATACAAAACTGTTATGAAGCTTATTGTACTAAAACAACTTTTTAAACTGATAAATCTACTTATTAACTTGTAATAACTATATTTAAACAGGATTAAGCCAAAATTAACAGGTTTTAAGTACTTATACTAGAAAATGTAAAAATCAAGAAAGTAGCTTACAAGATGAGATTCAAGCATAAACAGGGAACCAATGACTTAGATCACACCCTATAGCTTCCCAAGAAGCTCTATACCAATAAGCAATCCAAAATCAGACTGCCCAGTCTTGATCTTCATTTCATTTGTTTTTTTTATTTTTAACTAATTTTTTAGTAATTTTTGGTATTTTTGAGTTTTGAGTCTAAACTGAGTTTTAATGATTCTAAAAGCTTAGAAAAGCTTTATAAGAGCTTATGTGAGCTTTTTCAATCCTTAGTAACAACTACAATCAACTTAAGATAAATTTGAGATTTTGGCTCAAAAATTGCATAAACTGAATTTGTACATAAAACTTGAAATTGGAACTGTAAACAAACTTTTATTACACTGAAATAAGATTACAAGATGTTTTAAAACTTTGAAATACACTGGAAATTTAAATTATATAAAAACGACATTACCTAAATTAAAATTACACTACTTAGTCCTTCATCTCTGCTTCTCATCCTTATTTATTGACTTCTTAGAGTTCTTTGTCGACCCTCGATTGTTTCCCACCTTGTTTCAACCATTGGATCATTGAAATTCATCAACACCGTGCACTTGGCACTTTTGGCGGGAAAAGTGGTATGAGTGGGTTTCTGCAATTAATGCAGTTTGGTTGGATGTGGAGGTGGAGGGGGGTTGGTATACAGGTGGGAGGATAAGGTAGCAAGGTGGAAAGTGGGCAAGTGGTGGTGAAACCACTAGTAACTGGTTTGCAGTGGAGAGTGAGAGGGATGAACAGTACTGGCGGTTTATTTTTTTTAAATCATGGGCCGGGTTTTGGACTTGGGGTATTGGGCTTGGGTTGTTTATTAATAAGAGGGTCCGGTTTGGTTTTGTATATCACAAGGACTAGTTTTGTAATTTGCTGAATTTTCAAGGACTGATCCTGTCAACAATCCAAAGTTATTCCAAGGGTGAATTTTGCCAAGCTTCAATAGTATAAGGACCTCAATTGATAATTTCCATTTTTACACTTCCAGGGACTAAATCTGCCAAACTTTGAAACTTGAGGGACCAAACATGTAAATTCTCCAAAAGTTCACCATAAGGACCAATGTTGCCATTTATGAATAGTACAAGGTTTATTTTTGATTATTTTCACTTTTTAAATTCACCAAGGACTATATTTGACAATTTTCAAACTTTAGGGACTAAAGTTGTCATTTTGTAAATTTTAAACTTTAAAGGGTTTATTTTGACAACTTTTGAAACTTGGGGGACTAAAACTGCCAATTTTGCAAACTTGATATGTTTTTCATCTGATTTTGATATTTTTTCATTTAAAACACATAAAACACTTATTTGTGATATTTTTATCATTTTGATGCATTTCTGAGTGTTTTCAGATATTTTTGCAGTCTAGATGGTACAAAAATGATGAGTATTTAGACACTTATCATTTGTTATGTTGGGCCACAAAACATAACGGGTGTCATAGATGTGTCAAAGGCATTAGTGAAGAGTGCCGAAGATCCGTGTTGAAGGCATTAGTGAAAGGTGCTGAAGGATCGTGTAAATGGCATTAGTGAAGAATGCCTAGGTCGTATAATCGATGAGGTGCATCGTTATACATATAGTATTTGTTTAGATCCAAGGATGGTGATATCCTTGATGGTGTTGTAACAAGGAGTAGATCTCCTTGAGATTAGGTGATGTGTTGTGATGGGTAGTAGTTCCTCCATAATGGAACTAGGTGCTTAGCCTAGTACCTAATAAAGGGTAGGCGACGTTGTGATAGGTGTGGTTCACCTTGGTGTGAAAGAACCCGGTGGTTAGCCTAGCACCGAATAAAGGGTAGGCGACGTTGTGTAGGTGTGGTTCACCTTGGAGTGAAAGAACCCGGTGGTTAACCTAGTACCGGAAAAAGAGTAGGCAACGTTGTGAAGGCTTCTCCACCATAAGGAGTTGGTGTAGTGATTACGAATTCTCGAGTAGGTGACTCGGGGAGTGGAGTAGGGCAAGGAAGGTGTCCTTGTAGCCGAACCACTATAAATCCTCGTGTTGGTTTGTTTATCCTTTTACTTATCGCTTTACTTTTATTCTTGCATTACTTTGTTTATTTTCTATGTGGTTGATGTCTATGTTTGTGATGCATACTTGGTCTTTCATATAGTCACAAACTATAATCAACACTTTACGTATTATGACACGCTTGATCAAGAAAAAGCAACCGGACTAATAATGGTGAAACTTGATTTATAATGAACCATTAATCTTGCGGAATCTTATGTGATGTCAAGGGGTTGGCCTTACATGCCGTAATGCGTTAAATGCATCCTCGCGTCGAGATTAGCAAATGCAATGGTTTATACTATATTTGATACAAAAGTTTTAAGTTTGAAACGGAAACGTATTCACCCCCTCTACGTTTTCACAATTGGTATCAGAGCGGGTTGGCTCTAGTTTTTAAAACAAATGGTTTTCAAAACGAGTAAGGTCCTCGTATCAAATTTTTGGTGAAGTCAAGCATAATATGAAAAGTGTTTTGTTATTTTTTCTTCTCTTTGAAGTTTTGTTGTTAGATATCTTGTTAATCAAGCTTGAATAAAGGTAAAAATGGATAATATAACTTCACTAAAAAGTGTACAAAGGCTAAACCTTTTCGTCGGGTCAAAATGTGCATTTGTGTAATTCTGTGTCAGATCCGCGGATCCCTCAAGTTACACTGGACGGATCCCTCAAGCAAGGGATCCGTGGTACAGAAGACAGTTTTTGTTTGAATTTCAAAAATTCATAACTAATTAACCGTAAGTCGTTAGAAGTCGTGCCACCTATCATTTTAAAGGTATTTGAGTCTACTTTAATTTAAAAATGATTTCATAAACTGATTCAAAACAAAAATTTACAGAATCATTGATTTATAAAAGAAAGTCATTTTTCGGTCATAACTTTTGCACAAACTTTTGATCTAATTGGAGACAGATGTTTTCGTTTTTGAATAACAATGTGTCCTATTTTGAAATTAAGGTTTTGATCATATTTATAAATATAAAAGAAACTAATCAAGCTTGGTATATATGTTTATATCTAATACAAAGCTATATGATAAATTGTCTTCCTTGCATTACTTGATTGTTTGCTTATCTCAAATAGCTTTTGTGCTTGTTTGATTGAATAACATATGTGGTTTCCTTACCTTGCTATTCATTCTCTTGTTTGTCGATTTAGTAATAGTCTACTAATCAATGTGCTATTTGAAGGAGTGTTTGGGATAACATCTAGTTGTGTCAAAAATGTTAGTTTTATAAGTTGAAAAATGTTTAAAACATATAACACACTAAATGGCCTTTTGATTGAGTTTGTCATGTGTGCAACATAAATGTTTTATGTTCTTATATGATTTCTTGATTTCATATTTTCTTGTATCGTTTTCTAAAAACAACAAGAATGTACATCGGATCATAACCTACACTTGTGTTGATGATGTACTCTCCCGTTTTCCTTTTCATGATCGCTCTCCGAGCTTCATAGTAGGATTGACAACTTGATTATTTCATCCGATATACTCGAGTAAATTATTTTGCAACGCAAATATAATTGTTCATATCCGAAAGTCCAAACTCAAGCTTTCCAACAACATATGTTGAACTAGCTCATCCAACTATTTTTTTTGTTCACCATATGGACAACTTTCAATTTTTTTTGACACCTTCGTCACCTTAGTTGGTTCAAGTATAATATTAATATAAACGAAGCAAAGTATCATTATTGTTACTCTTCGATAGGCCATTGTAGGAATATAAATTTTCCTAACTTGAGAATGAATACTAGAGAACTTATTGCACTAGAAACTCAATTTGACCTAACGGTTGAATTGCTTCCTTGATAGAAGTTGGGTATGTGGAATCGCCCGTAAAAATGGTCGTGTTTAGCCATAATTGAGCACCGCTAGTAATAGTCTCATATTCATTCTCTCACTTGAGAAATTTATACTCCTATGTTTTCCTAAATTAACTTTACAATGGAAATACTTTGCATTGTCTTAGGATTACTAATCAAACAAGTTGTAAAATTAAATTTTCTTTTAGCTAATCACAACCACTTGCCTCATCAAGCGATTATCTCGCTTTGATTGAGAAGAGATACATGACTTCATGGACGAAGCTCATTGTATGCTAACCACCATCCGTAATGACTATATTGTCCTAAACTAGCACCTCACAACTCTTTTGTATTGAACACCATCACGTGCTCTTTTCTTTCTAGACACATACCTTTCATGTCATTGTTAGTGTAAATGATTTACTAATCTAGACCGTAAATCTATTTTGGTCTTCTTGAATAGTGCTTGTTAAGTTTGCTAAACCTTTGTGTTATTTGTGAGCTCGATCTCATTTGATTGCCTATATGTGATCTCTACATGCTCTCCTTGCTTTGCTTAACGTGTATACATGTATACTTGCTGTAGAAATCATTAGTTTCATAAATCAAAAGATAGAGCAAAATTCTGCAACTATTTTGTTAAGAAAATCTGTCTCTGACGCCGGATCCCTTAGATGTAACTAGACGGATCCCTCAAGTGAAGGATCCGTGGGATCCGGGTGGACAGAAGTTCCTTTTTAGCCTCCTTGCATCAATCCAACATTCCAGACCTTATTGGACTAGTTAAACATGCTACATTAGGATCACTTAGACTTTCCTTAGGCTTAGTTGATCTCACATGGATGATTTAGGATCACATTCAAAGTATTTTTGATTTATCATTACTTCAAAACTCACCATCTTTCCGCTCCAATGTTTACACATTGTTCCTCTCATCTCAAAACACTTAGTTTGATATTTCTCTCAATTTTAGCAAATTGATTTTAGTCATCTTTACCTCAAAATAGGCCAAAAACTAGTTTTTAATTTCTTAAGATTTTTAAGGAATTTTCCAAATCTCTCTTAAGTCATCATCTGATCTCTAGGATCATTTAACACCACTTGACACTCTCAAATTTCTTAGTGTAATCTTTGATCATCCACTAGAGCTCATAAAGACCCATTTCTTTCCATAAAAGGCAATCATTAGCTACCATCACTCATTGCTCTTGATCATTTAAGCACTCTTTCATTTAAGACACTTAGAAAGACTGAAACACTCAAGGAGGTATAGGCGTTATACCTTACAAACATCATTTTTATTCTTTCCTAGCTGCTGAGAGCCGGATCCCTAGGATTAGCCTAGACGGATCCCTCATTGGAGGGAACCGTGGGATCCGGGTGACAGATTCATGTCAACTCTAGCTAAAATGATCATTTAAGTCCATCTTCATATAAGACACTTAATAGACTGAGTAACTTAGGATATGTAGGTGCTAGACCTTGCTAGAACCTAATCACCTCATTTTCACCTCATCTGTTAACCGGATCCCTAGACTTAAGCTAGCCGGATCCCTCTAATGAGGGAACCGGAGGAACCGTGGAACAGTAGGTACATTATCTCTTTAGATAATCATTTCAAATTTCCTTTTTTCACACAAGCACTTGTTCAACACTTAGGATTATCACTTTCGTATATGTTTATAAATGAGTTGCATTTATATGATTCTATACGTGTTCTTTCTTTACGTTTCATGATTTTATGGGAACAATTTATCCATTTGTATAAATGTTTTCCTTTTGTACTAACTCTTTTGGATTCTTGTAGGATGACAATGGTCGATTTCACCATCAAGTCAAGTTGTGCTCATTCGCACATTTCCTTTATATATTCCTAATCTTGCATCATCCTAACCATCTTACTCCACTTTTATCACCACTCACAAAGTCATCATGTCTACCACCTCTATTGAGTCATCAACCAAGTCAAAGATTCACCTTGATACCTTTCATCACCTCTACCACAACTTCCATACCGCTAAGTCATAATGATGATTTCTATCACTATCACCGTGTCCAAGGTCTAGTTCATGAACTACGTGATGAAGTATGTCCCATGTTCTACCATATCCTACTTGTGTCAACCACAACCTTAAACCACAAGCTACTTGTGTCAACCACATCCTACAAGTGTCTCACTACCACTACAATTCATGGTCGCTCAACCATTCTTCACAAACATCTATGTTGTCAAAAGCCAAGTGAATTTCGTAATGAAATGCGTCTCATCCCTAAGCACATTTTTTTTAAACTTGAACAAACCTTATAACCTCTAAACCAACCATGATGATGCAAGTAGTAGGATCATTTTTTTTAACACTAATCCTTTCCTTGTAGTTTCATATATATACACTTTGATGTGTATGGGATTCTCGTCTATTTATGGACGAAATTTTACACTATTTTTTTGTAGGTTCTTTTTTACGACCTCAAGCTAGGGGGAGCTTCCGTCGAGCATTTATAAAGTGCATCACATGACTTACTCATCCAAGGACGAATATAATTTTGCACTAACTTTTTGTTTTGTAGATTTTCAAAACACACTAGGAGTACTTGACGCTCTCAATAAAGGGGAGTTTTTCGTCAAAGCTAAAACATTGCAAATTTTGCAATAACTTCGTCTTAGCCTTCCTAAAATACTTGACGCCTTTAACAAGGGGGAGCAACCGTCAAGGGGGAGCATGCACACATTCATTCTTCAAAATTCCTTTATGTTTCAACAAAAGGGAGATTTCTTTCTCATCATATATTTTTCCTTTTTCTTTTCTTCTTAACACTAACCTTGATGTAGGTTAAGCCTCAAAAATTTGATCCATTGAGCCGTTGGCAATAATGGTTATAATTCAAAGGATCTTTCTATTTTTTGTGTGTGATTCTCTAGGTTCCTCTTAAAGGCGAGATCACCACCTTTTGAAGACGTGCAAGCTCAAAGTCATGAGTTGCTAAGCTTGGTCATTAGTGTTTCGTGTTGAAGGTATTGGCGTGGTGTGCCAATTGGAGCAAAAAGGTGTTTTTATTTTAACTTCACTAGGGATGATGCAAACTCGCCATTCTTGGGAGAAAGGACACACCCTTTTTGTTTCGACAAAAGGGGGAGAAGAGTGTAAACGAAGAAGGTAATGTATGGAATTACGGACACAAGTAACTTTGACATTTTACCTATCTATTACGTTTACATATATTTTGTCATCATAAAAAAGGGGGAGATTGTTAGTGCAAATATTACGATATTTAATCTATACATTCTCATTTGTTTTGTTGATGACAAACATGTAACTTGTAATACATAACGTAAAATGTATAAGTTACTTGTAATTATATCTTGTCTCAACATACTCTCAACACCTCTCGACGACTCAAGTCCTTGTATGCTACAACACAGGTTCGTACATGTTTGTTATGTTGCGTTATGATCAAACCCCTAACAAACCATTAAACATGTTTAGTTAAATAGTTTATAAAACACTTAAGTAAACATAAGTAAATGTGTTGGGTAAAACCCATGACCCATGACCCAAGACCCATACCCAATGTCTAGATACATTGTACCTTGGTGGGCACTCAAATCCTTGACCCATAGCCCATAGTTTTAACCCATAAACCATGGGTAAACAGGAGCATGCACGAATCCCTCAAGTATCCCACGGATCCCTTGGAATTACAAAGGCCGGATCCCTCCAGAAGGGATCCTTGGGGCAGAACATGGTTTTGGTCTTTTTGCCTATAAATAGCAAGCCACTTCTTACCATTTCTTCATACCTTCACATATAGTTACTCTCCACCATTTCTAGGATAGTTAGATCATTAGAAAACATGTAAACCACCCTCATCTCATATGATCATAATGCTTCTAACTCTCATTTGTTGTAAGCATACTCCCGAAGTGATCCTCCAAAGCAAGCTTAGAGATCTTGCTTCCTTACCTACTGAAGTGATCACCCATCACAAGATACAAGCACATGAAGATCTTCTACAACAAGCTTGGGAAACTTGTCATCTTCATTCATAGAAGACTAACTACATCATGCTTTGGGTTCTTGATGTTTAGTTTAGGATTTCATATCCATTAGACACATTGTCTTGGATATTGTCTAGTATCATATTCTTGTATCTATGACTAGACTAGATGGTTTATGTGTTTGTGCTATAAAACACAAGGTTTGTTATGTTGGGCCACAAAACATAACGGGTATCATAGATGTGTTATATATCTATGACTATACTAGATGGCTTATGTGTTTGTGCCATAAAACACAAGGTTTGTTATGTTGGGCCACAAAACATAACGGGTGTCATATATGTGTCAAAGGCATTAGTGAAGAGTGCCGAAGATCCGTGTTGAAGGCATTAGTGAAAGGTGATGAAGGATCATGTAAATGGCATTAGTGAAGAATGCCTAGGTCGTATAATCGATGAGGTGCATCGTTATACATATAGTATTTGTTTAGATCCAAGGATGGTGATATCCTTGATGGTGTTGTAACAAGGAGTAGATCTCCTTGAGATTAGGTGATGTGTTGTGATGGGTAGTAGTTCCTCCATAATGGAACTAGGTGCTTAGCCTAGTACCTAATAAAGGGTAGGCGACGTTGTGATAGGTGTGGTTCACCTTGGTGTGAAAGAACCCGGTGGTTAGCCTAGCACCGAATAAAGGGTAGGCGACGTTGTGTAGGTGTGGTTCACCTTGGAGTGAAAGAACCCGGTGGTTAACCTAGTACCGGAAAAAGAGTAGGCAACGTTGTGAAGGCTTCTCCGCCATAAGGAGTTGGTGTAGTGATTACGAACTCTCGAGTAGGTGACTCGGGGAGTGGAGTAGGGCAAGGAAGGTGTCCTTGTAGCCGAACCACTATAAATCCTCGTGTTGGTTTGTCTATCCTTTTACTTATCGCTTTACTTTTATTCTTGCATTACTTTGTTTATTTTCTATGTGGTTGATGTCTATGTTTGTGATGCATACTTGGTCTTTCATATAGTCACAAACTATAATCAACACTTTACGTATTATGACACGCTTGATCAAGAAAAAGCAACCGGACTAATAATGGTGAAACTTGATTTATAATGAACCATTAATCTTGCGGAATCTTATGTGATGTCAAGGGGTTGGCCTTACATGCCGTAATGCGTTAAATGCATCCTCGCGTCGAGATTAGCAAATGCAATGGTTTATACTATATTTGATACAAAAGTTTTAAGTTTGAAACGGAAACGTATTCACCCCCCCCCCTCTACGTTTTCACAATAGTCAATATAAAAAGCATTTTTTATCTTTGTTTCAATTAAACGCTCTTTTAATTTCACACACACAAAGTGTGTGTTTCCCTCTTTTCTCTCGTTTTTTCATCTTCTTCATCACGTAACCCTAATTTTTTTTCAATTAAACGACTCTTTTATGGATTCTATTCCAAATTCTTCAGTTTCTTCTGATCGTTCTTCTTTTTCTCAAGAGATTGGTGCTACTGAGCTTTCTACAACTGAATCTGCACCTGAAAACGTCGCTGTTTCTATAACTGAATCTGCAACTGAAGATATTGTTGTTAGTGATGATGTTTATGCTAAGTATACGGAGGAGATTGTAGCTTATGAACACGGTGATGAATCTGCAGCTATTAAGAGTAAGATGTGTTTAAATTTTGTTTTTCATTGTGTTTTATGTTTGAATAACAGCTTTAAGCTATGAATAAGCTATTTAGTTAGGTTTATATTGAATTAAGCTATTTTAATCTAGGTTTAGATTGAATTAAGCAGTTTTAATTTAGGTTTAGATTGAATTAAGCAGTTTTAAGTTAGTTTCAAGCTGTGAATAAGCTATTAGTTAGCTTTAGATTGAACTAAACTGTTAGTTTAGTGTTACGTGATGAAGAAGATGGATAAGGTGTTAATCATTTTAAGCTCTGAATAAGCGATTAGTTACGTTTAGATTCAAATTAAGCTGTTAGTTAGTTTTTGATGAATTAAGCATATTAAGCTTTGAATAAGCTATTAGTTTATGTTTTGATTGAATTAAGTAGTTTAAGCTTTTGAATAAGCTATTAGTTATGTTTTGATAAGCACTTTTTATTTTGATAATATTATGCCTCACATTTGATATCATATGTGATATCACACATGATATATCACGTGTGATATCACATTTGATATCACATGTGATATCACATGTGATATATATCTGTTACATATAGCACATGTGTTATATCATATGTGATCATAAGAACTTGTGTTTGTTATTTCATTTTTACTTGATCACTGTTTTTATTTGTGCTTTTTGTTTTTTCAGAACTGAATGCTTTGAAAACTCCTGAATCATTTTCTACTCACTCTAATTTTGATACTCCTGGTGGAACGGTTTATTATATTCCTAAAGTTCCTGTGGACGTTTTACTAGCTAAGGGCAATGTTTTTAATTCAGTTGATGAGTGCATTAGTGCGTATATGAAATATGCTTCAAAAGCAGGGTTTGTGGTTAGGAAATCATGTCAGAAAAGGTTGAGGAGCGGTATTGTTAAGCAAAAGTATCTAGTGTGTAATAGGGAAGGCTGTCCTAAGGGAATTCATGTAGACACACTAGATTTAGAGAATAGCAACAAGCAGAATAGAAGTTCGAACCTGCATATCACAGGTTGCAAAGCACGTGTTATGTTTGAGTTGATTCCTGTTCTACAAAGTATAAGTTGACTGTTTTTGATAGTATACATAACCATGAGCTTGAACGTAAAGAATATAAGCATTTGTCAAAGACCGAAAGACAGTTAACATATGCTGAGCAGTTGTTTATTGTTAAAGCTGCAAGCGTGAATATAGGTGCAACGAGAGCTCATCACTTGTTGACTGGCCTGAAGGGATCGTATTTGCTTGTTCATGGTACAACTGTTGACTTTAAGAACTTTTTTAGGAGTGTGAATTGTTATATAGGCGATAGTGATGCGCAGATGCTTATAGCTAAGATGGAAAATAGAAAGTAGCATGTTCCATATTTTTCGTATGATTACTTGGTTGAGAATGCTGAGCTTTCTGCAATTTTCTGGGCTGATGAAGTTTCCAAGTACAATTACAAAGAGTTTTGTGACGTTGTCTCTTTTGATACTACGTACAGGACAAATAAGTAAGTGTTTGAGTGATATATATCATATTTTATTGTATTACTTGTATTTTGTTTTCGTATTTGTTTTTTTTAACTATTTTTATTTTTGTTTTTCAGGTACAAAATGATGTTTGTTCATTTTACAGCAGTTGATAATCATAGGAAGTGTGTTACGGTTGCTGCAGGCTTGCTGAAGAATGAAACTGCAAACTCTTATATTTGGTTGCTCAAAGCATTTATAAAAGCTTTTGGTAAAGCTCCTAGTATCGTTGTCACTGATCAGGACGGGGCTATGAGAAAGGCGATTGAACAAGAATTTGCTGGATCGAAACACAGATTGTGTATGTGGCATATTACACAAAAGCTTCATGGAAAGGTATATTATGTGCTTTCTTGTATTTTCTTTTGTTATATCATATGTGATACTTTATGTGCTTTCTTGTATTTTATTTTCTTTCTTGTAGTTTCTAATGATTTATCATATGTGATATTTCATACTTTTTTCATTTGGTAAATCATTTGTTAAATCATATGTGATATTTGTTTGCAGATATGCTCAAAAATTTATGATCACACAGGCTTTAAAAGGAAATTCAATCAAATTGTGTGGAATATGTATATTGTTCCTGATGAGTTTGAGTATCAATGGGGAAAGTTATTAGATGAGTTTAATTTGCATAATCATAAGTGGTTAACAAAGATGTTTCGCATACGTTCATGTTGGATTCCTGCTTTTTTTGTGGACTCCCCTTTGTGTGGTTTCATGAGGACAACTTCTAGGTCTGAGAGTGAGAATTCCTTTTTCTCTCATTTTACTAATTCCGGTTCGACTCTCATGAATTTTATGAATTGTTTTGAGACGGCAATGGAAAAATAGAGGCATATACAAGAGAGGTTAGATCATAAGTCTATTGATTCTGTTCCTACACTTAGAACCTATCTTAAGATTGAACGTCATGCTTCAAAGGTTTATACTCGTTCCCTTTTTGAATTGGTTCATGCCGAAATATTTGCAGGGACATGGTTTTGCCAAATAGATACTAAAAGTTTGGTTGAAGGATCTGAGGTGTCTGTTATTAAAGAGAAAAAGTTTGTTGATGAATTAATGAAGAAGAAGAAAGCTAAGAAAAAAGAGAAGTTGAAGAAAAAAGGTGATGATAATGATAAAAATGAAGAAGAAGAGGAGCCGATTAACGTTTTTCACAGAGAAGATGGACTGTATAAGGTTTGTTAGTTTCTTAACCAGTTTTTTTGATGGTCTTTTAAAGCTTTTTTTAGTGTTAATTTTTATACTTTTATAATTTTGATAGATCATATGTGATATATCATATGTGATATATCATATGATATATTATGTGTGATATATCATATACGATATATCAAATGATGTATAATATATGATTTTTGACTATATATTGTTTTTCTTTTTTTTGCATGGAGGTTTTGCGAAACATAGAAGATGGATCAATTGTTTGTTCCTGTCAGCTATTTATTAGAGTTGGAATATTGTGTAGACACATTTTTTGTGTCTTTAAGAATGCGAATGTTGAAATGATTCCAAATCAATACATCTTGAGGCGTTGGACAAAGAACTTGATACATGCTGGTTTGAGGAACAAAAGGAACATGTATGGTGAGAAGAATGAGATTGTTGAGAATTATGCAAACGAGGCTACTTCTATTGTTGATCACTGTGTGCATATGTTGAGTAAAGACGAGACAAGGTTAGCTGCTTTTATTGAGAAGTTGAAGTTCCTAAAGTTAGATGTCGAAGCTGATTGCCCGAATCCTCCATCAAAGGACAAGCTTGATAATCTTGAAGAGCTTTTCGGAGTGCCAAAGCCTCCTGTAGTTGCTGTTAAGAATTCGTCTGGCTGTAAGCCCAAAGGACGTGAAAAGTCGCGTATAAAAGGTGGAAAAGAGCAAGCTATTGATGAGAGTTCAATTAATAGGAATTCATGTTTAATATGCGGAGCTAAAGATGGCCATAACAAGAGGACCTGTCCAAATAAGTATAGAGTAGAAGATGATTTGGTTCAATCTCAAGCTACATCATAAATCTTTTTACTGTTTTTGTTTTTTAGTATGTTTTTTTTAAGAATTCTGATTGAAGTACTTTGAATCTTCTTTGATTGTTTACAGATTTGTTTTATGAAATGGATTTTGATTTTTTATGGTGTTAAGTGATTCATCTTTTCTTGTGTGGTTACTTTTATGAGAATTATCACATTTGATTTATCTTGTTTGTTTGTCCTGTTATATATCATATTTGATATACATACAAAATCACATTTGATTTTTTACTGTTATATTTTGTTTTCAATAAATCATATGTGATACTACCATTAGCACATTTGTTAATCATATCTCACATCATATGTTTTCAAATTGTATTTTGTACATATCCAACTATCATATTTTTTGATTTTTTTATAGTTTTACTCTTTTTATCCAATGTGTTATAAAAAGCGGAGTCGGTTAGCAACATCATTTTATCAAATATATCAGTTTTGTGTAGAAAAACTTATACAACAGCACATATAATCCAAAATCACATCCGCAGATGTGCCGCCATATTCATTAGATAACCATTTCAGATAGAAATGTAATACTAGTTACGATATTGTAGCATACGACATAACATTATGACATTGTACCATACGACATAACATATTGTTCTAACCATTCTAAATGGCATACGATATCCCAAATTTAACTAAGCAGAAGTAAGTTTCTAACTGCATCACCAGTGTCACTCCACCTTTACCCCAAAAAGAGTGACTTTTTTCTTCCTATCTATTCGTCAACTCCTACCATCAATCAACTGTCTACTAGTAACTTTTACCTTCAAATTGCACTGGCAACACGGGTTGCATCTTGTTCTTTCTTCTTCTTGTCTATCTGCTCCTTTATGTATCTTTGTTTCATTGCTTTGTATGTATGCTCCCTTGCAAACGCATGTGCTTCCTCGCTGATTCGTTCTCTGTGGCTGTTAATTTCATGTGTTAACATTTTGGTTGCATACTTCACTCTCAGCTTGATTATTGCCATTTCTCGGCCTTCTTCTTTAGTTGGAAAGTTCAACTCCCAGTTCTTTGCCGTTTCACCATTGTACATCTCCATGTGCATCATAACAAAAACTCCGCAATCAATCACATTTGCTTTTGTTGCCTATCTGACCTTCATGAATGCTGTCTTGTTTTTGTTTATCTGCTTTGCTTTTGGAATGATTCCAAATACTGTGAAAACACCTTTTTCTGCACAAACAAAAGATTCAATTTACTTACTAGTGTTTTATCATATCTGATATTTCAAACAAAAGATTCAATTTACTTGCTAGTGTTTTAGCATATATGATATTTTACTACCATATTTTAGTTTGTAATATTAAAGACAATTATATCATATATGATATTTTAATGTCATATTATAGTTTCTAATATTAAATGCAATTATGTTCTTTCCATGCCTAGTTTGAGTTACTTACCAAAACATCGCACTCTTTCTTGTATTTGGTATCATATGTCTGCCCAGAGTTGGAGTTGTCAATGATCACTGAAGTTCCTTTGGCTAGATTGAATACAACGACATAGAAGTGTTCATGAGCAATTACTGGGAAGAATGCCTGTATAAATTGAAAGAAAATTATGTTCATTTTAATTTAAATAAAAGTCGAATCTCTTTTTTCATAATAAGTGAAATAAGTTATTACCATTTCTACATGTTCCATTGACATGTCATTTGGGTTGTCTTCAAGCTCGCTTGTCATGCTTGCAAGGAAAGCTTTATATTGCTTAGCCTGACCTTTCTTTGGTAACTCTACCATTTGTCTTGTCTGTTGTCAAAAATCAACAATATCATATAATTGTTAACAAACAGATTAGTAATTAGGTTCTAAATTTTTATCTACTTACCAACATTCCTGTGTGAAAGTAATACTTCATTTTGCTTCCACTATTGTTCACCATTTCTTCGTAGTTCAAAAGAGAAGCAAAGCTGTCAATAACACTAGCTTCCACCTTCAATTTTGGTGCCAGTGTTTGCATGTTGTCCCTTATGGTAGGTTCTCCCTTCACGCTTGGTTCAAAGACAAATTCACTACACAAAATATAAATCATATACATATTATTATCACAATATTATTATTATTTTTTTGTATGATTTTAAATAAGAAATAGCAGACTTACACTGGATTTCTTTCCATTGAAAATAGCGCGTCCGTTATCATCACTTCATCTGCTTCTGGTGGTGTGTTGATTTCAGTTTTTCTGTTCATATATGGTGATATCAGAAAACGTGACGGTTTTTTGACTCTTTTTGCCAGATGTTCTTCTTCTTGTTTTGATTCTGTTTCAGTCTCAGCATCAGTGTCTCTCACCCTTTTTATCTGTCTTTTCTTCCAGTTTTTTTGTTGTTTTTTCTGTTTCAACAACAGCTTCTGTTGCCATTGGGCTTATACCAAGACTGAAAGATGGTGGCGTCATTGATTTTCTTATCTTTCCTCTTGTCATTTTCTCAGATGGTGGCGTCATTGATTTTCTTATTTTTCCTCTTGTCATTTTCTCTTTTGACCCATGAATCTCTTTTGGATCACTCATCTCTGTTGTCCCATGAATCTCTTTTGGATCACTCATCTCTGTTGTCCCATTAATCTCTTTTTGATCACTCTTCTCTATTGTCCCATGAAGCTTTTGATAATCTTGTTCTTCTTGACTCACGATATTATCAAAGTTTTCTGGATTCCAAAATTCATCTGGAGTTGCTACTCTCATCTTATAACCCTCTGTTTTCTCCACACTTGGAGTTCCTACTTCCTTTGCAACTTCAATCTTTTTTTCCTTCTCACTCACTTTCGCTACTGGAACTTCAGTTTGTTTTTCCTTCTCACTCACCTTCGCTACTGGAACTTCAGTTTGTTTTTCCTTCTCACTGAGCTTCACTACTGGAACTTCTCTTTCTTTCTCCATTGTTGTGTCTTTCTCAAGTTGTTTTTGCGTTTCAGTTGGAATTGCTTCTTCTTTTCCAACTTCTTTTTCTTTCTCAGTTTTGTTTTCCATATCATCTTTCTAAGATTCATCTTTGTTCTCACCCTCCTTTTCAACTACATTCTCTCTTTCATTCTCCTGTTCACTTTCGCTCTCACTTTCATTCTCTTTTTCAACTACATTCTTTTCTTCATTTGTTTTTTCTTGTTCCTCATCCTCACTTTCGCTCTCACTTTCATTCTCTTTTTCAACTACATTCTTTTCTTCATTTGTTTTTTCTTGTTCCTCATCCTCACTTTCGCTCTCACTTTCATTCTCTTTTTCATCTACATTCTCTTCTTCATTTGTTTTTTCTTGTTCCTCATCCTCACTGCTTTTATTGTTCTCACTATCACTATCATCATCCTCTTCCATCGAACTACTTTCTAAATCGAAATCGATCTTGTTGAACAATCTCTTGTATTTTTTGCACAAGTTCAACATCACCTTGTCTCCCCTGAACTTCTGCAATCCCTCTCTCATCGTCTCAACCAACTCTATCTTTTCTTTTGAAATTATTTCAAATTTCTCATCAATCTTTTCATAAAACTCCTGTAAAGGAAGTATTTCAGGTTAGTTTTTTAATGTATATGCAAAATCATATGTGATATTTTTACTTTACAAAAACATGTAAAGTATCATATATGATTTTCAAAAATATCATATTAGTGTAATATCATATAAGATATGTAATATTATCACATATGATATTACATATCATATATGATTTTACACTAATATCACATGTGATATTCAACTTACTGTTTTATCATATATAATATTTTTGCAAGCACAGCTGAATGTTAGCCTGCTGAAGGCTTAGGCGTAGGCATAGCCTTCGGCTTATGCTTGCGCCTAAGCTTAAGGTTTTGTTTTCTGTTAAATCTTTTAAACATGCTTTTTTATAACAAGTAAAATATATCATAACATACTTTTTTATAACAACATTTTTATAAATGAATTCAATAAAATTACCTCTCTTTCCACTGGCTTTCTGGGAGGCAACGGTTCATAGTATATGTCTGCTCCCTTGTACAAATTCAGGCCGGGTTGCTCCTCTTCAAGATCAATCTCTCCTTGATGCTCTAACATCCCCAAGCAATTGTCTTTCATTTCCATGTTTATTCTTTTCCTCATTGTTGGAGTGTTCCAACTTCTGAGGGCTGGGCGGTGACACATAACTTGGAAGCTCGGGTAGTTTGTTGTGTCCAAGTATAGCAGCTTTTTTATACACAAAAATACAATTAAAATTTTGTTAGATAATTTTTTATATGAGTGAATCATAGTTGATAAGTTTAATGGAAAATAACTTACACATAAGAATTTCAGAGGGCCATAATAGTAGTTGGCGCCCGACTTGACTTTGTCCCAGTTTAGCTTACTGGTATGCAAGCAATCCATTATGTAGCTGCACCAATCGATATCAGAGATATCGTCATCTTCTTTGACGTGCCTGAGGATTGTTGTGGGTACTTTTCCTGCACTCTCCAAAGTGCCCATGGTGCTTGCAAACAAAGTTAAGAAATTCATCTTGAACATGAAATCTGCTTCAGTTGTGCTCGATATCTCGAAGGCTACAGCAGGTGGTGTAATTATTCCAAGATGAGCATACTGTTCTTCCCATTCTTTAACGAAATCGTCATCATCAAATCTTTCCTCCAGATTTTCCAGCTTTGTTGTCCCCATCGGCACACCTAGCATATCATTTATTTTTTGCCTTGTTAACTTTATTGAACCTTTTTGTAATCTCAATTCCATGCTAGGTGGATGGAATTTATCGATTACATGGTACGCCAATGCAACTGGTAGTTCAACTATTGGGAAGTTTATGAACCTCTCAAATCCCATCTCTTTCAAGCATTTCTTTCTCTCATTTGATAAACCGATCATCGCTTCATAGAGAGGTTTTGGTGATGACCTTGTTAAACATGTAGGGTAATATTTTGTTTTTGTTTTCTCCTTTTTCACCTTAACCTGTTGAAGCTTGATATGTGCTAAAACACATATCATTTCTTTATCAAATCAGACCCAAAATAACCAAGAAAGAGCCGTTTATTGCTAATATTTAATGGTTTCTTGAGTTTATGCTTGTGCAGGTACGGATATGTCAAAACACGCAAAAGATAGCCAAATCAGACAAAAACCCGAGCACGAGAGATAAAGAGTGCTAAAGCTGAGCCGGAAGGTCAGAATTGTGCATCTGTGAAGATTTCTATGCTGAAAAGTTAATTTCTGAAAGATATGATCAACTTTGAAGAATTGTCAAATACAGTCCCTGAACTTTCATAAATTGGCAGAATCTACCCTTGAGTTTCAAAAATGGCAAAATTGGCCCTTGGATTATTGAAGATTGGCAAGATTAACCCTTGGATCACATTTTCAGAATTACATGTTTAGTCCCTGAAAATTCAGAATTGGCAGTTTTGGCCCTTGTGCTATACTTTGGGTCTATTTTACATCCTAAGTCCAAACTATTAAAACATTTAGGCCCAAAACCCTTCAAGCCCAACACATATTCGGTTAACCCCTTTACCCGACCATTTAACCCGGTCAATTCCCACTACTTAACCCGGTCAACGAAACCAAAATACACTAAAAAAATATAACGCGCCAAATCTTTTTCCCCAAATTCCCCCCAAACCCAGCACATGAACCCTAAAAACCCACGCGCCTAATTCACCAAATTAACATCAAATGCAAATGAAATTCATGCAATTCTCTGACACGTGACTGACACACGGATGCCACGCTGGCAATCCGTGTGTCAATCACAACATTCCTTACATGTGATTGGTTGAGAGGACGTGGGCACTTGATCCAAGGGTGGAAAGTGATAGATGATTGATGGGAAACAATCCAAAGGCTGAAAGGGACTGAGAGAAAGCACAAGAACAGTTTCTGGATCCTTCCAAGGCTTGAAGCTCAAGTGTAAAAGGACCCTTTCACTCACGAATTGAAGACACATTTCTTACCTTCATTTTTAGTAGCTTGCCTATCAGTTAGATTTAGGTGTGTTTGGATAGAAATCTGAGTTTGAGGATTTGATAGTGGTTAAGCTCTGTTGCATTAGCTTATTTCAGGTTAATAAGAGTCAATTAGATCATGAAATTGCACCCTAGATCACTAATAGTCAAATTTAGTTTAATTAGTATCAAGTTTGCATATCAGATTAGCATTAGTTCATTAAAACTTGCATTTAGGTATAGGAGTTAATAATATAGCCTATTTTAGCTTCATTACATCATAAAACAACAAAATCATTCAAAGAATTTGATTCAAAACTCATATTAGTCAAAATTACAAATCTGTTTTTAAAAGTCAAAACATCAAAAGTGGTTTGTGCAATGATTTTTGCTGATTTTTAATTTAGTACTCGTTGGTCCAAATAAGCTGAAATTTTGGATTTAATAACTTTGGTTGGTTGTGGTTAACAGGGTTTTTTTTATTTTATTTTTAGGATTTTTATAAGCCACTTGAATTGGTGCTCAAAGTAGGACCAGTAGGGCCGTTTGGCATAGTAGAGCTAGTACCTGTTTTCTTGCTTAATACCTTCTAGCTTGTGCTTATTAGGGTCTATTCAGTTGCAGTAGCTTAAACTTGGATAGTTTAGATCAGTTTTAGGCTGTGGTAGCTTATGGTAGCTTATTGAGGCTTTTAGCTTAATTTCTTGTGCTTATTCATTTAAGTTCCAAATCATAGTTTCTGTGATCATTAGTTGTTTATTTTATTTTTCCTTGATTCTCAGCATTATTTTATAATATTCTGAAAGTTTTCATATTTTTTCATGCTCATTTGTTATTTTTCTGCATTTAAATTCATTTTCTAGCACTTTTAATTAGCATTTAATACAAATAAATCAGAAAAAGTTTAAAAAAATACGTTTTCAATTTTCCTAGATTAAGAAAAATATAAAAATCCAAAATAATATTTTTCCATAATTTTCTTAGTTAAAATAGTAATTTTTAGCAATTTAATTAGTTTAAAATAGTTTTTAATTCATAGAAATTTGAAAAAAGTTCAGAAAAATACAATTCCAGTTTTGAAAAGTCTTTTTAGTTATTTTAGATTTTTGAAAAATAGTTTCATAATTTTCTCACTCATTTTCATAATTTTTAGTTATTTAGTTCTATTTTTAAAATTAGAAATTAGTTTTTAATTCAAATAAATTCAAGAAAAATCATAAAAATTAGTTTTAATTCTTAGTTAATTTTCAAATTGCATTTTTAGTTTAAAAATAATTTTAGATCATATTTAGGATTTAGATTAGACGTAGTTGCATTTATTTACGTTTCATTTATTGCATTTTAGTTTTATTCGCGTATTTAGGATTCCCCGTAGTGTAATTTCCCTTTTATGCTTCCCTTGCCCCGTAGTTTAGAAAAAAACAAATTATCCCCTTTTCCCATTCAAATCCCGATAATCGCGACGTGAGTTGGAAATTCCATTCAACCCTCGTTCGGAACGATCTCGGTGCTCAAACCTAATACGTTTGAGTTACCCATATACTACAAACTCCTATAATTGGTTTTCCGAGTGAATCAATTTTTGGCGCCGCTGCCGGGGAGGTTGTGTCGCGACAATATCGTTAACGGTTTGACGATTAGTGACTCGAGATCCTTCCTTCGTGAAGTTACTATTTTTATCAAAAAAAAAGTAAAAAATATTTTCCTTTTTCTTTTGTGTATATATATATCATTTTAAAAATACAAAAAGATTTTCTCTTTTGTTTTTGAGCTAAAAAGAATACATCAATTATATAACATCTCTCAACTTGAGGTGTTATCATTAGTAAGTTCCCGAACTAAAGATCAAAAACTTGCCTTTGTGTCGCTTGTGAGTCGATTTATTTCTATCGGATAAACAAACTGTGTGGGGGGTATAAGGACAGCCTGACATTAAATTGCGGCTGAAAAGAGGCGGGTTTTTAATAAGCTTCGCGCTGACCTCATAAAGCTTCTCCGCTCCCTTGTGCGTTTGTCTTATAGAAGTGATTTATTCACTTGGGATTATTGGTTTAAGTTCACTGTTGTTTTCGAATACCGTTCTCATTTAATTGCCTTGGTTTTTAAAAGTGAATGCGCACTCGTTCTAATAACTACAGACCGATACGTGAAACCGCTACAATTACGAGAAGACGAAATAGACGTGCTCAATTAGTCGAACCCGAGATTCGAACTAATCAGGCTCCGCCCATCGTCGAAATGGCGAAGGACAACCGATCTATGCTAGAGCAACTACAAGCACCCACCGAGGGTTATGGAGAAGCCATCGTCGTCCCGGCAATCGTTGCCGATAACTTTGAGCTTAAACATGGCTTGATCAACTTGGTATCGTCAAGCCAATTTTACGGATTTGAGAGGGACGATCCTCACTCTCATATCCGACAGTTTAACAAGCTCACGTCTACGATCAAATACCGTAACGTTCCGGAAGAAGCTATCAAGCTACTACTCTTCCCATTTTCACTCGAGGGGGCCGCCCGGATTTGGCTCGAAAAACTACCCCCTCGATCGATAACCACATGGGAGAATTTAGTGTCAAAATTCGTGAACGAATTCTTCCCACCGTCTAAAACAACAAGCTTAAAAAATGAAATAACAAAATTCACACAAAGATTTGATGAATCATTTAGTGAGGCATGGGACCGATTTAAAGATTTGCTTAGGCAATGTCCCCATCATGGTTTTACGGAATTTCACCAACTTGATACGTTTTATAACGGTTTGAATGAGACTGATCAAGACTCTCTCAATGCCGCCGCTGGTGGTAATTTGTTGACCCGATCAACGAGAGATGCCTTGTCGATTATTGAGAATAAATCTAAAGTTCGTACCTCACGTAGCAAATCGGTTGCTGCCCGAGTGAGTGTTTCACCATCGTCCTCGTCTTTTGAAAATACGTCTAGCACCGATGCTAAGATTGATAAGCTTACGGATATGATACAGGCTTTGGTTAAGATTAAGACCGCTAAGATTAATTCTTCTCCACCCGCTCAAGTTAAAGCGGTGGAATCGACTTGTACTACTTGTGGTGGCCCGCATGCTTACTACAATTGTACCGCCACCGATGGAAATCCTTTCGAAGCTAATACCGTAACCGGAGGTAACCAATACCGTCCTCAAGTTGAAACAAACCCTCGTGTTAGTAATCAAATGGGACCTCCGGGATTTTCTCAATCGAACAATCAGACTCGTTTTAATCAGAATCAAGCCCGTGGACCAAATGTTCAAAACCAATTCAAAGCCCCACCAAATCAATACCCGAATCAAGGGGTTAATTACAATCAAGGATATCAAGCTCCATACCCGTCGATGGGTGCCTGGAGAAGCTCACACATAGGACGTTCTTCAGCCATGATAGCGGAAGTAGTGTGAGCAGTCCGGATCTCAGATCCGACTGATGGGGCAGAAAGTCTACGGACACGCCTTCTTGGAATCTTGACAAGCTCACGAAATGGGCTCACAGATCTAGAAGAGCGAGTGCGCATACACTAGAGTTAACTCTAAGAGATCTCAGAGTTAAGGAGAGGAATGGGAATTATGAAATTATGAAAATGGGGTAAGAAGAATCTTTTGGGGTTTCTGGTTTTGACAAGTAGATATAACAACAAATCCAATTAAAACAAAATCGAGGCAAAACAACAGTGAACTTAAACCAATAATCACAAGATGAATGGCTTCTTTGGAAAAGGTACACCAATCACAATGACACAAATGCAAGTTTTAATCTTTGGTTCGGGAACTTATTATGGTCGTACCCCCAGTTAGGTAGTACACTGCCTTGGTTTGCGGTGGTAATCTTTTATGTTGTTATTATTAAACTCAGAAAACGACAAATCTTTTTGTATTTTTATCTTTGATATATATATAGAAACAAAAGAAAAATATTTTTGTGTTTTATACGTTTTTGGATGTTTTTGGGTTTTTGGATTTTTTATAAGAAAATATATATAGATATAGATAGATGGTATGAACAAAGAGTGAATATTCAAATCACTAATCTGCTAAGCGGAAGATAGTTAGCACAGCTCCCCGGCAGCGGCGCCAAAATTTGATCGGTGGCAAACCGTCAAGTTATCTCACGCAAGCTAGCCACTTGTGAATGGCTAACCGTAAGAAACTTAAAACAGTTCAGACACCAATGCAATGAAGTCCAGGAGAGTATAGTGTTTCCCCGGGTCGTTATGTCCCAACGAGCTGTGCGATGAATCACCAAACGAATAGTGATCGAGAGATTTGAACGGAAAAGAGGATATGATTGATTATAACTAAAGAAAAAGTTTATAAACTACAGGGGCTTAAATGAAAATTAAAGAAAAAGATAAAATATATTAAATAAACGCTATCACTATTTGCAAAATGATGTTTTTGATTTTTCTTTTATAAAATTTAATTTAAAAACTACGTAGCGTACAAAAGAAAATGTGAAACTTAAACAATATAAATCCTAAAAATATGAAAATGACATTTTTACAATCCTAATGATAAAAGAAAATTTATAGAAAAAGAAAATTATTTTTAAAACTATTTATCTAATTATTATTAATTAAAATCTATTTTTACTTATTAAATAATAGCCTAAAATACAAGAAAATATAAAATAAAGCTAGAAAAATGAAATTATGACTTGGAAAAATCTAAAATAACAAAAGAGAATTTTCAAAACTATTTTTGTATTTTTCTGATTATTTTTGTATTTTCTATGAATTAAAAACTATTTAAAACTAATTAAATTGCTTAAAAATACAAATTTAACTAAGAAAAATCTGGAAAAATATTTTTTTGACTTTTTATATTTATCTTAATCTAAGAAAAATGAAAACTTATTTTTTTGAAGCTTTTCTGATTTATTTGTATTAAATGCTAATTAAAAAGTACTAAAAATTGATTAAAATGAAGAAAAATACCAAACAGACCTAGAAAAATCTGAAAAATTCAGGAAAAGTCTAAAATATTATTGTGAATCTAGGAAAAATATAAAAACAGAGGGTTGTGTGTAAGAAAATGCAACTGCAATAACAAATGCTTATAAATAAGCACTTGTATTTAGCAAATGAAAACCAAAGACCACCACAGTAACACAAAAGCTATAATATGCTAAGAATACCCAAATGAAACAAGTTTCCACAAGCCTTAACCTCTGAATAGCAAGCTCAACAGATTTGATTGTTTGAACTTTAAGTGCTAAAACAGTTTTTGGGGCCTACTTTGAAGCTTAAGCATAAGCCACCCAATAAGCTGAAACTTAAAAACAGATGAAGGAACCTAAAGTAGACCTGGCTACCTACTTATAAACCAAAGATCAGCTGCTCACAAGCTCTTATGAGCTTGTGAGGAACTCTGCAAGTTACTGTCAAAACATAGAGACCAGTGCAAAGGGCACTCTCAGAAATTGAGACCAAGTTGACAAGCTAATTTAGAGCTTTTACAAAATTGTTAAAAATCTACAAAATTCATATTTCAAACCCTGACCAATTGAAGTTTTTAAACCCAAAATTTCTCTTGAATTGAACCAAAAATGAGTCAATTAAAAATCATCCAAGGTTGGGTCAAAACTGATTTTTCACTTTTTTTGACTTTTGAAAATAGTTTTGATATTTGACTTTTTTGAACTTTGATCTTAATTTACCAACTGAATATGATGTTAAATGGTATAATGAAACTAATGCAAGCTACTCTAGTGATTTATAAACATGAAACAAGCTCTTGATTTTGTAAAATTCTAACAGTTAAGCTAATAGGACAGATTCAAGTGGAATTTGACATTGAGCTTATGCAGATACAAAAGACTGTCCAAATTGGCTATATTTCAACTAACTAGGACTAAAGCAAAAGATTTTAACCATAGAATAAACCTCTAACTCAGGTTTGTCCTAAAATCCAAACACCATTTAACTAACTGATATGCAAGCATAACTATCAAATCCTTGATTCTACACTAAGACTGCAACTGAACTATGATATAATATCAAAATTAAAGCTAAATAATTCAAATTCAACAAGTAACACCAACAGATTATAACTACTCTAATTATACAGTAAAACAGCTATGAATTAGAACTATGAAAACAGCTTATGAACACTTACAATGGTCCAGCTAATTTGCAGCTTATACCATAACCAAACTACCCTATTTTAATCATTTTCAACCCATTCCAAGCTCTGCAACACCCCATTATCATTTCCATTTCCAAATGAGCTCAGTTTGACTTTTGTTGACCACATACCAAACTTGCTTAAAAATGACTAGCAAGCTTACCAAAGGCTATAATAAGCTTATTTGATTTTAACATAAGCTTATTAGAAGCTTGGGCATAAGATTTGAAACTGATTTTCTTAACAGTTAGCATAGAAACTTGAATTGATATTAAAACTTTGACTTGATACTAGAAATTGGATTATATTGATAAGACAACTTAATTTGAGTACATAAGAACAGAAAATTACAACTTCAAACTTAAATTAAAACATTAAAACTAAAAACGACATACATTTTTAAAATAAACTAAGTACTACTACATTCTCTCTTTCTTCTTCCTTTATTTATACCCAAACTGCTTCCCTTTTGACTTCTGAGCAGTTCCCACTTCAATTTAAGACCATTGGATGAGTTGAACAGATATTGGCCATTTGATCATATTTTGGCGCCAAAAGTGCTTTTTGCCAGATGGGGGTTGAGTGAAATGGAAAGAGATGCATTAAATGTATCTTGGAGTTTGGTGGAGGTGGGGGGACATGGAAGTGTGAAGGTGAGCTGGGGGAATGGGATGCCTGGTGTTTGCAGGAGCAGGTGTTGAAGAAGAAGAAAAGGAGGGAACAAGTGGGTTTGACCAGTTTTAATATTATGAAGGGGGTCAAAATGAAGGGTCCAAATGGTGTTATGGCAGGGGTCAAATTGTAAATGACAAGGGCCAAGGGCTTAGGGGTTTAATAAACAAGGACCTATTGTGCAATTTCTGAAAATCAAGGGACCAAGGCTGCCATATTTGCAAAGTTGCTCCAAGGGACCAAAAGTGACAAGCTCCAATAGTACAAGGACCAAACTTGACATTTTCAAATTTCCAAGGGCCATTTTTGCCAATTTTTAAACTTGGAGGACCAAACTTGTAATTTCTCAAATCTTTTAATATTTTTCACCAAAGGACTAATTTTGACAACTTATGATTTTAAAAGGACCTTTGGTGATTTTACTTTTGAAATAAGTGCTCAGGGACTATTTCTGACAACTTTTGAACCTTGGGGGACTGAAACTCCAATTATGCAAACTTAGCTCATTTTTCATCTGATTTTAAACATTTTGCATCTGAAACATATAAAATGAAATTTTGAGATATTTTCAGTATGATGCATTTCTGAGCATTTTTAAGTGTTTTGCAGTTCAGATTTAACAAAAAATGATGAGTATTTACACACTCATCACAAAGCAATGAGTTTAGGAATGGGATTCGACTTCAGAACAACAAGCTGGATGCTTCGCAGAATAAACTTGAGAACATGTTGAATGCTGTTTTGTGCAAGATAAGTCAACCCTCGAGTTCGGGATCTCTTCCAAGTGATACCATTCCCAACCCAAAGGGTGAGTTGAAAGCTATAACCACATGGAGTGGTAAGGCTTATGATGGACCCTCGTTTCCTACTCCGCTGGTGAAGGAGGAGGAACAAGAACCCGAGGTTATTGAAGAAAATGTGCAACCCGCACCCGTCCATTCTCCGGTAGTTCAGACTCCTATTCCGGAACCCGATGTTCCGAAGACTACTTTTAAACCTTCACTTCCTTATCCTTCCAGACTTCATGATCAAAAGCTTCATGACAAAACCGAAAACCAAATGGAGAAATTTGTTGAAATCGTTCAATCCTTGAATTTTAACATCAGTTTTACAGACGCTTTACTCCTCATGCCTAAATTTGCTGCTATGATAAAAAATTTAGTGAGTAATAAGGAAAAGTTGGCCGAAATAGCGAAAACACCGTTGAATGAGAATTGCTCAGCGGTGCTCCTCAAGAAACTTCCCGAAAATTTAGGAGACCCCGACAAATTTATTATACCTTGTGAGTTTCCGGGAATTGTGAAATGCTCCGCCTTGGCTGATCTTGGTGCGAGTATTAACTTAATGACTCTTTCGATTTATAACAAGCTTTCCCTCGCGGATCTTACTCCTACTAAGATGACTCTTGAACTTGCGGACCGCTCAACTTCTATTCCGAAAGGAATCGCCGAGGACGTATATGTGAAAGTAGGACCACTTCATTTTCCCGCCGACTTCGTTGTCATTGACTTTGATGCTGATTCCCGGGTGCCTCTTAATCTCGGAAGACCTTTCTTAAGAACGGGCCGTGCGATAATTGACGTTTATGAAGGAGAAATCACTTTACGATCTCATAAGGAAATCGTCTCGTTTAATATTAACCATCCTTCGAGATACTCCTCCAACTATGATGATGCTTCTATTAATCGAATCGACGTTCTCGATATTGCTACGGAGGAGTATGCTCAAAAGCTTCTTGATTTTATGGGTGGCAATCCCACAATTCCTTCTGAAAATGTTGAACCATCTTCTGAACCGATTATTGCCGATTCTTCCCCCTCTCTTACTCCGTTCGAGGGAGGTGATTTCGTTTTGGAAGAAATCGATGAGTTTCTTATTGATGAATCGATTCCATCGGGAATTGATGATGATTTTTATGATTCGGAGGGAGATATCCTTTATCTTGAACAATTGTTAAATGAAGATCCATCACCGTCACTCCCTCCGAAAGAGATTACGATTGAAGAAATCAAATCCGTACAAACTTCTAACGAAAAACCTCCGGAGCCCGAGCTCAAAGATTTACCTCCTCATCTTGAATACGCTTTTCTTGAAGAACCGAACAAGTTTCCCGTCATTATTGCTAAAAACTTGAAAGATGAAGAGAAAACCGCACTTTTGGATGTCCTTCGAAAACATAAGAGTGCCATCGCTTGGCAGATTTCCGATATAAAAGGCATAAACCCTCGTTTTTGTACTCATAAGATCTTAATGGAAGATGATTGTAAACCCGTCATACAACAACAACAACGTAGGGTTAACCCGAAAATCCATGAGGTTATTAAGAAAGAAGTTCTAAAACTCCTTGACGTTGGAATTATTTATCTGATTTCCGATAGCTCATGGGTTAGCCCTATCCATTATGTTCCAAAGAAGGGAGGGATGACCGTCGTTGCCAATGAAGACAATGAATTAATTTCCACACGCCTCGTCACTGGATGGAGGGTGTGCATTGACTACCGAAAGTTGAATGATGCTACACGGAAGAACCATTTCCCGCTTCCCTTTATGGATCAGATGCTCAAACGTTTAGCGGGGAATGAGTTCTATTGCTTTCTCGATGGTTTTTCTGGTTACTTTCAAATTCGGATCGACCTGCATGATAAAGATAAAACGACTTTCACGTGCCCTTATGGAACGTTTGCTTACCGACGAATGCCATTTGGCTTTGTTAGGATTTGGAAAATCCAGTAGTTAAAGTGTCGGTCACCTCAGGTATTTGTAATCGTTAGAAAGCTCGTAGTCGTAGTTATTTGAAGCTAAGTAGTATTTAGTTTAGTAACACCGTGGAGGACGGACGGGTCTTTACCCACTGTATGCCTGATCCACAGCCCGTCAGGTGGCGTTTTATTGTAAGACTATAAATACTCTCTACCTCCCAAGGTAGAGAGTTGGAGCTCATAATAAGATTTTTCTTTCTCTCACTAAAGTTCCCAACTCTCTTCCATTTCTCTCTCTAGAACTTTCTATCTCTAAACACATTGTACGCCTCATATGGTTATAGTTTAGTGTATTTGTGAAATCCAATATGTTACAAATGGTATCAAGAGCCATGGTTTGATCACTCATCTTTCATGCTCTTTGTTTTGGTGGATTTCATAAGGTTTTTGGGGTATTAAGTGTTTAGGTGAGCTTGAATCATTTGGACAAATTCTAGTTATAAAGTTTGAATTTTGCTTGTACTTTTGTGTTTAGGATCATCATATGTGTTTATGTTTTGAATTGGAAGGCTTAAATCATTGTGGTTTGGTTGTTTTTGATTGATAAAGTGGTTATTTTTTAACTTTATACTATGCAAGTTGAGTCTCGGACTTGAGTTTCTTCAAAGCGAGTTGCTTTGTTACTGAATTCGAGTTGATATATGCGACTTGGCTATTTAGCGAGTTAAGTTTTTAAGCGACTTGGTGGTAAAGCAAGTTGTGTCTGTTTGCGACTTGCTATTAAGCGAGTTGATTCCTAAAGCGACTTGTGTTATTAAGCGAATTAATTGTGTTGCGAGTTGATACTAAAGCGGGTTGGCTATTTAGCGACTTGTTTCATTAAGCGAGTTGATTGTGTTGCGAGTTGATACTATATGCGACTTGGCTATTAAGCGAGTTGACCCCTTAAGCGACTTGTTTCTTTAAGCGAGTTGATTATTTAGCGAGTTGATAGTTAAGCGAGTTGAGTATTTAGCCACTTGCCTATTAATACTTGTTACTTCTTTGTGCTACATTCTTACGCTTGTTCTTTTGGTTTAGTAAAATCCCGTGAAAGAATCAATTTCCCGGTTTAATCAAAGAATAGTAAAATCCCGTAGAACTTGTAATCATGGCAAACATCGTTCCTACTATTGTTTCTTCTGTACGAGGACGTCCCAAGCAAATGGATCGATACTCGTCCACCTATGCTTGACAGAACTGATTATGACTCATGGGCTCAACGAATCCGATTGTACTATTTGGGAAAAGAAAACGGAGTCAACATTCTCAAGTCAATCGATGAAGGACCTTATCGGGTTGAGACTACAAGAGACTTAATTGATACAGATGCAGATGGAACTATGATCTATGGATTAGACAGACCAAAGATGTATGATGAACTCAATGATAAGGAGAAAAAGAGATTCGATGCTGATATCAGGGCTTCTAACATCATACTTCAAGGTCTTCCAAAAGATATCTACAAGCTTATCAATCACAACACCGAAGCCAAGGCGGTGTGGGATAATGTCAAGATGCTTCTTTCTTGTTCTGAATTAACTATGGAAGACAGAGAATCACAACTCTATGATGAATTTGAGCACTTCAAGATGAAACCCGATGAGAGTGTCTATGAGTATTACGTGAGATTCCACAAGCTTGTTAATGACATGAGGAACATCAGAATGACTATGCCAAACATTCATTTGAACTCAAAGTTTGTGAACAACATGAATCCCGAATGGCACAAGTTTGTCACCTCCGTGAAGCTAACCAAAGGATTGAAGAATACAAACTATGAGCAACTCTATGCCTTCCTTCTTCCGAATGAGAGACATGCCATGTTTGAAAAGAGGATTCTTGAACAATTCAAAACAAATCCAGGAGAAACAAGTTCATCAAATGATTCCACTGCCTTTTACACCAATGTTGGGATTACCACCAAAGCCTCACAAGTTATACCCATGGGTAATGGTAATCACAAACTCATTCCTGATCCAATGTTCAAACAAGCTGATGCTGATGCAGCAGTGGGAAACTTCATTAATCAACTGGCTCTCATGATTAGTTAAAACATGAACTCTCTCCCACACACCAACAAAACCTCGAACAAGCATCAAATCCACACAATCAAGCCATCGTCAGAGATGGGAAGGTTATGGTGCAGCCAGTTCAAGAAAGGCAGTACGAACAAGGAAGAGGTGGAGTCGGTAGAGGATATGTGGCAAATCAGAATAGGGGAAGGAATGGTAATCAGGGACAAGCAAAGCCCATCAAGTGTTACAACTGTGGTGGTGAGGGACATATTGCAAGGAACTGCACATCGCCAAAACGCCCTCAGAATGCAGAGTACTTCAGGGATAAGATGTTGCTTGTTTAAGCTCAGGATAATGGTGCAGCTTTGGATGAAGAGGATTTGTTGTTTCTTGTTGAGGGAAATGCTAAGACATATGATGCAAATGTGGATGAGCAGCCAATTCAGGAGATAGGCCACAATCATCTGAATGCCTTTCAAGTCGCTGATTGTGATGCATACGACTCTGACGTTGATGATGAACCTCTGCACAAACCATTTTCATGGCTAGCATTTCTCCAATGGTCTCTCCTAAAGTCTCTTCATCACCACAAGTTGGTCCATCCAAAGACAAACTCATTTCTGAGGTATTAAAACTATACGATGATGCTGATGTGCAAAAGATGCATGACAAAGTACAATCAACGAAACTATTGAGTCGATATTGAAAATATGGGTAATATCAATGTTGTCCCATATGATCAAT
Organism: Chrysanthemum makinoi; assembly: GCA_910596185.1. Taxonomy (NCBI): domain Eukaryota; kingdom Viridiplantae; phylum Streptophyta; class Magnoliopsida; order Asterales; family Asteraceae; genus Chrysanthemum; species Chrysanthemum makinoi. The sequence goes on from OU343220.1 coordinate 145,357,071, forward strand.
ATGTGAAACAAAGTGAAAGTGAGGTAGTACCAAGTGATGCATCTTCTGCATTCAATGATGACTATCTTTTTGATGAATACACGCATGTGCCCTGATAATTCTGTTATCTCTGAACTCAATGCCTATAAAGAACGTGTTGCTATTTATGAACAACGAGCTAAGTTTGAATTAACCACCCGTGAGCAGGAGAGGGATGACCAAATGCGCATGTTATTAGAAAAAGTAACTTTAGAGAAGAAGTCTTAAAACAAGAGTTAAACTCCTTACAAGAAAAGCTTTCTAAAACTGCTAAGCAAAAACAGGAACTTCAAGAAAATGTTAAAATGCTTAAGCAAGAATTCAATGCTAAGGAATCAAAACTTTTGAATGATTTTTCCAATCTAAAAACTTTGAAAAACAAGCTTGAAAATAAGTTGTACGTACAAGGGAATACCATTCAGACTACTAACTTGATCACTAAGCACAGAGTTTTGAGTGATAAGCATAGTACTCTCCTTGTTGAGGAACCAAATCCAGAGGTCATTAAAAAGGCTAGAACTGCTCATAAGGTAATTTATGATGGTAATGAAATCCTTAAGCCTAGACAGAAACCTAGTTGCGCTGAGTGCACCGAGGAAGATAAGAAATCAGATGAGGTCACTAGGGAGAAAATGAATAAAAACTCAACAACCCTATATGTAAAGAGAAAAACATAACCATCAAACCTCATGATTACACTAAGGAAAATTGGATCTCCCTTAACATGTTTAAGCCTCAAACTTAATTAACCCCGAATGCAATTTTTGAAAGAAAGATATGGAAAAGCAAAAAGCATAGAATCTTGTTGTAACGAACCCTCCCCTTAGGAAAATGCCTTCAAAGAAGCTGTGTATCCTCCAAATACACCAATGCATTTAGTTCCTAGAACTATTGCCACTAAAAGCAAGACCTTAATCAGTCAATATGTTATCTTTCAATTATTTGTTGATTTTGAGAAAACGTGTAAGAAAAGGATCACACCCACTGGGATAACTAAAGGGGAAAGGGGTTTTGAGCAAACTAAAGAATGTTATTTAACTGAGGTCATGCCTTTCTTTAAACAACTAAAAGATCAATTTGAGAGTCTTAAAAAGGGGATGAATTTAGATATTAAAGAAATGGAAAAGGAATTTGATGCAATGATAGTTGAGGTTAGTGACTATGAGCGAGCATTAAAATATAATGAGATTGAGAGAAAGAACTTGCATACATTGAATGAGACTCTTATTTCTGAATGTATTACTCAAGACGTGTTTTACACTGCTACGAATTGTTACATTAATGCTTCTCAATTTCATGAATTATCTGTTGCTCTGAAAGTCTCCCATGATCGTGTCATTGAGCTTGAAAAGATTAATTCGAAACTTAATGAGAAAATTGATCAGGATGATCACGATAATTTGGTAAAGCATCTTTCTAAACTAGAAGTTGAACATTTTGATTTGCAATTAGAATATCAACATTTGAAAGAAATTGTTAAAACCTCAAATATCAAGACATCCTTGGATGTTCCTGAATTTGATGCAGTCTTTGAAATTAGCAAACGTGATGAACAGATTCGAGCTCATTGTAACACGATCAGAAAGTTGAAAGCCCAAATCTCTCAATTAAAGGGTGAAAAGAAAAATGTGACTGGATCCCAAATGCCTCCTCCTTTAGATTCTCAGCACTCTTAAACTTTTCATCTTCAAAACTTAGTTAATGCTTTACAAAAGGAAAATGAGAGTTTTCTTGAAGAAAATGAAAAGGTTAAACGTCATTTCAATGAGTTATTTGAGTCAATAAAAGACACTTGTAACAAAAATAACGAAAAAATAACTTCGTTGCAAAAGGAAATTGAGAATCTAAAGAGTCAGGAAAAAGGGAAAATGCCAATGACCAATGGGGAGAGTGGTGCTTCAAAGGTGCATGTCTGTAATAAATATGCTTTGTCTGTGAAATATGTTCCTCCTCATCTTAGGAATAACAAACTTGCTATTCAAACATATTTCTCATACCTTAAGGACAGCCTAGAATGTCTCCGTGAGATTGTAGAAGAGGATAAGTTAGAAAAACCACATGATAATGCAATTGGACATGCATGCTTATATGCCAAACGATCTCAAAAACTTCTAGAATGCTTAATTACAATATGCCCTAAATCCCTAGGTGAGCAAGTCAATCCCTTGATACCCTGTTCTATGCCTAGTGCCAAGTATGCAAGTCATTCAATGCCCAATGTTACAAATGTGAACTTTAGTATGCCTTCAAATAGCTCACATCCTTGCACATCTAGATCGGGAATGCAAAAGTAGATCAACCAACTAATGTTCCCATAATTCCCTCTACAGGAGTAACCAGTGACATTAAAGCAAGCGGGTCAAAGCCTCCGGCAATACCAAGCAAGATAGGACCTCGCAAGCTAAGAATGTGCATTGGAAGAGAGTAGAAGACCAACCTAGGAACTTTAAGTTTGAGTTGAATAAAACGAATCGTGTTGATTCTAGTATTAGCCATAGGCGTACTGTAATTAATTCGAATTCGATACTATTTGCAAACCATGTAATGATGTCTGTTTGAATTCTGTTGCTAATCATGAATGTGGTATAAATGATTTGTCTAATCTTGTCAAATGCCCGTTAAAATTGTTAATGTTAAAAATCAAGCTAAGAGGGCTAAAAGGCAAAAGCAAAAGAAAGTTAGAAAATAGTGGAAACCCACAGGAAGAACATTTAGGAAGATAGGTTATCAATAGATACCTTTTGGCCATAAGGTCAATCAGTTCTGACCTCAATCTTCTAAGACAATGCCCACTAGAAAATGGATGCCTACTAATAGAACTATTCCTTTAAGAAGTGAACATACTTTGAATAGGTCAAATACAGACACCAGCACTGCATCTATTCCTAATGATTCTATTGCTTCTAGTTCTATATGGGTGTTTCTATTTCTAATGTGGGTGTTCCAATCACTGTTACTAACCAAGTGGAACCCATTCTTGCATGGGAATCCCAATTATCCAGTTATCCATTCTTGTGCGTGTTCAACTACGGATCGTTCAAATCGTTACGTGGTACTTGGACTCAGGCTGTTCCAAGCATATGACCGGAGACCGGTCGCGGCTCATGAACTTCGTGAGTAAATTCATCGGGACTGTTAGATTCAGGAACGACCATTTTGGAGAAATTATGGGTTATGGTGATTATGTAGTTGGCAAAAGTGTAATCTCCAGGGTATATTATGTGGAAGGTCTTGGTCATAATTTGTTCTTTGTTGGTCAATTTTGTGATTCCGATCTAGAGGTGGCCTTTAGAAAACATACTTGCTTCGTTAGACAACTTGATGGTGTGGAATTATTAAGAGGTACTCGAGGTTCTAACCTATACACCATCTCTATCGAAGACATGCTGAAGTCTTCTCCAATCACTGCTGTCAAAGGCTTCTAAAACAAAGTCATGGTTATGGCATCGTCGTCTCAATCACTTGAACTTCGGCACCATTAATAACCTGTCTAGAAAGGATCTTGTCGAGGCTTACCCGATTAAAATATGAAAAAGATCATCTTTGTTCAACTTGCCAATTGGGTAAAAGCACGAAATATGCCCATAAACCAAAACCCACAAATTCAGTAATGGAAGTTCTTCATACCCTTCATATGGATGCATGCGGACCAATGAGAGTGCAAACGATAAATGGGAAGAAATACATTCTAGTAGTTGTTGATGACTACTCTCGATTTACTTGGGTAAAATTTTTGAGGACAAAGGATGAAACTCCAGATGTCATCATCAAACTAATCAAACATCTTCGAGTTCGACTCAACAATACAGTCGAATTGTTCTAAGCAGACAATGGCACGAGTTTGTTAACAAAGACTTAATTGATTTTATGAAAGTGTTGGAATCAGTCATCAAAGAAGTGTTCCACGAACTCCTCAACAGAGCGGTGTAGTTGAAAGACGAAATTGAACTCTTGTGGAAGCCACAAGAACAATGCTAATTTATTCAAAGGTTCCAATGTTTCTATGGGCTGAAGCCATTGCCACTGCTTGCTACACCCAAAATCGTTCCCTTATACACACCTCTCATGGAAAAACTCCATATGAACTTGTTCATAAACGAAAATTTGATCTCTCCTACCTTCGTGTATTTGGTGCTTTGTGCTATCCAACGAATGACGGTCAAGATTTAGGTAAATTAAGAGCAAAGGCAGATATTGGAGTTTTTGTTGGTTATGCACCAAACAAGAAGGGTTACCGAATCTACAACAAGAGAACTCGAAATATCATGGAAACAATTCATGTTACGTTCAATGAGCTGACCGGTCAAATGACTCCTGGACAATCCAGTTCTAGACCCGCACTTCAAAACAGTCCCATTGGTTCATCACTTGTACCAAACTCATTTCCAGCAACTCGATATGTACCTCCTTCAGAAGATGATTTAAAGAAATTGTTTGATCCAATGTTTGATGAAGACTATGAACCAAATGCTGATGAAATGTAAATTCCATCAACAGAGGCTGCGTCTATCACTGTAAATGAAGTCAACCCTTCAGTCTCAATATCATTAAGTCAAGAAGCGCCTACTGCTGATCACTCTGTCTCATCAACAAATCATCAATCATCTAATATACATCATGGAATTGTTTACGCATCAGTGATGAAGTTAATCCCTTTGCTACTTTCGAAGATGCTCCATTTGAAAACATATTTGCTCCTGAATCATCATCAGAACCATCTTCATCAGGAGACATCGACTCTGCTACTTCAGTTCCACAACAACAACCACATGAACACCTTAAAAATGGACTCATGATCACCCATTAGATAATATCATTGGAAACCCCTCTCGTCCAGTTTCCACACGGAAACAACTTGCAACTGATGCCTTATGGTGCTTCTTCAACTCCGTACTCTCTAAGGTCGAACCAAAAGACATTAAAACCGCCAAGAATGAAGACTGCTGGTTCAATGCCATGCAAGAAGAAATTCATGAGTTTGATCCTCTTGATGTATGGGAATTAGTACCTGCTCCAGATTGTGCTATGATCATTGCTCTAAAATGGATCTTCAAAGTGAAACTTGATGAGCATGGTGATGTGTTGAAAAATAAGGCTAGGTTAGTGGCTAAAGGATATCGTCAAGAGGAGGGTATTGACTTTGAAGAATCATTTGCTCCTGTTGCTCGTATCGAAGCTATTAGAATATTCTTGGCTAATGCTGCAAGTAAGAACATGGTAGTCTATCAAATGGATGTAAAGACGACATTTCTTAACGGAGATCTTAAAGAAGTCGTATACATCAGCCAACCTGAAGGCTTTGTGAATCCAGAGCATCCTACTCACGTCTATCTTTTGAAGAAGGCTCTTTACGGTTTAAAGCAAGCTCCAAGGGCATGGTATGATACTCTATCAAAGTTTCTTCTATCCACTTGGATTGAAAGAAAGGAGCAGTTGATCCGACATTGTTCACCAGGAAGTTAGGAAAACATTTTATTCACGTTCAAATTTATGTTGATGATATTATCTTTGCCTCGACTGACCCCAATGAATGTGATCATTTTTCAAATGAAATGGGTTCCAAATTTCAAATGTCAATGATGGGACAAATGTCATTTTTCTTGGGATTACAAATTTCACAAAGTCCCGGAGGCATTTTTATAAATCAATCTAAATATGCAAATGAGATTTTAAAGAAATTTGGATTTGATTCTAGTGACCCTGTTGACACTCCCATGATAGAACGTACTAAACTGGATGAGGACCACTCAGGGATCATGGTAGATCAAACAAAATATCGTAGTATGATTGGATCCCTGATGTACCTCACAGCTAGCAGACCAGACATCTTGTTCGTTGTGTGCATGTGTGCTAGATATCAGGCTAAGCCTACTAAAAAGTACCTTGAAGCGGTTAAACGGGTCTTTCGGTATCTCCAAGGAACCATCAATATGGGACTTTGGTACCCGAAGGACACCGGTATGTCACTAAAAGCCTATGCAGATGCTTGATCATGCGGGGATGTCAAGATACTCGTCAAAGTACGTCAGGAGGTGCTCAGTTTTTGGGTGATAAGCTTGTGAGCTGGTCTTCAAAGAAGCAAATGAGTACTTCTATTTCCTCTACAAAGGCTGAATAAATAGCCATGTCATCTTGTTGTGCTCAAATCCTTTGGATGAGATCCCAATTATCTATGGCTTTGAATTCAACAAAATCCTCTGTCTTGTGATAATAAAAGTGCTATTGCTCTCTCATGCAACAACGTTCAACACTCAAGAGCAAAGCACATCGACATTCGACATCATTTCAACAGGGAACAAGTGGAAAGCGGTGTGGTAGAACTCTATTTTGTGAAGTCGAATACCGGTTAGCGACATCTTCACCAAAGCTCTTCCAAGAGAACGTTTTGAGTTTATTCTTCCTTGACTTGGCTTGAAAAGCCTTCAACCAGAAACACTCAAACGTCTTCAGGAGGAAGACGAGGAGTAAAGGTCTTTCCTTCATCTACATTTTGTATATATTTATCCAAAAAGCAAAATACAAAATTAAAAAACCTTCTAAAAGCAAATACAAAAATATAAAAATTTCAAAAAATCCATAAAAATTTGAAAAACTCAAAAATTTTTCTCAAAAAAATATTGTCTTTTTGTCATATCTTTCTTGATTCGATATATATCTACGGTCTTTGTGCTGTCATTCAAAGAATGACACGGGACTTTAGATGTTGTTCGAATGTTTAAAAAAAAAATAAAAAAAAAAAATTTTTTTTGGGAGAAAGTAAAACAATGGTTTATTGTCTTTTCAGGCAGTAACCCGCTTTTTATAGAAATAACAGAACCATTCTTTATCTCATATTTCAAACCTAATGCTCTGATTCTAAAAACAAATGTTCGTCATTAACAAGACAAATGTTTAATTTCAAATATTTTTCCTTCTAAATGATTCCTCTGAAAAATATTTGCAATCTTATGAAAACTCAATTGCTTTGAAAACACTTCGGACTCTATTTTTGAAAATCAAAAGAACTTATCAAGTGTCAAAATCTCAATCCAATCAATCAATAACTTTCGTCATTGATTGAGGGGGAGAATGATTTTTCAATTAAATCAAAAAGTGTTCTTTTCAAATAATTTGCACTTAAATGAGCAAGGTCAACTCTAAAATGTTTTACAATATTTTACACAATTGGTACCAGACCTTGGTTATTATTATGTTTTCAAAAGATAATTATGCATGTTCAATCAATGGAGTTTAAAGTATCAAAAAAATCCGATCCTTATCAGTTAAAACGTTTTCATAATCAAGTCACAATTCTCCTTAAAAGCTTTCAAAATCAATTTAAATCTACAGAGATCACAAATCTCAAATGATTTGATAATTGTGATCAGGGGAGAATTTGTGATTTAAATTGGATTTAAACTGATAATTCGATAAATGGTTTCATAAGTGTTTAGCATGTTTTCCTCCCCGCATGTGACAAACGATTTCATTGAATTGTCTCTAAGTACAGGTTCCCTCTAATATGTCCAAAACTCTTTCAAACTTCGAGGCACATATTGAGGGGAGCAAAATTTTGAAAACCTCATCCTTCCTCAAAATGTTTTATCTACTCAAATTGATTGGGAAGTGATGATGATCATTTTAGAAAATGTTAATCAAAAGATTGGACCTTTCATTCTTAATCTAACGATTTCAAAGATCTCTTGCCTCCATGTGCTAAACAAATTTTGAATTTTTATGCATATGTTGAGGGGGAGCATTTCTAAAATATCAAAACAATTAAGATACAAAATGCTTTGGTTCTATATCACAAGTATCTTGATTGTTTTTCAAATGATTTTCAATTGGTTTCAAGGCGGAAGAACTACACCAAAAGACCGACCAACTCTACTTTATGCATGGTGATATAAGGATGATAAGGTTAGGTTGAGTTCCCATGATCCGCCAGAACCGAAGGGATCTACCCAGGGACAATCCACTGGATAGTGTAGAGTCCTTAGGTATATTGAAAAAAAGGAGAAAAGTGAGATATGGGAAGAGTGCGGACTGAGTCTGAGCTAGTACTGGAATAAACCCAACAAGGTTCTAGTAATGAAGTCTCGGTAAGCACTGAAGGGGTTGAAGAGTGAAATAGAAATGAATAAGAAAAGGGTGAAAACAAATAGCCCTCCAACTATTCAACCTTAGGGCAGAAACCGGGTTCAATTCATATACTACTGGTGGTTACCAAGGTAACATCGGTATTGAAGACAAGACGTCCTGGACCCAGTGACGCACTGCACTTCAACTTTCCAAACCACTCAAGTTCCTCTTAAAAGGTCTTGTTTCATTCTCACGGGGAACCAACATAATCTATCGACTCTCTATTAGAGATGGTTGATATTGAATGTTAGGTCACTAGTTTTACAACACAAGCATCAATACAAGAGATAGATGGAGAAGAGATCGGTTGAACAACACACAAACACACACACACGTACAAGTATGAAACGTTAGGCGTAGAGTGTGAATGAAAGAGTAAATTGAACAACCAAACCTCAAGTGAGGGTTTACATGAGGTATTTATAGGAGGGAAGCTAGGGCAACACTCCTAGTTCCCATCCTTTTCCTTATTGGGCTAGGCCTAGGCTTATGGGCCTCCTACATAAGCCTAAGGCTAAATACTAACATAAAGGCCATATTAAGCTAACTATTACACATTAATTACTAACACTTGAATTAAGGTTCAGGAGTGATTCCAACAATCTCCCCCTCAAGTGTTGGTGATGAATACAGACGGTGAAAGTGCTGATGTAATAGTAGCTTTGACGTCTTCTGACATTTTTCTTTCTTGTGAGAAGAATTGCCTTGATTCGAACAATCTTCTCAGTGTAGAGAAATTGTTTTCTTTAAACAGTTCTGCATTGACATCATCATAATCTTTGTTCTTTGATCATTGTTCTTTGTGATGGTAGTGATAGTATGTTGTTGTGTCGCATCAAGTTACGCCTCAGTCCGCTTCGTTGCTCCAGTGTCTCCTTGTCATTCTTCAACATGCTCACACACTCTTTAACGTTGGAATTCAGTACTGATGAAGTTCTTTAAATCTTTAAACTTTGTAGATTCTTTGATTGACGTAGAATCATTCTGACTTTTGTGTTGCCTTTCGAGAGAACTTCCATTAGTGATGATATTGGCATGAGCATGTGAAGAATCTGCACGATCAGTCCGCTCCAGAGCTTCCATAAGAAGTAAACATAAGAAAGGTTAATAATAAGCGGATACCGCACTTACAGTTCGAACTTCGAGAGTGTTAACAGCATAGTGTGAAAACACAACTCTAATTCTTACAAAGGCCGTTCCTGAACCGGAGTCCCACAAGTGAGATAACACGATGTACCGAAGTACTTCTACAGTTCAGATGAGTCGCTGAGGTACACCGAAGCGTCACCTCACGACTGTAGACCGTTTGAGACACACTAAGCGTAATCCACGAGGAGATACCGAAGTGACCTGTCCGTCCGGGCTCGTTTGATGTTGACCTAGCAGGAGTTTCCATTCAATCACTGAGGATTACAATTGTGAACCTCTCATTAATGTTCTCGACAGATTGCTAAGATCTGTGAAGGACTCGATAACGTACCACTGATGTTCTTATTGTTGAACACCAAGTGATGAAATGTCAAGTGTACCTAAGAGATCTTTTGATGAATCTCGTGGCTCTAGACTTAATAGTGCGTTTTGGTTTTCCTCAGCGGAGACTAGGGAGAGGGTCTCCTTCTTCAATACCAGCGATCTCTAAGAGAAAGCCAATAGATTACGTAGGGTTCCCTGTGAGAATGAAACAAGCTTCTGTTGAGAGAAACTTGAGTGGCTAAGAAGGTTTAGTGCATGCGTCACTGGGTCCATGACGACTTTTAATCTTCAATACCGGTGTCATCAAGTGACGACCAGTAGCATATGAATTGAACCCGGTGTCTGCCCTAAGTCGAATAATTTGGAGGCTATTTATTTTCACCCTTTTCTTTGCATTTCTTTTTAATTCTTCAACTCCTTCTTTCTCCGATTCACATTTTCTCCTTTTTACAATCATACCTAAGGACTTCTAGTTCTAACTATTGGTAGTGTCCTTGGGTAGATCCCTCCGGCTCTGGCGGATCATAGGACGGTTATTCCTAACCTTAATCTCCTTATAACTCCATTGCCATAAAACCATTTTCAAGAAAATCTCTCGTAGTATTTGTGAATGAAAAAAATTTTGTACCACTGTGAGAGTTTTATCTTTTAGCATAAATACTCCCCCTCTACACGTGCTTAATAGTTAAGACATAAATCTGCACGGTGAGAGAAGAGCACGCACTTTTGAATTGATCGACTCAAGATAGACACTTCCCCGAGACACGTTACGTTGAATAGTTAAAGAGTTACATTGTCCGCTTTTAGGTGACAACTAGCTCTAATAACTACCTTGAAGGTGTGGACAAACCTCGAAAGGTTGTCAAACCCGTCAAAGATCATGTCTACCAAGAGTTTCTCGAATGGTACATTCTACTCGGACAAGTCCTTTGCGAGACACGTTTACATCACTAGCGAGCTAGCTTGAAATTATTACCCGTCCAGGACAAGTCTTTTCGAGTTACTAACAGTTGAGATCTCATCAATTCGTTGGTTAAGTCTATAGCACAAAGATTCATTTGCAGTTACACAACATATTTCTTATCACATAAATTTTCTCCCCCTCAAAAATGGCATATAAGTGTTATTTTTGAAGAAATGTTAAGAATAAATATGACCATTTTGATTTTTGTGGGAAGATGACCACTGTGAACAATTTGTGAACAAAGTTTTAAAATCAAATACTCCCCCTCAACTAGTGATATAAACGGTTGAGGTTTTGAAAAATCATAAGGGGAAGTACTTGTTCTTTTGAGCAAAACCATGAAAAGTGAAAGGTTTGATAGGTTTTACTCAAAAGTAAGAAGCATTCGCTCCTTTTATAAGGATTGTGGCACTGAAGCGTACCACATGGTCCTTTATTTACAAGTACGGGTTGTACACTGTAATGTGTGCACAAGCCATTGTCATAATAAATCATACATCCATATTTATAATGAAAGAAGCTTTCAAGGGGTACCGGGTAGTTCAGTGATGTTGCTAGGAGTGTGAACCGGGCGTTGAAAGCCGGTGATGTTAATCCTGGGTCTACCACCAACAAAGCTTTCAATCTTCCGGAACTGATCCCTTCGATACAACCGTTCATCAATCATCGTGATGATCCTCTTCACATCCCTTCGATCCTGAGAATTCCATCGCTTAGGAGACCCAATCTTTTGATGTATATCCTTAAACCGATAAGCCAATCCGTCCCTAACCATCTTCAAAGTGTGATCCCCAAACTTGTGAAGATCTCTACACGCCATTAAGCAATTTCTTTGAAGTTTACTGCGGTAATCGATGCCGAATGGTTTTGCTGATGAGTGTATATTGTGAGAGCTGGTTGATGTCGGGAAGATCAAGCTGCGGTAGAGTGAGGTTGACACGGGTCTATTAAGGTTCAACCGCAAGCGGAGATCTTCTACACTTCTTTGATGACTATGCGTCTGATGAAGATGAGCAATGACTTGATGAATTCACGTTGTACTTCAGTTGTAAATTGTCTCATGCGACTCCCTGTTTTGGCAAGGTACATGTCTTCAATGTCATTGATAGATAAATTCTCAAAGTCGCCTTCAGAGAATGCATAATCCCTTTCGTCTTGCCTTTTGAACACAATATTCTTGAGAAAAGTGTAGTCCCATTTGGACGAAAGATCAACGTGTTTGATGGCAATGGTACTCTTAGTACTGAACACTTCATGTTGAGACTTCTGAACCTGGCAGCTTCGTAGTAGATTCTTCGCGATTCCGGCCAATGGTGAATCCCATACATTGCATCACGGTTATACTCTTCCACTTTGTTGGAGAACAAGTGGTTAGATGTTTCCTCGATGGCTATGCAGCTTAGAGTATATTCTTTGCCGGAATGGAAGTGTCAAAGATGTAGCGTATTTCCTTGAACCATCACCACCTTGTAGAAGAAAATCCAAGTCTTTGTTGAAGAAATATCAGAATGGAATTCTAGGCTCATCCGTTGGCCAATTGTTGGTAGAGGTTTAGACCATTCGTGTAGTATGCATGGTTGTCCCGTTTGGTAAAGTCGATGTTTGCTTCTGGGTTGAGCCAATCCATGTTCTTAGACGTAGCTCGAGCAATGTTTTCAAGGTGATATTCGACCTCGATGGCACTTTCTGAGCTCTTTAACGTTGAAAAGCTTCATTCTTGATTAAACAACTCGATTTCGTCATCTTCTTTATTGAATTTTTCTTGCGGTAATTTAGCATGCTCCAATGTATTACCGTATACGAGATCTTGACCTTAGGGGTAGGGAGTGGAATTAACAAGTGTAGAAAACCATTCAAATTCCTCTGTGTTATCTTCATCTAGCCATGATAGGACGTCAGCCTTGGGCGCCTTCTTCTTTTTTTTCTTAGGCCAAGATGAGGGTTCGGTTTTCTACTTTGTCGGGAGAGGCGGGTTGTTATTGGGGCTCATGGTATTCCTCATTGTCACCACCCGTACTCAAAGTGATCACGGTTTTAGAGTATGGGGTGGTGTCTCAATCTGAGGTTTATCTACGAAGAGCGAGGAGGGATCTTTGTTGAGCTGAGTCCTTTGGGGTGGAGGTGCATTGAATCTGAATGGAGGATGATTCACCGACTTCTTTTGTGTGTTTGGGCTCATTATCCTTATCCCGATCTTTGTCTTGCGCCTCTTGAGCGTTTAGGCCTTGCTTCTTCTTTGTATCTGACACTGAAGTTGGTATTCCAACAATGCTTCAAATAATTTAGCTTAGTGTGAGGCAAACGTTGAGAAGCGTTCGACATTTGAGCTACTAGCCGGTTCACCAATTCATCATCTAAGAAGATTGTGGATTCAACGGATTGATGCTCAAATTCATTGGAGTTGATTTCATGGCTTGCTTGGCTAGGTGTAAGAGATTTGGATAAAGTTGTCTGGTATACATCTCCTTTGTCAGTTTAGGAATGACCTCAATGAGGAACTTGTGAGAGTATCCTTTGATCATCTCGTCCATTTTCCCTTGAATATCATCTTTCATGAGCTTACGGACATACTCCTTCAACTTTCATCTCGTCTTGCTCATCATGAAGATATCAGTATCCGTCAAGAAGAAAATCTAACTTCTTCTTAGTAATATTTTTCTCTCGACCTGTTTGGACGCTTTAACGATTCGAGACTTTGCATGAGACATCCAAGATGCGCTTGGCTTCTTCACGATTTGGATGATGATTTTGTTGGTCTTTTTTGATGGTGGTGGTGAAGAATGAGAAGAAGAACTGATGATGATGAGATATGAGGAGACCGAGTCATTTCAGGTGGCTCGAAGTTTCTTCCTTTGACCGCGTGCGGACTATCTAGAAGAAACTTATCATACTCAACATCTTCTTCATTTCCAGACTTAGCTTGTTCATCGGCTTTGGCTTTGGCTGCAGCTCTTCTTCATCACTTTTACCTTCTCTAACTTCTCGATTCCGCTTCTTCAATGTTGAAATCAATAGAATCTTCCACACGTGTTTGTTGTTGTACCAAAGTGGTGGCACCGGATCCCTTTATCGGGTTGATTAATCGCGATCAGACTCGGTGAAGGTTGAACTCCACCACCTCGACCTCTGGCCACCCATTTGATCTTTAGCAAATTGTTGTTGACGCGGTTGAAGTCTAACGCAATTTGAACTTTTTCCAGAATCAATTTCCAGTGGCTCTTCATCCGAGCTTCTTCATAAGGCACAAGTACCGAGTCTTCCCCTTTCTTGTCACCGGAGGACTAGGAGGTTTGGATACCGTTGTAGTGTCATCTTTAAAGCCGTTTGAGTAGAAAGTCTCTTCATCCATGGTCTCCGAGTCCTCATCAATTAGCTTTCTTGGCTCGTTCGGGCTTAGGTACGGGAATAGGAACAGCTTCCTTTATGGCGGGAAGCTTGTCCTCTTTCTTGGAGGATTCCTCCTTGGGAACATCCTTCGACTCTGCTTGCAAAGACTTCCTCCACTTCCTCTTCGGTTTCCTTGCAGGTGTACTCGTAAGATTTTTCATCAAGAAATCCAACTTTGTTCTCTTCCACCGCAACCAGATATCTTTTATAAGAATATAGTCGTTGAGTTCATCCGGAGAAGGTGATCCGCAACACAACACCTTGTTTCTTAGTCGTTGACTCCTTAAATCACCCATTTGTTAGAGTGGGTTCACTCAACATGTCATGATTGTCGGGTCATTGATTCTTTGGGGATGTCGTCGGTTGTACCCAAGTGCTCTATGGATCAACATTAGTATATCCGATGTAGGGAATCTTTGAGCCAAGCTTTTTGAGGAATGTCATCTTGTCATCCCAAATCAGAGCTTCAACTTCGATGTGCTTCATGTTGATTAGAGCCCAAGATTTGCTCCACGAGCTTGGGATGCTCATAGCCGATGTCACGACCATAAATGGATTTTGTGATGATGATATAAAGGGTTCTCCAAGGCTGAGGGATGTTCTTGATGTAAGATATAAACTTTCACATACACATCATAACATTAACACAATGAGCACATAGATGGTTTTAGAGAGAGAAAGAGTGGGACATTCTAGTGAGAGAAACTTGTGGAATATTAGTTTACCAAAGAACATCCAACCCTCTACCTTGCAAGGTAGAGGGTATTTATAGCTTACAAACTAAACAACCTCCCGACGGCTCACGTGGATCGGGGATACGATGGGTAAAGACCGACCTTCCTCCACGGTGTTGCACTAAACTATTTTACGCTACTAACTAACTACATAAAAACGGGACTAATGACCAATCTACGAGCTAACTAGTGTTAGATAATAGTTGGGGTGACCGACTCTTCAATACAGGAATTATCGAATTCCTAACAATCTCCCCTTAAGGGAGGTCACCCCATGATTTACATGACAGACCATAACATTTCTTGACTTGGTTCTTGAGTTCGTAGACTTTCATACATCAACATCGTAAACTTGGTGCATAGGTGGTGCAACTTCAAAGTCGCAAGAAAGATTTGTACTTTAAATTTGAGGTCCATTTCGATTCATGATAGTAAATATGAACCGACTTTTGAGATCATCACTATCACGAATCTCGACACATCCTTAGTGGTGTTGGTATACCGTGAATTTGTGACATTAGGACCGACATGCTCACATTCGGATCATGATATATTCTCATCGAGTAGGAAGCATTTGTTGATTCATGATATTGGCGGCGTAGCGAGAAGCATGGAGTAAAATATCGAGTCATTGATGCACCAATCATGATTTCTTTTGAGATGAATGTGTTAAGTGAGCATGCGGCTATGAATTGACCGCTTCATTACGATCACTGCAAGCGTCGGGTGTACACGCATAAGACGCTTAGCAATAAAGCGCATGAAAGTGTCTTTGATCACTTTCGATGAATTGAGGTACACGGCCCACGGTTCCCGTTGATCGATACAATGCCGTGATCGGTATAATTCAAGAATTTCCTTGACAGGGTTTACGCTGACTGCTCTAGCTGTTCTCAAACCGGAACGTCTCAAAGAAGACAACACGGAGTGAGTGAACCAAATAATTTACGTCCAATCGATTGATTAAAAGAAATTTGAAAACAATCGTGTATTGCTCAATAGAAATTGTTTTTGCAATATAACGAAGGTTTTAATGAAAATCAATTATCAATCATAAAACACCTTTTGATTTGAAAAAAAATTAGTACATGCCATGCTAATGAAAAGAGTTTTAAAGCACAAATACTGGTTTTTCAAAGGTATCCGTCAATCCCTAACTCGAACTGTGATTGATTCAAGAGATTGAATCGCCCCATTGTTTCTGTTCAGTTGTCACATGGTTGATCCATATAATAGATCTCACATGCCACCTACCAGAGCTTGTTTGATGTTGGCTCCAGAAGGCTTTCCATCTTCATTGTGAATGTGTAAACACATCACTCGGATGTTCCGCAATACCACAAGGATAATGCGTAGGACTCATAAGATATAATCTCTCTTTCCACATTGTGTGAAAGCGAGAGAGTCTTCATTGAAAGTGTCCTAATGAGATTTATTGATGATCTCGTGGCTCTAGACTCAATTTTGCATATTTGGATCCCGTGGAGACTAGGGAGAGGGTCTCCTTCTTCAATATCAACAATCTCTAAGAGAAAGTCAATAGATAATGTGGGTTCAGGTGAGAATGAAACAAGTCCTTTTAAGAGGAACTTGAGTGGTTTGGAAAGTTGAAGTGCAGTGCGTCACTGGGTCCATGACGTCTTGTCTTCAATACCGATGTTACCATCAGTAGAATTTGAATTGAACCCGGCTTACGCCTAAGGTTGAAAAGATGGAGGGCTATTTGTTTTCACCCTTTTCTCATTCAATTCTTTTTAATTCTTCAACCCCTTCAGTGCTTACCGAGACTTCATAGCTAGAAACTTGTTGGGTTTATTGACTAGCTCGATCTTAGTCCGCACTCTTCCCATATCTCATTTTTCTCCTTTTATCATCATACCTAAGGACTTCTACACTAACTAGTGGATTGTCCCTCGGTAGATCCCTCCGGTTCTGGCGGATCATGGGAACCAATACCTAACCTTAACATCCTTATATCATCGTACATAAAGTAAAGTTGGTCGGTCTATTTGGTATTGTTCATCCGCCATTGGAACCAATTGAAAACCATTTGAAAATCAATCCAGATACTTGTGACAAAACATTTTGTACCTGAATTGTTTTTGATATTTTTAGAATAAGTGCTCCCCCTCAACATGTGCATCAAATGTTGAAATTGTTTTGCACACGGAGGCAAGAGGAAGAAATCAACTTCTTTGTTTACCATTTTCTAAAAAATATCACCATCACTTCCTTGATCAAATCACGTAGATGAAGCATTTTCAGGAAGGATGAGGTTTCCATAAATTTGCTCCCCTCAATATACCGGTAGAAAAGAGTTTTGCACATACTAGAGGGAACCCTTTATCATCAAAGGATTAGAAGCCATGTGATCAAGGTACTTTAAAAATATTTAAAGTGTAGTGTACCCTGATGACATGAGTTTGCAAAGAGAGTTCTCCCCCTTAATATATGCTTCGAGATTTGAAAAATTGTTTAGCACATATAAGAGAGAAGTTTGCACAAAAATTGGTCATCTTATCTTTTACCGTCTTTCATATTTATATCACATTTTCTCCCCCGATCAAAAATCTTAAATCCTTTGAGATTTTGGATCTCAAGTGATTTAAATATGTATGAGGTAAAATATTTGTAGGAGAAAAATGTGTCCGATTTTATATGATAAAGAAAATTGACAACACAGATGTTTCCCCTTTTCACAAGGGAAACCATAGTACAAATCCTAGCACTATTACATGTATTACAGTTGTCCATATTTATTACACCACATATTACACAAAGTTAAAAAAAACATAAACGGTATCCCGAAGAAGTCTTCATTCAGTTCTCTGAAGAAGTTTGTAGTGACCATCACGGAGCCTTCCACCAACAAAACTTTCAAGGCTGCGGAAGATCCTTCTGGTCTTGAGTCTTCGTCTGATTGCGGCAATGAAATGTTCACATCTCTTCACATCATCCTCACCAAAAATGGTTTTAATCCAAGATTTCATATCAAGTTTGGCTTCTTTCACTCTGGTGTCAAGTTCTTCTTCGACCATTTTGAGCGTACCATCACTAAACTTGTAGAGTTCACATAGACGCATAAGCATACGCGATCCATATCTGTCGGTGAAGATGACGGCTCTAGGGGTGTCAAGAACTTTGTATTCTCGATGAAATTCATGCCCAACTGCATTCCATTGAGGACTTGTGAGGTTGACCCTGGTTTGGTAGCTTTCAATGCCAAGATGAAAGTCCTCAACTCGTTTCCGAATGACTAGGCCCCGATCCAAAGAGTGACAGTTGCAGAGAGGGCCTTTTTCTCACGCATGTAAGTGCTCGGGTGTCCTTGAAGATTTAAGAGATAGAGATCTTCAAATCATTTGGCGTAAGATGTTTGAAGTCGTTCTCTTCAATGGTATACACTTTGAGGTCAGCTCTTTTAAGGACAATCTTCTTCAAGTACTCATATCCATAGATCGGAAAGATCTCTACACTAACAACGCTTAAGATTTGTACTTTGATCCGACATTATTGCGTCTTTTATCAGCACCATGTCTTTCTATGTAGAACTTCTTCTTTTTGAACCACCGATGGGAAATACCATAAGAAGGCTGCAATATCATACTTTTGTTCTTCATTCGCCCAAATTGATCAGAACCATCCGCTCAAGCCCCGATCGAGTAGGTTGCAGCCTTCATCTTTGATATTGATAGAGCATGTCTTCTTTCCTCAGAGCGAGCACACAGAAAGTCCAAGTCGTGATTGAAGAAGAATTCTGCTTTGAATAGTCTTGACCGGGTTCACCACCAAGAGGGAGAGATTTGTTGACATTGAAGCGTGATTTGATCATCGACTTGGTCATTTAGCATCTTATGGCATTCTTCCATCCGATATTGAAGATGATTTGCATCAGAGTGGAAGACTTTGACAACTTCGTAAGCTTGACCTTCAAGATCTCTTGGTGTTATGGATGAGATGCTCTTCCGTTCACAAAACCATCTAATGAAACTTCCCATATCACCAGTGTAGTATAGAAGAGATTCTTCCGGCGGAATTACGTAATTATTGGTGATAACCGATGCCCAATTGTTGTCGGGAATCATAGAGTCGACTGGATGGTCCATGTGGGTTCGGAGAAGGAGGTCTATCTTCCACAATGCGCTTTGAATTGTGTCTCTTGAAGGAGCAACTCGGATGTGGTAGTGCGATTCCCACCATGTAAGAATCAAACCAGGTCTTCGAGGGCTTAGGAATATGCTTTGTTGATGCATCATCTTCATCCGGTTCTGAGTCACCATGACTTGAGACTCTTCGTGAACCACTTGATCATCAGGAATAGAAGTGGATGTGGAGGTGAACCTAGAATCAATCGTCGTCAGTGCAGCAAATTTCTTCGAAGTACTCGCTTGTTTGTAGAGTCACGATTGATTGGACGGTTTTAGAGGTGATGATGGTGGCTGTGATGGAGGTAAATTGGTTGTTGAAGAAGGATTACCAGCCTCCGAAGTTCCGCCTCCCGTTGGTGGAGGATCTTCGCGATCTTTGCATCCTTCATCACCGCTTCCATCACAAGCTGTCCTCCTTTTCTTTTTAGCTTCTTTTTCCCCGACGTCAACCTTAAACTGCTCATAATTATCGAACTTAATAGATTCTTCAAGAGCTTCATAGAGTTTACTGTGAACCCCATGTTTTTCCTCTTGACCTCATACATCCTATCACACGAGCTGCTCTCATCATCGGAGATGGGGAGGTCCTTGAAACGTCTAAGAAGTGGAGCCTCCATAGCCCATTCCACAACATCCTTGACTTCTCCTTCAATAGCTGCAGTAGCGGCTTCATTGAAGTTGAGGTGCTCCAATCTATAGACTCGATCCACCAGAGATTCAACAGATTTAGGAAGTTGCCTTTCCAGAGCTTCTATCCTTTTAATGGCATTATCCAGTAGTTGATCGAGTTGAGAATCGTGGATGGGAAGCCGGTGGAGCATCCACATCACAACCAAAATAGACAGGATCAGAATTGGCGACGATGTTTGTGGTGTCCTGAATGATTGAGTTGGTAAGGGAGATGGAAGTGCGAGTTGCTAGTGAAGATGCTCGACATTGGAGGAATGGTCGAAGTGTCTTCTTTGGATCTTGACAGTGTACATGGATTGTGCAGAATCTAAAGTTTTGTCATTAATGAATTGATCGCCAAAAGAGAAATCTTCATCAAGATTCTTAAGTGAGGAAAGAGAGTTAGTGGACAGATTTGGTTCATCCATCTTCAAGGTCTCATCAGATCTTGTCTCAAGGTTCTCCGCGAGGTCCTTTTGTAACCAGAGTGTCAACCTTTAGTCCAGATTGAGTCTCTCCAAGTGTAAGAGATTCCTTACGCGTTTAGGAACCTTGACCACTCCAGATAGTTCCTTAGCATGTGATGATTATGTTCTTCTATTCACCATATTGATTTGTGGTGCTTGATGGAGATGATGAGATAGTTAAGAGCATGTGAGCAGCTTGTTCGGTTTCAACACTTGCCACCCCTTTACCCTTGTCATGTGTCATTGGGGTTGGTTGTCGAGGTAGTTGAGCGGGTTCTCTTAACACAACTCCACCTACTGGAGCTTTAGCATTCTGACTTTCTAGACTTTGTCTGAATTCAAGTTGCGATCGGCATTGTCTTCATCGGTTAGCTGGTAACACTCCTTGGAATCTCAGTTTTCTCACCAATCTCCTTTTCCACATTCTTTCTCTTTACTTTCTGCTTCTTGGATACGGGTCGACTGTGGAGACCTTTCAAGTCTCATTTTAGGAAGAGAGGCATAGGATGCTTGTGAGGCGGACTTGGTCACGGAGCATTTGGTTGTAAGGAGAGGGTGTGACATCATCAGAGAGTTTGGTTGCTCTTTTCATGTATTGCTTGAAGTAGTCCTTCTTCTTGATATCTTCTGTGAGAAGATGATCATGAATTGGCAATCCAAATACTTCTTTATCCGTACCTCTAGGAACATATTTCAGGTTTCCTAAAACAAATTCATCTTACGCTTTGTGTAAAGTTGATTGAGACCTAGGAGTGAATTTATGAGTTTGTTGTGAAAGTCTTGGATAACAAGCTTAGAGAATCGATCTTTGGGAATTACAAGCTTGATCTGTTTCTTTCGCCTTGAGCATTGTTCAGAAATAGGTTCTATCGGATATGAATGTGTTCATTGATAACGAGAATTCTTCCCAAATACGATCAGAGACATTCACATCAACCCTATTAACGATTTCCCATAGGATTTGCAAGATAGGTATTCTCACTTTATCGAACCCTGAAGTTTTCCCTGATAAGCATAAGTTCAGAATGGTCGTAATAGCTCTCCAAGGTTGATACATGTGTCCGGTGACGATGTCAGATGCTCTTGAAATACTCTTCTGATAGCCCAACCCAATTAGAAATACAATCGGATCGTCGGCACTGTGGAGATTCGAACGAACGTCGTGGTAACATGGTGTGATTCCAAGAGCCTTGCTCGAGAATATCGAGAATCAATTGTGAACTCCCTATTATCCGATGCAAGAGTACCTGGCAGTGATTTTGTTCCATTGAACGGTGTTCCAGAATTGTTGAATGTAAATGGTCGGGATTGAGCATTGCTTGGTAATTGCTCCGAAGAAGTTTGTGTTTTTGAGGATGTCAATAGAAACTTTGAGAATCGGATTTTGTTGAAGCCTTTGAAGGTCCACATAATGCTTGCTTTTTCCGATAATGCACCCATTGACTCAAGGAAGGATTTCTTCGTCGAAAGAACTTTTGATAATGCCGAAGGGTAGCGCTCATTTCAGGATTGAACTTGCCATTGATGTTCGGTAATCATACCATCAACAGTAATGAGTGGGAACAGGTTAGATGATACATAGTAAGTGAGACAGCATTGAGAGCACCCTTATAACATAGAGGTAGGAACACAGAAGAAGTTCCCAACACATACGGAGAAAGATAGAGTGGCAAAGATTGCAACTATATAACAACTTTCAACTATATGATAACATACATAATTTGGATATATCAATGAGGTATAATCATAAAGATAAATGATTCATGACAAGCTTAAGGGATATAAAGGGCAAAAGAGTGCATTTCAAAGTGATCATGACATGAGCCAAGATACACATGTAAAAGTGATATAACACATATGTATGAGGCAAAAAGTAACATTTGGCAGTCGTGAGAGAAACCAAGTACCTTTTGCCTAAACAGAGATGTCATAACAGTTTACATAGAGTATGTTGATTCAACAAGTCGAATTAGGAGATCCTAAGTGTTGTGAGAGTGAGATCATCTTAAGCAAAAAAACTTTGAACATTTTAATAATCCTTGACCCTAAACATGAAAGTAAACCATGTTGCAAACTTGTAAAGACAAGTCGTCATCAAGAGTCACAAACATGATGCTAATATTTTAGCACACTAAGTCGCTATGCTAATTTGCAAACTAGTAAAGTCAAGTCGCCATGAACAGTAACTCAACCAAGTCGCTACAAAGCAGACAACTAAGTCGCTAGGTAACAAATTTGCTAACTTGTAAATACAAGTCGCTATCTGCTAACTCGCTAGCCAAGTCGCTAGAGTAATTAAGCTAGCTAGTAAAGTCAAGTAGCCATGTACGAACTAAGCCAAGTCTACAAAGCGTTAACTAAGTCGCTAGGTTATTAATTCGCTAACTTGTAAATACAAGTCGCTAACTACTAACTCGCTAACCAAGTCGCTGGAATTTAGTGAACTTATTAAGCTCACGGAGGACGAGTCGCTAAGTAGAACACTAACTCGCCATGAAGAACATTCATACTAAGTCGCTACCAAGAACAATTTAACTCGCCACCAAGAACACTTCTAACATCATCCCATCAGACCAATCCACTTAATCATACATCAATGTATTCCAAACACTATATACAAAACAATATATTCCAAGCATTTTGAACCCTTTCAATCATTATATAAGCAACAAACATATTTTTACATAGAAAATCGAACCTAAGCGAGAGAGTCAAGAAATCACACCACACGAGAACGAGAGAATCTGGATATGAAGATAAGTTAGACACTAGACACAAAAACTTAAGAGAACAAAGATAAGGGAATCGAGTCAAACCTTTTGCTAGATCGCTAAGATGAGACAATAAAACGAGAGAGAAAGAGAAGAAGAAAAAAAACAAACTTTATGAAAAAAAATGGTAACTCGTTATAGGGTAATACGCTAGGGGCATACCAAGTAACTATGATGTTATGACACAATTGGTCCTTGTGGTTTTAACGTGAGGTAAGGTAAGTCGCTAGTGCAGCATAACTTTCACTTATAAGGCAACTTTGTTCCCTATGGTATTGATGAACGAGTGGTAAGATGCAAACACAGATTATAGACTAAGCCTCTAGCAAAGAGACAATCACAGCTGGATCATCATGACTCAATTCAATATTTCAACACATGGCGATACTAATCTCTTGAGCAACATACCATCACAGCTTATAACAGGGAGAAACCCCTACCCCACATATTTCAAAAGTATAACCAACCAGTTAGTCACACTAGCAGGAAACCACCACATCATACAAATAAACAAGCATCATAACCAAAGAGTAAGCCAATGTTATATAACACTAATCTCTCCCTCAATTAATGTCATCAAAGAACATTGATTGATATTAACCAATCCCTTTAAACCACTAAGAATATATCTTTTGTTCGAACTTCATCTATGATCCCGTGCCATTATTGAATGACATTTCTAGGACCGTAGATGTTATCGATAACAAGGAGTATATTCATTATTAGATTGAGAAAAATGATAAAATGATAATTTTTTTTTTTTTTTTTTTTTATGGAAACTTGATTTATACAAAGACATGGAAGGACGAGTCCAGATTCAAAATGAATAGGAGTCAAAGTAAGAAGTACATCAACTCTGGCAAGCTATAGCTCCTGAATGAGCTACGTTCATATCCGAGGGAACCAAGTCATGAAGTTCTGATTGAGTTGAGCATTGTACGAAAAGACCGAGAGCACATTGTGTGAAGCACATGTAGACTTGTACATAGAAAGGTTAGTGACATGTTTAGTCTCACATTTAGATGCAACACAGTATAATCCAGACGTATCATTAATGGGGATCCTATTGGGTTCTACATTCTTGAAAAGTTTACCTGTGGGAATCCACATGAGGCGTGATTTAGGAATGTAAGTTCGTTTAAGTCCTGTATACTTAAATAATCTGCCAGTGGGAATCCATTTGAAGCCACAGTGAGAAGAACTAAATAAGTGCACACCCTTGTTTTGACTATTTGTTTTTTGTGATCGAGAATTTCTTAGGGGTTGATTTGTCGACTATGTTTTGCATGATACCTAGTTAAGCTTATAGCATTTTTGATTTGTGGGTGATATTCATTAGTCCTATGCTTGGGATTCATCATATCTGAACTAGGCAATGAAGTGACTGGTTTTGACAAAACAGACTTGTTATCAACTTGGGATGTAAGCTTAGATTTCAATGGTTTAGCTCTTTCAGACCTAAAGGCATTAGGTTGTTTAATAACTGTTCGTTTCAATTGGTTCTGAACCGTTGACTTTCCCAAAGTTGACGGTTTTGCAAACTTATTGTTCATCCTATTTCCGGCATACTTCTGAGCTCATTTTTAGGGCAACAATATTGAAGCTCTTATCCTGAATTTGTGCTTTGAGGTCATCAATATCTTTCATCAAGAAGTTGGATTGATTGCCTAGCTTAGAGTTTGTTTCCTCAAGGTTCTTTCTTAAATGCTCATTTTCTCTTAGAAGGTTGGACACACATAGAGCTAGTTCAGAATTCCTAGATTCTAGTGTATCACTCTTCTCATGACAGTCATATTTCGGGCTTTCAAAGAAGCGATTTCGATTTCTTATGGTCGAATCTTTGTCCCGAATGGGGATTTTAGCCTGATTAATTTCAAAAATTCTCTAAATTCTGAAGTTCCAGATTACTACACTGTTTTTTGCATAAAACATTTCATCCTTATGTTGTATTTCAATTTGCAAAGAGATACGTTGTTTTTCAAGAATTGAAAATTTGTTTGAAAGCTCATCATATACCCTTTTTCAATCATGTTACTTGCATTAGATTCAGACAAAACAAAGACTGATTCCACATTGTTATGTTCGTGGTAAGAGTCATGTACCTTTTGTGAGAATTAGTGTGATCGAAAAGTGTACCTTGTTGATTGATACCTTTTCGACTGGAGAATTTGAGATCGTTGTTGTTTTCTTCATCCTTTTCCATCTCAACTGAGATTACGCAATCGCTGTCTTCACGGTTCAACTGGAATGAAGCATGACACGTCATCATTGTTCCATGGACACTCTTGACACTCATTCAATTCCTTCAACTTGTTATTCTCTTTTGCAGCTTCCTCGATGTATGTTTCCATATTACTCATGAGTTGAATAAATGAGTTTCTGAACTCATGAATTTCCATTCCCGTGTGCTTCTTGAAAGACATTCCAGTCATGGTATTATCAAAATATGAGGAGTATTCTTCCCGGGTAAGTGGCTGAAATTGGTTGAAGATGGTTTGGAGAGGCATGAGAATCATCGGTTGAGAGCTTTTCTTTGGTAATTTGAAACCTCAGTCGTTCTAGGTTAAGTAAAACAGCTCTTGTTAAGGTGGGAAAATCCTGACGAAGGATGGCACAACTTGTTCGATCCATGGTTGTAGATAGGAGTAATTTGAGAAGTCGACCGAAGTTGTTGAAACGGCTCATGGTGCATTCCACATTCTTAGTATCATCGATGATATTAAGAATGACTTATTTGAGTTGTTCGATTGATCGAAACCGAGTTATTAAGTGTGAGGCCTTCAGATGGGCATTCTGTTTCACTATTATGTGTTGTGTCATAGAGAGCAAGTACTTTGGTGATTAAAGAATGCGTGATGGCTGACATTGTGTTATTATGAATTACTCCCCAAGTCTCTAGAGAATTTAGAATCAATTCGCTACCAACTAAATAGTACTAATCCCAAGTCGCTAGAAAATACTAAACCAAGTCGCCAACACTAATTAAGCCACCACGCTAATTCGCTAGCTTTCCAATTCGCTAGCCAGATGTAAGTCGCTAAGTGGTAACTTGCTAACACTCAAGTCGCTAACAAAAATTCTAAGAAGTAATTCGCTACTGTCGCCAACAATGCAAGTCGCTAAAGAGCAACTCTACATGAGACCAAGTCGCTACCACAAGTAAACGCTACCCGTAGTGGAGAGTCCACTACTTGTACTTTAACTCGCTAGATCTAACTCGCTAGTTCCAACACCGTAAGTCGCTACAAAAATGTGAAGCAAGTCGCTACCAAGAAAATATTCCGTGAGCTAAGTCGCTAGCTTGAAAAACTATATAAACATCACTTTTCAATCCAAAACAACCCAACCAAGATGATTCAAGCTTACCAAATGAAAACCTAAACACTTTTGATGATTCTAAACATAAAAGTACCAACAAAATTCAAACTTTAACACAAGAAATCAACCAAATGATGCAAAAACCACTAAACTTTTTCAAACTCAAAAACCACCTAAAAACCACTATAAATCCAAAGATGTGCAAGATATGATCTAACCATGGCTCTTGATACCAATTGTAAGATATAAACTTTCACATACACATCATAACATTAACAAAATGAGCACATAGATGGTTTTAGAGAGAGAAAGAGTGGGACATTCTAGTGAGAGAAACTTGTGGAATATTAGTTTACCAAAGAACATCCAACCCTCTACCTTGCAAGGTAGAGGGTATTTATAGGTTACAAACTAAACGACTGACTCGACGTGTGGATCGTGGATACAGTGGGTAAAGACCCGACCTTCCTCCACGGTGTTGCACTAAACTATTTTACGCTACTAACTAACTACATAAAAACGGGACTAATGACCAATCTACGAGCTAACTAGTGTTAGATAATAGTTGGGGTGACCGACTCTTGAATACAGGAATTATTGAATTCCTAACACTTGAGATCCACGTGAGAATGCTTAATGATAACCCTTGAAGCTTCGTCATACCCAATATTGATCAAGAATTGCAGAAACGTCTCTTCAGTAGGTGCAGCAGAGAATTTAGTTAGTATGATGTCGGGAATGAGGAGAACAACCCTTAAGTCAGCAGGAGTGATGGTGAGTTGCTTGTGATTGAGCGTCATTGTCACAACATTTTGACCTTTGACCATCCGCATTGTATTCGGAATTGTGTATGTAGATCTCTCGGACAGTGGCAGTGTGAGAGCATGTTCGGTAGGGATGATTCTTTAGAACATCCACACAATGAGACATGAAGATTCCGGTGGTGAGAGTTTCAAAGTCAACTCGAGATTGTTCTTTCCAATCTTCCTGGATAGCCATTAGGGAAGATATCAGCAATTGTGAGAACCTCAGGTGCATCCACATTCATTTGAGCAACCATGTCATGATCGAAATAACATTAGCCAAAAGAACCAACATATCGAAAGACATAATGTTAGTCAACATAAGGTTTTATTGTCTAATTATTGAATGTGCAATGTCAATGATAGTTACGAGTCCAAAGTCACTTGTTTGTTCAATAGTCCAATGACGTCGCGATAAGTTTCGTGAGTTAGTTAACTTTAAGTTTTAAAGTTTATGTTATCACTTATTTAACACAACGTATTGAACGTTTAAGCTTATTAGTGACATTATTGGTTTCGTGACGTTATGATTTATTTATTTACAAGTTTGCACGCATAACAATTCATAATGAAGGTATATTCAAGGCTTATGCGTAGAAGTGGTAGCTTATGCGTAAACATGATAAGTATACGCGTAGACGCAAGCTTATGCGTAGGATCCTTACTTACGCGTAAGAAATGTTACGCGTAGGAAAAGGGGACCTTATGAGTAGAGCTTACGCGTGAGCGTAGATAAAACCTTACGCGTAAGGCTTACTCGTAGGAGTAGACCTTATGCGTAGGGTCCTTGTTTCACGCATATCCTTCACACGGGATACGCCGTGGTCCCTTTGTAGAACCTTACGCGTAATGCTACGTAAGATTTCTCTTACGCATAACATGCTACGCGTAAGGTGATCCTTATGCGTAGAGTTTCAATAACCTTGATTCTGAGTTTTACGAGTAGCAAGCCTGAAATAAAATCATCATAACATCAATTATGACACTAACATTCATTCTAAAACAGATCATGGCATGAAACTACTTAAAACGATTACGCGTAAGAATCTTACGCGTAAGACTAAACCCTAATAGTTCAAGAATTACGCATATGATTTCTAGCCATAGGATTAGCACCAAAGTTTTTTTGGGAGGTCTAAGAAGCATATAGAGTATGTTTATCCAAGTTTTAACATCAAAAGTGTCAAGAATCAAAAGTACCCAAACCGTATGAATATAAACCCTAAATTCCCATTGATGATTCATTTGAGTTTCTGGGTACAATCTGGGCTTAGATATGATTAATTCATCTTGAAAACAACCTTATATAACTATCTTTATCACCAAAAACGTTCTCATTTGAAAACACCCAAATCAACGCATAAACCCTAATTTTCAAAATCCATCAATTCGTGTATCTGGGTGTATTTTGAGGATAAAAAAGATATCATTGATGTTATTAAAACGTTTTGACACTATCCTTTTAATCACAAACACTCAAACTTGATTTGGTGTTCTTATGCATACGCGTAGAACACTAAATCGCTTGAGAGTGAAGATTTAACCGTTGGTTTGATACGAAAATCAAAACCTTTGTTTCAAATCTTGATACAAACACAAAAACACTTACAATTTGATGATCCAAAACACGGATTTGAAGATGAATTTCTAGGCGTAGGATTTGTTTGGTTATAGTAATAAATGTGAAGTGGTTGAGTTAGGTGGAAGGTTTTATTAAAAAAGACTTTGTGCTTTTGGCAATTTAAGTCCCTCCACCTTTTCCTTTTTCATCCAAGGCCATTTAACTTCCATTTTGGTTACCAAACAAAAGATTTTAAGAAAGAAACTTGACGACACTCCCCCTCGACTTAAGAAATAATGAAAGTTTATAAATTTTAGTCCGAGGAGTGTCATTTGAACCAGAAAATTTACCACCATTGATAAAAGAAACAACCGGGATAAGATAACATGCAAGTACACGGATGTTTTGAAACAGTTAAGTAGATATTTTCTCCCCCTCAACACTTGATCGGAAAAATACTGAATTTTGAAAGATTTGAGTGTTGACGGAAGGGATGTACTTGCAATGTTAAAAGAAATATAGATAGAAGAATATTTTTGTTGTTTTATCTGATTTTATATTTTTGTATTTTGTTTTTGAAAAATATTTACAAAAGAGGTTTTGGTGTTAGACTGGTTTTAAGAATGTTTTAAGAGTTCATCCAGTTCCTCTTGAGTCAAACACCTCATACCAATTCGGTGGACCAACTCATTAAACCTAGCGGAAGCTAAGGCTTTGGTGAGAAGATTTGCCAATTGGTATTCTGCTACCTACCAGTATAATTCAACAGTACCACTCGCTCCACGTGGTCCTTGATGAAGTGATATCGAAGTTACATGAGATTGCAATAGCACTCGATTGTCGCATTACATCGGGACTGTCAAATACGTAACCATAGTCTTTGAGTTGTGTTCTCATCCAAATGACTTGAGCACAACAGCGCCACATGGCTACATATTACGCCTTCGGTTGATGACAGCGATGTACAATCCCGCTTCTTCGATTGCCAAGATACCAATTTGTCACCAAGAAATTGGAGTGCTCGGTACTTTTGCGAGTGTCTAAGCATCCTGCTGGTCGTGTCACGAAAAGCTATTAGTTCAAAACGGAATCCTTCGGATACCGGATCCCCAAATTAATGGTTCCCTTGATGTATCGGAGGATTCTTTTAGCCCTTGAGAGGTGGGTTTCAGCTTGGTGCGCGCGATAACGGGAGCAAAGATAAATGGCAAAGACAATGTCAGGTCTGCTGGCTGTTTGATACATGAGAGACCCAATAATACTATGGTATTTGGTAGGGTCAACCAATTTGCCATTCAAATCAGCGTCCAGCTTCTTGGTATGTGCCATTGGTGTGGCATAAGTATCACAGTTATTCATTCCGAATTTGTTCAAAATTTCAAGGGCATATTTGGACTGACTCAAGAAAATACCACGGGGTGATTGATGAACTTGTAGTCCTAGAAAGAACGTAAGTTCACCCATCATGGACATTTCAAAATGTTTCTTCATTAGTTTTGCAAAAGCGATTGAGTACTTTTTATGAGTTGACCTAAAAATGATGTCATCCACATAAATTTGAACAATTAAAATATGTTCCGCGTGATATTGTATGAAAAGAGTTGGGTCGACCGAACCTTTGGTGAAATTATTGGCAATGAGGAAAAATGATAGCTTATCATACCATGCCCGAAGAGCTTGTTTGAGACCATACAGAGCTTTGTTCAGTTTGTAGACATGGTTCGGAAGCGCGGGATCAACGAATCCTTCTGGCTGGCTGACATAAACCGTTTCTTTCGGTTGACCATTGAAGGCAGTTTTGACGTCCATCTGAAAGACCGTTATGTTCATATGAGCCACGAACGCCAGAAATATCCGAACAACCTCAAGAGGAGCAACCGGAGCAAATGATTCTTCAAAGTCAATACCCTCTTCCTGTCTTTAACCCTTAGCCACCGGACGCGGACTTGTTTCGATAACGTTTCCTTCAGCATCCAATTTGTTTTTCCAAATCCATTTTAGACCAATGACGTAGACCCCCGTTGGTCTTTCAACCAGTTCCCATACTTCAAGACGTTTGAATTGGTTGAGTTCTTCTTGCATGGATTCAATCCAGTTATCTTTGTCATGGCATCCTTAATGTTTTTAGGCCTGATTGGCGCACGGAGTGCATAAATGCAATGTTCACCGTCGTGTGAAGACGTTGTCTCTGAACGACCGGTTGATTCGGGTTGCCAATAATATTTTCCAGAGGATGGTCTTTTGTCCATCTATGTGTAGAGGGTTGATATTGGTATACATTATGCATTCGAGGATTGAAATGGCTTGTAGATGATTCCGCGACATCAGGTGCAGCAGTTTCATTAGCAAAAGGGTTAAAGAACGCATTTGGATCAAAATCTGCAGGTGGGGGTACTTCATTGAACATCATCACCGGTTCATCATTGTTGGAAGCGGTTTGTTCAACTGTTGTGTTGGAGTCAAGTAGTGGTGCATCTTCAACTGTAGTTGTTGTAGCAAGTGTATGTATGAGTCTTATCAGGTTGCAGCGGAAAGTGGATACACCGAGCCGCACGTGCATCAATATCGTCATTGAACAAGGAGCAAATAGTCTTTCCATTTGTTGACGAGTAAGCTGAGGGCTTGTTTCAGCTGATGATGGGGTTTGGGGAAGTTTGCGGTTGTGACCGGGTTCCAAGTCTGTTATACTCAGAGAAGCCATTTCCGTAAGTTCATCAAAATGAGCATGAATCGTCTCCATAACTTCCTTTGTTCGACAATTCCAGATTCGAAAACCTTTAGAATTATCACAATATCCAATAAAGACTCCAATGTCAGCTTTGGCTTTGAGCTTTCCAAAGTCATCACGATCATTATTCGGATAGCAAAGAGATCCAAATACATGAAAGCGTTTGAGATTCGGTTTTCTATTGTGGACAAGCTCGAAAGGCGTTTTGTTGTGGCATTTTGTAATCATAGAACGGTTTTGAGTATAGCATGCAGGAGATCTGACGCCCACAAGTAACTGGGAGTTTAGCATTGATTAACATTGTTCTTGCAGCTTCCACTAACGTTCGGTTTCGTATTTCAACAACTCCATTTTGTTTTGGTATGCGTGCAATAGATGTCGATCTTTGAATCCCCACTTTCTCATAAAATTCATGAAGAGTTTGGTTAACAAATTCAGTTCCTCCTCTGCTCGATTTGTCGGACGGTGTTTGAGTGAAACGTATTTTTGTGAAAGGTGATGATCATTTGTGGAGCTTGGTCTTTGCTTCCAAGAAAGTAGACCCAAGTCCAGCGTGAATAGTCATCAACAATTACTAAGATGTAGCATTTACCATTGATCGCTTGCACGCCATCAGGCCAAACAAATCCATGTGAAGAAGATGAAGCACATCTTTGAGAGCGTGTTCCACCTTTGAAGGAAAATGAGCACGAGTGCTTTTCCCTTGTTCACAAGCTGAGCATAGGTGGTCTTTAGAATACCGAAATCGTGGGAGTCCTTCAACTAGTTTGTGTCGAGCAAGGTTGGTGATGGTTTGAAAGTTTAGATGTGAGAGACGGCAGTGCCATAGCCAGGATTTTGTTGATGTTGCCTTTGAAAGTAAGCAAATGGGAGATGAAGCAACCATGTCTTGCATAGAGATAGTGTTAAGACTTGAATTACGAGCCGACATAAGGTCGTTTCCTTGTAGATCACTTAATGAAACAAGATTTCTCCCGAAAGCAACCTCCAAATCTCCATCACGAACCTGACCTACAAAACAGATTGTGACCGAGGCCTTCCACATAATAAACCCCTGCTAATTTCGATGTTCCCATTGATGTAGTCTCCGTAGCCCATGATAGCTGCTAAGTGATCATTCCGAATCGACGGTGCCAATGAACTTTGCAATAAAGTTTGATAACAGCTTTAAGGTTGCTCTGTCATGTGTCGGGAACATCCGCTATCAACAATCAGAGAATGATCGTATCACCGCATTACATACAGATGACACAGATGGAATAGAAGTAGATGTGGAACCCGAAATGTTAGAGGGTTCTGGAGCAATTATAGTAGACATACACACATCAATAGCTTTAGGTATCTATTTAAATCCAAGTGTGTTATATATCCATTTCTGCCATCTCCAACTAGTATTTGCTTTAGTCTTAGTGAATGCACTAGGTGGTACTACATTCCTAGGAGGTGAAACTGGAGCTACAGGGACAACATTGCGTTTCTTAGAATCTAAAGAGGGCGGTCTACCAAGCACTGACTTAGAAAGATTAGTGGGCCTAGAGGTATTCCGATTCTTAGGAATCCTTAAACAAGAGATGATAGCTTTAGCAACACATTTGTCATGACAATCAGAATTCATACTTTTACGACAAATAACACAAGGTGCATCAGACTGAATATCAAAAGTGCTTAAAGGTTTAGCATTCATTACATCACTATTTCTATTACATTTGCCGGGCCGCAATATCTATAGTGGAAGCAACATGAGTCTTATTCATAGTCCTAGGGTGTTCTTCTACTTTAGCATTCCTTATTGATCTTTTCTTAGGTCGCAACTTCCTATTCTTCGTTGTAGTGCTCCTAGGTCGTGAAGTGCGGACGTTTGGAAAAGACGCAACTATTCTGGTTTCAGTAGAAGGAAGCACGTTAGCAACTTGTGATTTGGCTGTAGGGATTCTAGGTTCACGATTACTAAGTGTTACTGGTGCTATTCTCTTAATCACGGTATGCGGAAGTTGTTCATACTTTCCTAACATTTCTCTTAACTTGAGGATAGTGTGAATCGATCTTGATTTTCGTGACCTAATATTTCAAAGAAAATGCATAACTTCTTTAGTGTGTGCAAGATAATGATCAAGTTCATTTGATGCTTCATCACGAGTCTGTTTGATTAAATCAAATATGACACCATATTCCTTTTTAACTTTTACAAGTTCTTGTTCATATTTTGAGATTTGACACTTAAAAGACACGTTTTGATCATCCAGTTGCTCAATTTTAGTATCAGAAGATTTTGCACGAATAGCGGGCGATTTTGTGTTGAAAAACAAGTTGTTGATCGTGAATATCTTTTTGACACCAATTAAAATGACGTATTGCATTTGAAAGTTCGTTTGACAATCGTTTATTTTCAACTTTTAAGGACTCGACCAAGCATATTATCGTTTTCTCAACATTTACCACGTAATCAACAGTATGAGCAGAGATATAATCAAATGCATATGACAAAGAATTCAATAACACAACATTATGTACATCAGCCAGATGACATCTTCCAAGAGTCGATCAACATCTTTTCTCAACATTTTCTTTTTACGTTTAGAATTAGAAATAGATGTTTACGTTTTCAAAAGCGACCTTCATCATTCCAAGTTCCTTATGAAAGTCCCGTTCCCAAGACAATGCACAATTTTTCAAATTTTTAACATTTGGTAAAAGATTTTTCTGAAAAATATCTCTTTGTTCTCGCGCCCGAGGCGATTGAAAATGTTGAACTTTGATTTCAGAATGATATTCTATCTCATGTTGTAAAGTTTTGAGGTCACCTATGAAAAGGTCAAAATATCTAAGAATTTTGCGACTTTCGTGTTTTGAGTTTACTTCACTGATGGAAGGTAAAGGACCATAGGTTTGTGCATAATCTGGTTTGGGATTAACATTAGAAGACTCAGATGTTTTTATGATAATCCTTGGTGTGTTAGAAGAATCCGTTGGTGTGACGAAAGTGACCGCTTTTTATAATTAAAAGGTTTGTTGTAAACAACATTTTCTAATTTTGATCGACTCTCGCCTTCTGCATCTAATTCCTCTTGACGATGATATTCAACAACACTCATAACAGAATTATCAATTTTATATTCCTTTGGAAACTTCGGGATTTGGTTTGAATGCTTTGGTTGAAAGCTTAGGTTTGTAATCAGCAAGATTCGGTCCATATCCATTTGGATTGGGTTTGAAATTAAACTTTTCAATAGTCTTTGTGACCGACTCGCCATGTTTGTAAACAACAGTTTTAAACTCTTTAAGTTTGTTTTGCAAGTCGATAATTTCTTCAAGATGATCATCTATTCGTTTCGTTGAATGCTTTTTGTATGCAGAGAACTGCTTTTGACAAGTTAACAACTCAGCCTTAGCTTTTTGATTTTCCAAGGTGAGAGTGTTAATTTGCTTTTTATGTCCATGTTTCAGATTGTTCTATTTCGGACAACAAAGCATTCTTCGCGGCTAGATCACGATCTGTCTCTCTAAATATTGTTCGTTTTGATGAGATTTGGCAAGGGCTGCTTCAAAAACTTTTTCACGTTTTTCTTGAGTTTTGAAAAGTTGAGTTGCTTTTGTAAACATTCAAAATCCTTGGTTAACAGTGCATTTTTACTTTTCAAGTCCCGATTAATTGCACGACATTCTTCCACTATGGTTTGTTGGTCTTGTATTAAACGAGCAAAATCTGGATGAGGCAAAAGTTCGGCGTGTTCAACGTGAGTCACCACATGATCATTACTGAGATCCTCAAGTATAACCACATAGTCAATTTGATTATCAAGGGAAACCATTTGGTCATCTTTATCGTCAAATATAACTACGGGGTCTAGTTGAAAATCATCGGAATGAGATGTGGACGACTCATTTTGAACATTCTGAGCCTTGCCGGATTCAGATGTTGGCGGAGATATTAGATCAGAGATGAATATGGTTTGTTCGGGTACCTAAGACAAGCCATCGTGTCATACACTGGGCCTGTGTCACTCATGTGTAACTCATGCATATTAGCCATCAACATAACAAACTGCATTGGCCGTAGATCCTCCATATCATCATCGAAAGTCGCATTTGCCATAAAGCTCGTTCTTTTGTCCGTGAGAGTTCCACCGGCTTCATCCTTAAGAGCCAAAAGAAGAGCCTCTTTGTGATAAGCACTGCCCCTCGTCCTCGGCTTTGGGCATGCATTAGCCATGTGTCCCTTCTCATTGCAGTTGTAGCATCGAAGACCATTCAACCCACTTGAGCTCGATTGTTATTCCTACCCACAACATTAAACCCTTGACCACCGCCCATCTGACGACCATAACCACGATTCTGAACTTCAACTCGTCCATTGTTCACAACAGCTTGATTCCTTGTGTTAGATGAGGAACGAATACGATTGTTGGATTTGTTGGTATAACGGCTAAAAGCATTAGCAATCATGTCACACCCCCAAATTACCTGTTTTGCAGCGGAATGGAATTCCTGGGGATTGACTGTCATAGCATCACAATCACAGTTATATTGAACGACCTAAAGTGTCGTTTGAAAAGAACATCGTTTGATTTAATAAAATAATCAGAGTTTACAAAGTATAGGTCCCAAATGAAAATCATCTTGTGCGGAAATAAGTTTGTTACAATTCAAACGATGTTTTAAAGTGCATAAATCCCATGAGAGACGCGTCGTCACCACGACTCTATGATAAATCCTTATGTATGCCATGATGTGTATGCCTTAGATACCTGAGATAAAACATGCTAAAAATGTCAACACAATGGTTGAGTGAGTTCATAGAGTTTGTGTTGAAATGTAAAGCCTTTCAAAATCGTTTATGCAGCAAAGGCATTGTAAATCCACTCAGTTCCAAGTTCCGCCCATACAAAACTTGCAACTGTGTGTTCACAACCCATTGCCAAAATATGTATAGTTTATGTTCAAGCGCATGATGTCAAATGAATTCACATAATAGTGCGTATATTAATGTATTAATAGTTACTTGACATAACACATACGAGTGTTGCTTCAAATTGTACCAAGACATTTAGCTCAATGATAATACCAAGACATTTAGCTCAATGATTATACCAAGACATTTAGTTCCATGATAATACCAAGACATTTAGTTCCATGATAATACCAAGACATTTAGCTCAATGATTATACCAAGACATTTAGTTCCATGATAATACCAAGACATTTAGCTCAATGATTATACCAAGACATTTAGTTCCATGATAATACCAAGACATTTAGTTCCATGATAATACCAAGACATTTAGCTCAATGATTATACCAAGACATTTAGTTCCATGATAATACCAAGACATTTAGCTCAATGATTATACCAAGACATTTAGTTCCATGATAATACCAAGACATTTAGTTCTATGATAATACCAAGACATTTAGCTCAATGATTATACCAAGACATTTAGTTCCATGATAATACCAAGACATTTAGTTCCATGATTTATGATATAGAATATGACTAAACATTCAGTTCAGATAAACATATAGTTTGCAATTAATCATGATTGTCATAAAAATAGTTGAGCATGTATCTCCCCCAAAAGTAATTCAAAACAATTAAAAGAGTAGGGGCTATGACTCACTTGGACAATAATGCGATGGCAAAAGTGGATACACTGAAATGAGGCGCAACCTCTAACTGTGACCTATTATGAATGATATGATATGTAATAAGTCATGATGTAATGTTATGCATGCAATTCGGATGATATTTATACCACTTATGAATTTTGAAAACAATACTTCTCGTCGAAAATATAATCTTTTAACGTCTTGACCATATTTAAATTACTTTGTATGTATTTATGTTGAAATGATATCCGACGATAATCATTTAGTGATTTATTAAGAGAATATAACTTTTATAAGAAAATGTACTCTAATTTTGTTCTCCAAATGTTTTGTTCTCCAAATATTTTGTTCTCCAAATCTTTTAGTTCTCCAACTATTTTAGTTCTCCAAATGTTTTATCAAAGTAACTAATATATTTTCGTTAAATCGCCACATTTTTATAACGCCTAAACCTCATTTTTGACTCGTAAAAAGTGGAAATAACATGCTGAAATTCCAGAAAATTATATTTTTCGTCGCCAAATTGAAAAATTCATAACTTCTTCGTTATAGCTCCGTTTTAATCCGTTCAAGCGGCCACGGTTTCGTTTTAAAGTATATTTTCTAAATATCTAGGCCAAATATTTTTGTTCACTGTCGGATTTTCCAGAATTAAATTTTAAGGACAGACCCTTTTCAAAACGTGTCGAAATGAGTTTTTCTCGCGCCAAACCTATTCTAACCCATTCAAAACAACTCCGAAACTATTCTAATCCTACCATACACCTTCTTAGGGTGTCATGGGTTCCTAGACATCACCAAAAATAATATATAACAAGGAGTAATTATAGGATGGATTATTTATATTTAACACTTAAAAACCTTAAAAATCTTAAAAAGTGGTATAAACATCACATAACTTGCATGTTTCTCAAATAAAATGATATGACCATAAAAATGAATGTGAAATAATAACATGAATATGAATGCTTACAAGAAATATGATGAGGTTAAGTGAACAAAGGTTTAATCCTAAACACCCTAGGTTTTTATTTCAAAACCCAAACTAAGAGTGTGTCTAGATTGTGATGAACTTGACTTGAAAAATCTTGGTCTTTTTCTTCTTGTTTTCTCTTGGCCGAATATCAGTTAGTAAAATGAGAGAGTTTTTAGTGTTTGCTATAGAAAAGAAAATGACTAGCTACTTCCTTATTTACTAAAATGAAAGTATGGTTTCTTTATTATTTAAATAAACTAGTACATAAGTAATAAATGAGCAAAGAAAATTGTGTCAAAGTTATCATGTTGGGGAAATGGTTGGTTCGGCCTAAAATGGGGAAAAGAAGTGGGTTGGTGATTTGTGTAAGAGATTTTGAAAATGTGTAGTTTTTATATGTATAACTGTATAATATAATTGTTTTGGGCATTAAGTTAACTAGAAATAAATTTTAACGGGTCAAAATAAAATATATTGAAGTCATAAAATTTATAAAAATACCTTTCTTGCAAAATTTGAGTGAAATAATAATTACCGTGTAGTTTTTAAGAAAAACGTCATAATAATATAAATTTAACAATTTATATACAAAATAAATTTAAAACACTGGGTAAACTCATAATATTATTTTTATAAACTTAATATGAGTATAAAATATGTCAGGATAACTTTTTGGAAGTAACGGATCAAATGTTCAAAATAATTAATTACGCGATAACGTTTATTTAATATGAAATTATACGTTTAATGTAAAATGCAAAACCATGCATGAACTAATATGATGACAATGATGTTAATGCAATGTAGACTAAACCTAGTCTATATGAAATGTCCCTGATGATTGTTCATGAATTCGCAGCTAAACCATTAAGGTTATGCGAATTTGATACTCGTAAACCCAGTTTACAATAAATGATGAAATAGTGAAACTTGAGAAATGACCTGAAATTGCAAGTTGTCACATTCGCCCATCCAAAAAGGAATTCAGTCCCTGAATTCAGTTCGTGTTGGTCTCTCAGGGTTAGGGTTTGATGAGGCAAGCCTTCCCATTCTCGAGCAAAACCCTCAAAAGACTTTTTGGTAACCGATTTTTACTTAATCTCACAACTCATCAAACAAGAACTGTCATGAGAATAGGCTAAATCGGTTCGAAAACGTCTTTTGAAAATTTGGCTCGGTCATAGAATTGCTTACACATATAAGCCTACTACTCCCTTCATTGCATGATTCTTCCTGAATTAGACATAGGTGATCAGGCTATGTATAATTTAGGAGTAACTATGCAATGCTTGGACTAATCGACTCATATGATGTTTGGTGTTAAGTCAACTGGTGTAAAAATTGTGATAGGGAATGACAGGGCATTCTCCACATTGGAGTCTGAGGAGAGGATAATGGGATGGGTATTTGAAGGCATCCATGTGACAATCGATTTGAAATGAAAGTAAATCACTCCAAAAAAATGTACGTAAAAACCGCATGTAAAGTGAACATGCACTTATGATGAAATGATGAGATGCTATGATGATGTAGTTATAGTCTAGGGTCAATGATGCAACCTAGTTCTCTATAACCAAGCTCTGATACCAATCTGTCACACCCCCAAATTACCTGTTTTGCAGCGGAATGGAATTCACGGGATTGACTGTCATAGCATCACAATCACAGTTATATTGAACGACCTAAAGTGTCGTTTGAAAAGAACATCGTTTGATTTAATAAAATAATCAGAGTTTACAAAGTATAGGTCC
Source organism: Chrysanthemum makinoi (assembly GCA_910596185.1). Classification (NCBI taxonomy): domain Eukaryota; kingdom Viridiplantae; phylum Streptophyta; class Magnoliopsida; order Asterales; family Asteraceae; genus Chrysanthemum; species Chrysanthemum makinoi. Next base: position 145,396,564 of record OU343220.1, read on the forward strand.
CAAATGAAAATCATCTTGTGCGGAAATAAGTTTGTTACAATTCAAACGATGTTTTAAAGTGCATAAATCCCATGAGAGACGCGTCGTCACCACGACTCTATGATAAATCCTTATGTATGCCATGATGTGTATGCCTTAGATACCTGAGATAAAACATGCTAAAAATGTCAACACAATGGTTGAGTGAGTTCATAGAGTTTGTGTTGAAATGTAAAGCCTTTCAAAATCGTTTATGCTGCAAAGGCATTGTAAATCCACTCAGTTCCAAGTTCGCCCATACAAAACTTGCAACCTGTGTGTTCACAACCCACTGCCAAAATATGTATAGTTTATGTTCAAGCGCATGATGTCAAATGAATTCACATAATAGTGCGTATATTAATGTATTAATAGTTACTTGACATAACACATACAAGTGTTGCTTCAAATTGTACCAAGACATTTAGCTCAATGATAATACCAAGACATTTAGCTCAATGATTATACCAAGACATTTAGTTCCATGATAATACCAAGACATTTAGTTCCATGATAATACCAAGACATTTAGCTCAATGATTATACCAAGACATTTAGTTCCATGATAATACCAAGACATTTAGCTCAATGATTATACCAAGACATTTAGTTCCATGATAATACCAAGACATTTAGTTCCATGATAATACCAAGACATTTAGCTCAATGATTATACCAAGACATTTAGTTCCATGATAATACCAAGACATTTAGCTCAATGATTATACCAAGACATTTAGTTCCATGATAATACCAAGACATTTAGTTCCATGATAATACCAAGACATTTAGCTCAATGATTATACCAAGACATTTAGTTCCATGATAATACCAAGACATTTAGTTCCATGATTTATGATATAGAATATGACTAAACATTCAGTTCAGATAAACATATAGTTTGCAATTAATCATGATTGTCATAAAAATAGTTGAGCATGTATCTCCCCCAAAAGTAATTCAAAACAATTAAAAGAGTATGGGCTATGACTCACTTGGACAATAATGCGATGGCAAAAGTGGATACACTGAAATGAGGCGCAACCTCTAACTGTGACCTATTATGAATGATATGATATGTAATAAGTCATGATGTAATGTTATGCATGCAATTCGGATGATATTTATACCACTTATGAATTTTGAAAACAATACTTCTCGTCGAAAATATAATCTTTTAACGTCTTGACCATATTTAAATTACTTTGTATGTATTTATGTTGAAATGATATCCGACGATAATCATTTAGTGATTTATTAAGAGAATATAACTTTTATAAGAAAATGTACTCTAATTTTGTTCTCCAAATGTTTTGTTCTCCAAATATTTTGTTCTCCAAATATTTGTTCTCCAAATATTTTAGTTCTCCAAATGGTTTTATCAAAAGTATCTAATATATTTTCGTTAAATCGCCACATTTTTATAACGCCTAAACCTCATTTTTGACTCGTAAAAAGTGGAAATAACATGCTGAAATTCCAGAAAATTATATTTTTCGTCGCCAAATTGAAAAATTCATAACTTCTTCGTTATAGCTCGTTTTAATCCGTTCAAGCGGCCACGGTTTCGTTTTAAAGTATATTTTCTAAATATCTAGGCCAAATATTTTTGTTCACTGTCGGATTTTCCAGAATTAAATTTTAAGGACAGACCCTTTTCAAAACGTGTCGAAATGAGTTTTTCTCGCGCCAAACCTATTCTAACCCATTCAAAACAACTCCGAAAGGTTCCTAGACATCACCAAAAATAATATATAACAAGGAGTAATTATAGGATGGATTATTTATATTTAACACTTAAAAACCTTAAAAATCTTAAAAAGTGGTATAAACATCACATAACTTGCATGTTTCTCAAATAAAATGATATGACCATAAAAATGAATGTGAAATAATAACATGAATATGAATGCTTACAAGAAATATGATGAGGTTAAGTGAACAAAGGTTTAATCCTAAACACCCTAGGTTTTTATTTCAAAACCCAACTAAGAGTGTGTCTAGATTGTGATGAACTTGACTTGAAAAATCTTGGTCTTTTTCTTCTTGTTTTCTCTTGGCGAATATCGCTTAGTAAAATGAGAGAGTTTTTAGTGTTTGCTATAGAAAAGAAAATGACTAGCTACTTCCTTATTTACTAAAATGAAAGTATGGTTTCTTTATTATTTAAATAAACTAGTACATAAGTAATAAATGAGCAAAGAAAATTGTGTCAAAGTTATCATGTTGGGGAAATGGTTGGTTCGGCCTAAAATGGGGAAAAGAAGTGGGTTGGTGATTTGTGTAAGAGATTTTGAAAATGTGTAGTTTTTATATGTATAACTGTATAATATAATTGTTTTGGGCATTAAGTTAACTAGAAATAAATTTTAACGGGTCAAAATAAAATATATTGAAGTCATAAAATTTATAAAAATACCTTTCTTGCAAAATTTGAGTGAAATAATAATTACCGTGTAGTTTTTAAGAAAAACGTCATAATAATATAAATTTAACAATTTATATACAAAATAAATTTAAAACACTGGGTAAACTCATAATATTATTTTTATAAACTTAATATGAGTATAAAATATGTCAGGATAATTTTTGGAAGTAACGGATCAAATGTTCAAAATAATTAATTACGCGATAACGTTTATTTAATATGAAATTATACGTTTAATGTAAAATGCAAAACCATGCATGAACTAATATGATGACAATGATGTTAATGCAATGTAGACTAAACCTAGTCTATATGAAATGTCCCTGATGATTGTTCATGAATTCGCAGCTAAACCATTAAGGTTATGCGAATTTGATACTCGTAAACCCAGTTTACAATAAATGATGAAATAGTGAAACTTGAGAAATGACCTGAAATTGCAAGTGCTTGAGTATTGTTGTTGTTGTATGGAACCAATTGAGTTTGAGATTGTTGTTGTGAAGGATCATATGGTGTGATTGTAGCAGTTGGTTGAGTTGCTGGTTGAGGAGGATAACTGTTTTGAGCATACAAGGCAAGTTGTTGATTTTCCGGATGTGAAGGTGAAGCAATTTGAGCACGAAGAATCCTTTCCCTATCAACTTCCTTTTCATGAGGCTTCAAGTAATTGTACAACAATCCGTATGTAGAATGATGCATGTTCTTCGCTTGACGGAGAAAAATGACATACTTCTCCCATTCAGGACCAAGACTACTCAGGAACTTAGTGTTAACTGCAATTCTTGGCATGATGATGTTGTGTTTGTTCAAATCATTTATGATGTCTGAGAATCGATGATGATAAGACTCTAGTGTCTCTCGAGGTTCAATCATGAAGTGTTCATAAGCCAAGTAAATTTTGGATTCCATATCCTCCTGATTGAGTGCAGAACCTTCCATAAGAAGATGAATATGTTCCCACATCGCCTTTGCAGTCTTTTGAGCATCAACACTTCGAAGAATTGGGTTAGGTAATCCTAAAAGGATATATTGCATTGCAAGCTCATCAGCTTCATAGTGTAGAAGTTCTTTTGCATTCAGGTCTGCCGGTAGCAATGTTTGATTGTTCATCTCTTGGCGGATTAGCATTTGGATCGCCGGGTACAATGACAGTAGGCATCTGAAATGGACCTTCCAAGATAACCTTCTTTAAGAACTTTCCATGTGGTTTCTTTAGATCACAAAACCTAAAGAACCTAATCACCAATTGATCGTAGTTTCCTGGAGTGAGCATTGGAGGTCTATCAAGTGATCCAGCCTCATGAATTGATTGTTGGCTGCTTAAAGCTTCACACATCTTTGCAAACCAAGTGGGTTCCTTCATAGTGTTCCTTGATGGATGTTGGTTGAATTCATTTGTGTAGGGTTGAACTTGAAGACTTGGTGGTGGTTGAACCATTTGAGGTTGTGGGATTGCAGCAAGTTGTGGAGTATGTTGTTGATTAAATTGTTGTTGATAAATTGCTTGTTGTTGAGTCCATTGTTGATGTTGTGGACTTAGTTGTTGTTGTCGTTGAGAATAAGTGTAAGGGAAATAGTTAGAGTATGGTGGTTGTGACATGTTGAAAACTTGTGTTGGTAAAAATGGATCTTTGTAGTCGAATGAACCTTTGTTTATGAAGTATCCTTAGGCGTAGAAATCACAATAAACCAAGTAGGACTTATCTATTAAAAACACCAAAGTTACGCGTAACGAGATAGAGTTACTGCGTAGTTTTTAGCTTTACGCGTAGCAGCGGGAAAAAGACTAAAGTTATGCGTAAGCAGTTAAGTTAGGTAGAAAACTTAGGCGTAGGATTACCTTATGCGTAAGACTAGGCTTAGGCGTAAGATGAAGCTTATGCGTAGGATTTTTTCGCGTAAGCTTATGCTTATGCGCGTAAGTTTAGGGTTTTAGCCAAGTGACCTTTTACACTATCACAGGTGCGATTAAAAGATATCCCAAGTCGACGTATTTTCAGCTTATCCAAGCAAGAAAAACACGGAGTAAACCACTCGAAGATCAAACCAAGGATAAAGTTACGCGTAAAACTAGGGTTTATTGTAGCTTTACTCGTAAAAATGATTTTGCCCAAAGATGTTTCTAAACCAGATTTTTGTGATGAGATAGCTTCAATATCACCAAAATAACACAAAAGTGTGAAACTTGATGACCAAAACTCCTAAAAGCTCAAGTTACGCGTGGGATGAAACCCTCGTACAAAAACAAGCTTAAAAAGCGTAGATCCACGCGTAAAAAGTTTGAAACTTTTTTGCCAAAAAGTTATTTTAACACCTTAAAACATTGAAAGTACAAGAATCTTGGATTAAATAATGTAAAAAACAAGTTTTTAAGCGAACCAAAGTATCTCAGACATTTTTACGCGTAGGACCGAAACCTACTTCAAAAACAAATACGATTCACCCAACTAGTAGGCGATTGATACCACTGTTAGGTCACTAGTTTTACAACACAAGCATCAATACAAGAGATAGATGGAGAAGAGATCGGTTGAATAACACACAAACACACACACACGTACAAGTATGAAAGGTTAGGCGTAGAGTGTGAATGAAAGAGTAAATTGAACAACCAACCCTCAAGTGAGGGTTTACATGAGGTATTTATAGGAGGGAAGCTAGGGCAACACTCCTAGTTCCCATCCTTTTCCTTATTGGGCTAGGCCTAGGTTTATGGGCCTTCTACATAAGCCTAAGGCTAAATACTAACATAAAGGCCATATTAAGCTAACTATTACACATTAATTACTAACACTTGAATTAAGGTTTAGGAGTGATTCCAACATTGAAGAAGGAGACCCTCTCCCTAGTCTCCGACATAGGAACCAAATATGTACTATTGAGTCTAGAGCCACGAGATCATCAATAAATCTCATTAGGACACTTTCAATGAAGACTCTCTGTTTCACATAATGTGGAAAGAAAGATTATATCTTATGAGTCCTACGCATTATCCTTGTGGTATTGCCAGAACATCCGAGTGATATGCATACATGTTCACAATGAAGATGGAAAGCCTTCTGGAGCCAACATCAAACAAGCTCCTGGTAGGTGGCATGTGAGATCTATCCAATAGATCAACCATGTGACAACTGAACAGAAACAATGGAGCGATTCAATCTTTTGAATCAATCCTGGTTCAGGTTATGGATTGACGGATACCTTTGAAAACCGGTCGTTGTGCTTAAAAATTCTTTTCTTTAGCACATCGACTATGTACTTATTTCTCAAAATAAAAGGTGTTTATGATTGATAATTGATTTTCATTAAAACCTTCGTTGTATTGCAAAAACAATTTCTATTGAGCAATACACGATTGTTTTTCAAATCTTTTTTTTAACAATCAGTGAATTTCGGGTTCACTCACGTGTTGTCTTCTTTGAGACGTTCCGGTTTGAGAACGACTAGAGCGGTACCGCGAAACCACCGGCAAGGAAATTCTTCGAATTATACCCGATCACAAATGCTTGTATGTGATCAACGGGAACCGTGGGCCGTGTACCTCAATTCATCGAAAGTGATCAAAGACACTTTCGTGCGCTTTGTTGCTTAACTGTCTTATCACGGTACACCCGACATTTGCAGCTGATCAGAATGAAGCGGTCAATCCATAGCCGCATGCTCACTCAACACATTCATTTCTAAAGAAATCATGATTAGTGCATCAATGACTCTGATATTTTCACTCCATGTTTCGCTATACTGCGCCAATATCATGAATCAACTAAAAGCTTCCGCTACTCTGATAAGAATATATCATGAACCAGAATGTGAGCATGTCGGTCCAAATGTCACAACATCACATAATACCAACTCCACAATGGATGAGTCGAGACTAATGTGGTGATGATCTCAAAGCTGGCTCAAAACTCATTATCACGTGGATCTGTTAAAGACCTCCACTCAGATTATCCAAACATGCGAAAATGAAGAATCAAAGACTACGAGCTATAGAACAAAGAACATGAACAAGAATCCAAGAACAATCTCAATGTAATATCTGTTTGTATTCTATGTAATTTTAATGTGTGTTTGAGGTGACCTCCCTTAGGGGGAGATTGTTAGGATTTGGAAAATCCAGTAGTTAAAGTGTCGGTCACCTCAAGTATTTGTAATCGTTAGAAAGCTCGTAGTCGTAGTTATTTGAATTTAAGTAGTATTTAGTTTAGTAACACCGTGGAGGACGGACGGGTCTTTACCCACTGTATGCCTGATCCATAGCCCGTCAGGTGGCGTTTTATTGTAAGACTATAAATACTCTCTACCTCCCAAGGTAGAGAGTTGGAGCTCATAATAAGATTTTTCTTTCTCTCACTAAAGTTCCCAACTCTCTTCCATTTCTCTCTCTAGAACTTTCTCTCTCTAAACACATTGTACGCCTCATATGGTTATAGTTTAGTGTATTTGTGAAATCCAATATGTTACAGGCTTATGCAACACTCCCGGAACGTTCCAAAGGTGCATGATGGCTATTTTTCACGACATGATCGAGAAGTCTATGGAAGTTTTTATGGATGATTTCTCGGTTTATGGAGATTCTTTCACGTCTTGCCTCTCTCATCTAGACCACATGCTTAAATGGTGTGAAGACACCAATTTGGTCTTGAATTGGGAGAATTACCACTTCATGGTTCGAGAGGGCATTGTCCTCGGCCATAAGATTTCAAAATCTGGGATTGAGGTCGACCAAGATAAAGTCGACGTTATAGCTAAACTCCCTCGTCCCACTACCATCAAAGGTATTCGGAGTTTTTTGGGTCACGCCAATCGCCGTTTCGTTCAAGATTTCTCTAAGATAGCTCGCCCTCTGACCCATCTCCTCGAGAAGGATGCTCCGTTTATCTTCACCGATGAATGCGTTGAAGCATTTAATTTTCTCTAAAAGAAATTAATTGAGGCTTCAATCTTAGTTGCCCCCGATTGGGATTTGCCTTTCGAACTAATTTGTGATGCAAGTGATTACGCAATTGGGGCAGTCTTGGGGCAACGAAATTCAAAACATTTTCAACCCATACACTATGCGAGTAAGACATTGTCTGAGGCCCAACACAATTATATGACTACTGAAAAATGAATTATTGGCCGTTGTTTATGCTTTCGAGAAATTTAGACCCTACCTTGTCTTATCGAAGACCATAGTGTATACCGACCATTATGCCCTTAAGTATCTTTTGGCAAAGCAAGATGCTAAGCCACGATTACTTCGTTGGGTTCTCCTTCTTCAAGAGTTTGATGTTACTATTCTTGACAAAAAAGGAGCGGAGAACCTTGCTGCCGATCACCTTTCTAGACTTGAAAATCCCCATCAAAGTGTGCTCGAGAAAAAGGAGATCATGGAAAAATTTCCTCTTGAGACACTTGGGATGATTGCTAAGAAAGACCCAACCACCCCATGGTTTGCCGACTTTGCAAATTACCATGCGGGAAACTTCATTGTGAAAGGGATGTCGTTCCAACAAAAGAACAAGTTCTTTAAAGGATTTGTGCGGATCAAGTAATCCGGCGGTGTGTTCATGGCCAAGAGGCCCTTGATATTCTTAATGCTTGCCATAACGGACCCACCGGAGGCCATCATGGTGCAAGCTACACCGCTAAGAAGGTTTTTGATTCCGGGTTTTATTGGCCAACCATATATCGAGACACCCATGATTTGGTTAAGTCATGTGACTCATGCCAACGTCAAGGGAAGATTTCGCAAAAAGATGAGATGCCGCAAAATGCTATTTAAGTCTGCGAGATTTTTGACGTCTGGGGCATTGATTTTATGGGGCCATTTCCATCTTCTAAGGGTAATAAGTATATCCTCATGGCCGTCGACTACTTGTCTAAATGGGTTGAAGCGAAGGCGTTCCCCACCAATGACGCCCGAGTGGTTGTTAAGTTTTTGAAGAATTTGTTTTCCGATTCGGAGCACCTCGTGCTATATCATGATCGCGTACCCATTTCTGTAATGAACAATTCGCTAAAGTTATGGCTAAATATGGAGTTACTCACCGTCTTTCTACCGCGTATCACCCGCAAACGAGCGGACAAGTTGAGGTCTCCAATCATGGTTTGAAAAGGATATTAGAGAGAACCGTAGGAGAAAATCGAGTTTCATGGGCCGATAAGTTAGATGATGCATTATGGGCTTTTCGCACCGCTTACAAGACACCCATCGAGTGCACCCCATTTAAGTTGGTGTATGGAAAAGCTTGTCACTTGCCCATCGAGCTCGAGCATAAGGCATACTGGGCCTTGAAACATGTAAACTTTGATCTTAAGACCGCGGGTGATCACCGAAAAGTTCAATTGAATGAATTAAATGAACTTAGGGATCAGGCCTACGAGAATTCTTTGATTTTCAAAGAGAAGACTAAGAGGATTCATGATGCTTAAATCAAAAACCGCGTTTTCAACGTTGGTGATCAAGTCCTCCTCTTTAACTCTCGATTGAAGATATTCTTGGGCAAACTCAAAACCGTTGGTCGGCCCATTCACCGTTGCTCAGGTTTTCCCGTATGGAACGGTAAAGCTTTATCAGCCCGATGGCCCAAATTTCAAGGTGAATGGTCATCGTGTTAAACATTATTTTGGAGGGGACATCACGTCTATGGTTGTCCTGGATCTCCAAACTTTCCCTAAGGACAACGAATTCGGGATCGAGTCAAGCTAGCGACTCGGTGACCAAAACGATGGCGCTTAGTGGGAGGCACCCCATGCTTATCTCTATCTTCTTTCTATTTTCTAATAAGTGACGTGAAGGGTTTAGCCTCTTTGATTTCGTGTTTGGTTGTTTGTGATGTTGTGTTTAGGATTTTCCCGATATGAAGACTCTCGTGCTAGAAGTTTGTCTTTTCTCCCTTTTCGAGTTTCATGATCGATCGATGGGAAATCCGATATCCGAAATCTTATCGACTAACGTTTATCTTTTTGCATACTTAATAAACGGCTTTTAGATTTTCGTTCTTACCCTTGCCTTTAAACATTGAGGACAATGTTTCGTTTTAGTCTGGGGTGGGTAATCTTCAATTTGATTTGACCGCACTTGCTTGTTTTTTGCCGTGTACTCTCGCAACCCCGTTTTTCCTTAGAAAATGAAAAAAAAAATTGTGCAAAAAAAAATGAGCAAAATTTAATATTTTTTGTAAGCTTTCGCTAGTTTTATGATCGAAAAGTTCTTGCTAGTCTCTTAGAAGTTACTTTAAATATGCGTTTTCTTGAAATAGCCTTTGCTAATTGCTTAGACAAGAGGCTATAAAATATGATTCTAGCTCAAAAGGCCAAGAATTTGCAAGTCTCCCTAAGTGATTTTAAATATGCGAAGCTTAAACAAGGATTTGCTAGTTTCTAATAAGTGACTTTAAAAATGCGAGACTTGAGATTATTTTCTGAAAGCATTTGCTAAGTTAATATATGTTTTGACACCTTGTTGACTTTCCGTTGGTGAGGGTAGGAATGGAATTCGACTTGACCGTGTTGAGCCCTAGCTTGTTCCTTTAACCATAGATAATCTAAAAATTATCGGTTAAGCATCCGCGGATCTCATTATTTGGGATTTTAAATTTGCGGAGATCGAGGAATGATAGAGTTACTTATGAGTTTAGATGCTAAGCGAGGAGTAGTTGGTTCTCTTTAGAGCCCATCGAAGGTACTTATGGCTTTTTGTTCCCACAAAATTGTTTCACCCCATATCTGTTGAATAAATAATTAGAGATGTTGAGTTTTCGACGATAGTTAGTTCTTTATTCTTCTTTAGAGAATCCTTGCCCATGAGAGTTGGGTACACATCAAGGTACTGTCAGTGTTGCGGTGTAATAGACAACTGATTCCTGATAGTTTGTTGCTATTATTTCTATTGTTATAAGCAAGTAGGATTCGAGCTTGGCACAAAATTAACATGAAATAAAGCCCAAATGTATTAAAGTTGAAAAATCCAAAGCCATAAAAGTTTTATGTCCGACCAATCCCATTGTCATGGACTTCTAAAAAGGTTGAGGAAAATCCAAAGTCATAATAAGACTTCTGATAAAACGGTAATCCCGTTGAGTTAGTGGTTGAAAAAGGTCCAAATTGCAAAAATGAAAATGTGCTGAAATAAGTGTTAAGCCAAACTTTGAATCGGGAGATATCTCCCTAAATCGTGCGAAATTAGGACCTTGATGTGGACCTCATTCTTGTGTGCAATGGTTTTCGAAGGAAGATGGATAACTAATTAGCGACTTAGCTTTATATCTTTATCTGAATAAAAGTTATCGCAGCGAAATTTGAAGAAATTCATTTCTCACAAAAATAAAAAAAATCTAGAGGAAAATAGGAAAATGGGAAAAAAAGGTAATTACACAAGTAACTTCCATGGGTAGTGTTAGCATCTAGAATCATATTTAACAATGATTTCGATTTTACGCTTAGTTTGGGGACTTGTGAAAAATCAGGGACGATGTATTCTATCCGTATGGTCACTTCACGCTGTGTTGTGTTTCCTACTCCGTGATCCTAAAATTTCGTTTGAAAAATGTTGGAGTTATTGATCGACATGAAAGTTCAACAAACCGTCACTCATAATTGGAATGTGCTTAATCGTAATATCTACATGTGAATAAAAAGGTAAACGAGGCGTTTTTAGAATTAAGGCTTTCTTAATCTCTTTTGAGGAATATTTGCTACTTTTCATAGGTTTAGTAGAAAGAGATTGAAATCCTTGGTTTTAGAAGCGTGAGTTGATTACATTGCGTGGGGACACGACAATCATCTCGTATGGGGTATTTTGATATGTGCTAAAACACATATCATTTCTTTATCAAATCAGACCTAAAATAACCAAGAAAGAGCCGTTTATTGCTAATATTTAATGGTTTCTTGATTTTATGCTTGTGCAGGTACGGATATGTCAAAACACGCAAAAGATAGCCAAATCAGACAAAAACCCGAGCACGAGAGATGATGAGTGCTAAAGCTGAGCCGGAAGGTCAGAATTGTGCATCTGTGAAGATTTCTATGCTGAAAAGTTAATTTCTGAAAGATATGATCAACTTTGAAGAATTGTCAGATACAGTCCCTGAACTTTCATAAATTGGCAGAATCTACCCTTGAGTTTCAGAAATGGCAAAATTGGCCCTTGGATTATTGAAGATTGGCAAGATTAACCCTTGGATCACATTTTCAGAATTACATGTTTAGTCCCTAAAAATTCAGAATTGGCAGTTTTGGCCCTTGTGCTATACTTTGGGTCTATTTTACATCCTAAGTCCAAACTATTAAAACATTTAGGCCCAAAACCCTTCAAGCCCAACACATACCCGGTTAACCCCTTTACCCGGCCATTTAACCCGGTCAATTCCCACTACTTAACCCGGTCAACGAAACCAAAATACACTAAAAAAATATAATGCGCCAAATCTTTTTTCCCAAATTCCCCCCAAACCCAGCACATGAACCCTAAAAACCCACGCGCCTAATTCACCAAATTAACATCAAATGCAAATGAAATTCATGCAATTCTCTGACACGTGACTGACACACGGATGCCACGCTGGCAATCCGTGTGTCAATCACAACATTCCTTACATGTGATTGGTTGAGAGGACATGGGCACTTGATCCAAGGGTGGAAAGTGATAGATGATTGATGGGAAACAATCCAAAGGCTGAGAGGGACTGAGAGAAAGCACAAGAACAGTTTCTGGATCCTTCCAAGGCTTGAAGCTCAAGTATAAAAGGACCCTTTCACCCACGAATTGAAGACACCTTTCTTACCTTCATTTTTAGTAGCTAAATTGTAATTTTAATTCAGTCTTTATGTTTTTAATGTTTTAAAGTTAATTCAGTTCTTGTACTCTCAGTTTTAAAGTTTTAATGAAATTTATCTTCATTCTATAAATCCTTGTTTAATCCTTGATTGTTACTGATTATTGCTTATTAATGTTGTTCAAATCATTTTAGCTTAATCTAAAAGTAATTGCAGTTTGTTTTCATCTTAATCAAAAATATAAAAAAAATCAGAAAAATAGTTGAAAAATAAAAAATACTCTCAAGCTCTTATAAGCTTATCAAAAGCTATAACTACTGTTTCATTAAACTCATTTAAGCTTATTATAGCTTATAGTGAGCTTACTTCTTTTTCAATCTCAAAATTCACTCAAATCTCAAATTCAGTCAACAATAGTCAAAGGAGATAAAATCAAAGATTATTTGGGTTATTTGCTGATATGAACATGGATTTGGGTTGAGATCAGTTAGGTAGTGGTATTTTGTGCTGTTTATCAAGTCATTGTGACTAGACTTATGTAAGTTCTGCTTGTCTTACCATTTCTATTTCATTACTTGTCATGTGCTGAATAAAGCTGCATCATTGATTAATTATTGAATTTAATTTGGTATTGCATCATTTAGGTTGAATTTAAATGTTAAGGCTACGATTTGTTGATGAGATTATGGTTGTAGATTCAAATCTAGTAGTAAGTAGCTTGCCTATCAGTTAGATTTAGGTGTGTTTGGATAGAAATCTGAGTTTGAGGATTTGATAGTGGTTAAGCTCACATTGCATTAGCTTATTTCAGGTTAATAAGAGTCAATTAGATCATAAAATTGCACCCTAGATCACTAATAGTCAAATTTAGTTTAATTAGTATCAAGTTTGCATATCAGATTAGCATTAGTTCATTAAAACTTGCATTTAGGTATAGGAGTTAATAATATAGCCTATTTCAGCTTCATTACATCATAAAACAACAAAATCATTCAAAGAATTTGATTCAAAACTGTATTAGTCAAAATTACAAATGCATTTTTAAAGTCAAAGTATCAAAAAGTGGTTTGTGCAATGAATTTCAGCGATTTTTAATTTAGTACTCGTTGGTCCAAATAAGCTGAAATTTTGGATTTAATAACTTTGATTTGGTTGTGGTTAATAGGGTTTTATTTTTATTTTATTTTAGGATTTTATAAGCCACTTGAATTGGTGCTCAAAGTAGGACCAAAGAGGGCCGTTGGCATAGTAGAGCTAGTACTGCTTTGTTGCTTAATACCTTCTAGCTTGTGCTTATTAGGGTCTATTCAGTTGCATTAGCTTAAACTTGGATAGTTTAGAACTTAGCGTGATAGCTTATGGTAGCTTATTGAGGCTTTTAGCTTAATTTCTTGTGCTTATTCATTTAAGTTCCAAATCATAGTTTCTGTGATCATTAGTTGTTTATTTTATTTTTCCTTGATTCTCAGCATTATTTTATAATATTAAGAAAGTTTTCATATTTTTTCATGCTCATTTGTTATTTTTCTGCATTTAATATCATTTTAGCACTTTTAATTAGCATTTAATACAAATAAATAGAAAAGTTCAAAAAAATATGTTTTCAATTTTCCTAGATTAAGAAAAATATAAAAAGACAAAAAAATATTTTTCCATAATTTTCCTAGTTGAAATAGTAATTTCTAGACATTTAATTAGTTTAAAATAGTTTTTAATTCATAGAAATTTGAAAAAATTGAGAAAAATACAATTCCAGTTTTGAAAAGTCTTTTGAGTTATTTTAGATTTTTGAAAAATAGTTTCATAATTTTCTCACTCATTTTCATAATTTTAGTTATTTAGTTCTATTTTTAAAGTTTAAAATTAGTTTTTAATTCAAACAAATTCAAGAAAAATCATAAAAATTAGTTTTAATTCATAGTTAATTTTCAAATATCATTTTAGTTTAGAAAATAATTTTAGATCATATAGGATTTAGATTTAGAACGAGTTGCATTTTATTTACGCTTCATTTATTGCATTTTAGTTTTATTCGTATAGGATTCCCCAGTGTAATTTCCTTTTATGCTTCCCTTGCCCCGTAGTTTAGAAAACTTCAAATTATTCCTTTTTCCCATTCAAATCCCGATAATCGCGACGTGAGTTGGAAATTCCATTCAACCCTCGTTCTGAAATCTGCTCAAAACCAATACGTTTGAGTTACCCATATACTACAAACTTCTATAATTGGTTTTCCGAGTGAATCAAAGCTTCTTTTTATCTTCCTGATCTTCAACCTCCTTCTCAACAACTATTTCCTTCTTTCTCTTTTTGGTTTCTTTTACTACCAATTGTTGATCATTCTCTTCATCGAGTTCCTCTTCAGTCTTTTCCACTTCTACCGCCTCAAGCATCCTCATTATCACTTTTATCAGCATCTTTTTCCTCTTCAATTCTTCTAGCATCACCTCTTGTAAATCTTTCAGAGTACTTTACGTTTCGATGCTTTTCTTTCTAGACGTTTCATTTGTTTCTTTCGAATCCGTTTCTTCTTGATTTTTAGTTTGTTTCTTATCTGCTTCAATCTTCATTTGCTTTTCTTGCTATGCTCTTCTCTTCTTAGCGTTTATCTGTATTTCATTGAACCTTTGAGCAACTGTTTTTGTTTTTTCTGCAATTTTTTTTTATATTATATCATTTATGATTTAGTAATTGATATATTCTCAGTACATAACGTATTTCTTTAATAACATGATAAGTACCTTTAGCAGGGCTTTTCACTTCACCAGTTGTTTTTAGTAGCGGCAATTTAGAGATTAGATTCCCTACATCATCATCTCCATCGTCATTATCTTTATCACCTACATCATCAACAATGAACAATTATTTAATATCTTTTTTGCAAAGTTAGAGGCTATGCCTGTATATTACCAAAATTCTTTATAATATCATATTTGATATGTAACATAAATTTTTTTTAGCTACTGAATAATTGTTCATTTCTGTCAAAGTCTTAGCCACAGGCATAGCCTTCGGCAAAGCCGGAGGCTATGCCTGTGGCTAAGCCTTTGCTGAAGCCTTTGCTTATCTGCACCCTAGTCAATTGACAAAGTTGAATACATCTCTATTATATCATATGTGATATTTAACATAAAATTTTTGGTAGCTACAAATATGTTACAAACATGTATTTGTGTTCGGAAATGTTGAAGGCTATGTCTGTGGCTAAGCAAATGTTAATGATTGAAAGTTTTTGCCGAAGGCTATGCTTGTATCTAAGCCAAATCCTTTGTTTCTAAGGAAATTTTTAAGTTATCACATATTTAAAAGGCTATTTTAAAAGCAAATGTTTATTATATCATATTTGATATAGAATAAAAAACAGATTTAAAAGGTTATTTTAAGTTATCATGTACTCCCACAAACCATTTTTGCATCAGCCAGCCTATTCCTTTGTCAATGTTGAAGCATCTTATGCGAGCAAAAGGCTTAGCCGCATAAGATTCCTTTGTAAAGCCAAAGGCATGTCTCGCCAATTAGTACGCATAAGATGCTTTAGCATTTGACAAAGGCATCTTATTCGGCTAATCCGTTTACTTAGATGCAGCGAATCCTTTTACTTAGCTGCAACCAAAGCCAAAGGCACCTTCCGCTGCCGAGGTTTAGCGCATAAGATGCCTTTGGCGAACATCGCCAAAGGCATCTTATGCGGCTAATCCTTTTACTTAGCTGCAATGAATGCTTTGTTGAAGCCTTTTGTGAAGTCGGGCGTGCTCATGAGGCTAAGCCTTCGCTTAGCCGCATAAGACGCCTTCGATAAATACTTCTAATCTCGCAAACCTAGCTTCTAAACTGTTAAAACCTAACTCCTAATCATAACAAAACATCTATAAACTTTTAAAACCTAACTTCTATTTGCACGTTTCTTCACAAATATGCATTTATACAGTGTAAAATTTTACTATCTTCATCATAATCGCTATAAACAGTTCAAAACATCATATAATCATAAATAACAGTTGTAGATATTGAAATAGTTGTTTAGAGTGTAAGATTATACCTCAAACCGGTTTTTTGGCCGGTTTTTTATTCTTTTTTTTGCTCGTAGTTCCTTTTTTTCTCAGTTCTTTTTGCGTGATTGTTTCAGCGTCGGTATCTTCCATCTTCTCCGGTGATGTTGATAGGTTTTGATGATTTTTCCAGTGTGTTTTTTGATCGGTGTAAAAGTGTGAGTAGTGTGTGTTAGGTAGGTTCAATGAATGTGTGAAATGAGAGTTAGAGCGCCTTTTTGTGTTTGTTGTGATTTGAAGATTATACCCTTCCGCGTTTATTTTAGTGAATAGTGTTTTTTAATCTCAGCCATTGATTAAATTTGAATCAATGGTTGGGATGTGTCCCTTAGTATGTGAGGATTATTTGGTATGCAAAATAACCTAACTCAAAAAATCCCCTAAGAATCTTTGATTTTGTTTCAATAACGGCCATATACGATATTTTTTTAGTAGGAGCTAGTAAAACTGTTTAACCCAAAGTCCCAAAGTCATAATCTATGAGGCACTTTATTTTGCATACTCAAAAATCCTTACATACTAATGGATAAATCCTCACCTTTCATCTAGTTTGATCTAATAGTGGGGATTAACCTAAGATTTAATATGTCTAAACCTAAGTCCATGTTTTTTTTTCTTTTCTTTTCTTTTTATCTTTCTTATTTATTTTCTCATTATTTGTATTTTTTTAACCACTATTTTTAATTTCAGTTTTTTTTTTTTTTTTTCTTCGGCCATAATGTTTTGTCCGCTCCGCTTATAATGCTGCCTGTTTTCACGTTTGTCCGCTTCATACGCCGCCCATTTCTTTACGTTTTTGTCTCTGTTTCGGTTTTCATATATGTTTTGTCCGTTTTCTTACGTTTTGTCCGTTTTCTTTCAGCCGCTGCTTTTCTTACATATTCGTCCTTTTCATCATACGCTGTCCGTTTTGTTACGTTTTCATCCATTTTCGCTTCTGCTTGTTAATTTTACCGCTACCGTTTTCACGCGTTTTCGTTTTACATATTAACACATACGCTCGTCCGTTTACATACGTTTTGTCCGTTTTCATAACGCCGTCCGCCATACGTTTAACCGTTTACGCCGCCCCTGCTTTCACGTTTTGGTCCGCTTATACGCTTTCATCTGTTTTCTTACTTTTACCGTTTCACACGCTTTTGTTTGTTTCTTACATTTTGTTTGTTTTCTTACGCTGTCTCTTTTCTTACCTTTTCTTCGTTTTATTACGCTTTTGTCCGCTCTTACGCTTTCCGTTCATACGCTACCGTTTTCATACGCTGGCCCCCCGTTTTCTTACATTTTGTCCGTTTTCATCGTTTTCGTCCATTTTCTTACGTTTACGCTGTTTTCTTACATTTTTGTCCGTTTTCTTACGTTTTTGTCCGTTTTCATACCGTTTCGTCTGTTTTCTTACGTTTTCGTCCGTTTTAATACGTTTTCGCTCATTTTCTTACGCTTTTGTCCGTTTTCTTACGTTTTCATCGGTTTTCATAGGTTTATAAACGCTTTTGTCCGTTTTTATGTTTTCAATTTTAGAGCTTTCATCCGCTTTCGAGACGCCGTCCATTTTCATCCGCTTTCGCAGCGTATTTTTCCGCTTTCATACGTTTTATATGCCTTTTATTCGTCTTTGTCCGTTTTCATATGTTTTCGTCCGTTTTTACAGCTTTTAACGCTTCGTCTATTATATGTTTTCATGCTTATTATTAAATTTTATTATATTACATATCTAATATCAATTGTGATATTTTATTATAAAAAGGTTAATGTCTATTATCACTTGTGATATTTCATAAACAAACAAATGTTTTTAACCTTTAATATCACGAGATATTTTATTGCTCAGATATTTTTATATTTTATCACATATATGTTTTCTAATATTTTTATAATTTTATTTACAAGATACTATCCGTCATATTTATGTCCATGTTTCCTATTATGGATGTCTCAAATTAATTGTCACTTTCTATTTTAGTAAGAAGAAAGAATATAATGAATATTCTATTTAATTGATTGAGAGTTATAGTAGACTTTTATTAATCTTTGTGCTTTTGTCCTACAATAATTTTTGGAGTAGTTTTTGTGTCTTTCATCGCAATTTATTTTTAATGCAACCAATGTTATCTATCCCTTGTGATATTATACTCTTAGTAGAAATAAAAGGGTTAAAGTCCTTAGGTGTGAATTCTTATTTTGTTCAAAAAATACAACACTTGTTTGATTTTGAGAATATTTTAAGTCTCTATTTTCATAGTTTGCTTTCTTTTTATTCATTTTGATATTTTTAAGTAACACTTATTTATCTCTTGTGATATTTTTAAGAAAGATGAAGAGTATTACACTCTTCATCATATATGTATTATCAGTTGTGATACTCAACTAAGAATATGAAATATTAAATTCATACCAAATATGATAAGAATTTAGTATTTTACCAAGTATATATGAAAGAAATGATAATAAACATCACTTATTATATTACTGTGATGATTATGTTCATTTTTCTTATTTGTGTTTTTAAAAATATTTAGGAAGATTTTTTTGTTTTATGATAATATGAAATATTAGAAAAGGTGTTTAACTGAAAACAAAATATGTTATGAAACTTTTGTTAGACTTGTGGTGGATTTTTCTATTTAATGGATACATTGTGCATATTTCGATAGGTTTTATAGCAGAATTTAAAAATATCTATGGTTGAATCAGCAAACTAAAGAAGTTATGGTTGAAGAAAGCACATATCCTTATAAACAAACTGAGTAAGATCAAACATCTGTGATATCACACATGATATAACAGGTGATATCACCTCACTTGTGATATCACATGACATCACAGGTGATATCACTGGTGATATCACAAGTGATATAAACTATGATATCACACATGCTATCACCGGTAATATCACACATGATATCACAGGTGATATCAATGGTGTTATCACACATGATATCACATGTGATATCACAAGTGAGGTGATATCACCTGTGATATCACAAGTGTTTGAGCTTCCTCAGTTTGTTTATAAAGATGTGTGCTATCTTCAACCATAGCTTATTTAGTTTGCTGTTTCAACCATAGATATTTTCAAATCCCGCTATAAAACCTATCGAAACATGCAAAATGTAATACTTTTCATGATGAAGAATGTAATACTTTTCATCTTCCTTACAGTGTTATATCACAAGAGATAAATAAGTGTCACTTACAAATATCAAAATGAAAACATATGAAAACGGACAAAAACATATAAAATCGAATGCAAAACGATATAAAAACGATGAAAAGGACAAAACGTTGAAAACGGACAAAAACGTAATAACAGAAAAAACGATAAAACGGATAAAAACATATGAAAACGAACTAAAACGATAAAACGATGAACTGTCGAGAACGACGAAACGCAATCTAAAAATGGATGACAACATATGAAAATGTCTGAAAACGTATTAAAACGGACGGAAATACATCAAAACGTAAAAATACGATACGAAACGCCTAAAACGGACGAAAATACATGAAAACCTAAAAAATAGACAAAACCGTATGAAAATGGATGAAAATAACAAGAAAACTAACGAAAACGACAAAACGTATGAAAGCGTAAAAACATATCTGAAAACGTATTAAAAATGGACGCAAACGAAAGAAAACGGACGAAAACGTATGAAAACGAACGAAAACGTATGAAAACAAACGAAAACGTAAGAAAACAGACGAAAACATATGAAAGCGGACATAAACGGGCGAAAACGTAAGAAAACAGACGAAAACGATAAAACGACGACAACGTCCGAAAAAACGAAAAAGTCTAAAATGGACGGAAACGTAAACGGGACGAAAAGTATGAAAACGTGACAAAACGTCTAAAAAACGATCTAAAACGTATATAAACGAAAACATAAAACGATGAAAACGCATCGAAAATGTCAAACGGACAAAAACGCCGAAAACGGATGTGAACGCAAAAACGGATGAAAACAGCATCGAAAACGTCGAAATCAAGAAAAAAAACGTAAACAAAAAGGACGAAAACATATGAACACGACAAAAGGTATAAAACGAATCGAAAACGTATGAATACGATATAAAACGTATGAAAGCGAAAAAACTTGAAAAAAAATGTGAATTTAAAATTAAAAGAAAATAATAAAAAATTTGAAAAAAAAAAGCATGAATTTGTAATGAAAACGTTAATTCAAAAAAAAAAGAAAAAAAAAAAAAGAAAAAAAAGAAAAGAAAAGAAAAAAAAAAAAGTTAATAAATAAAAAAGACAAAAAGACAAAGAAAAAGGAGAAAAAAAACATGGACTTAGGTTTCCATATTAAATCTTAGATTTATCCTCACCATTAGATGAAACTAAATGGATGGTAAAGATTTGTCCTTTGGTAAGCACCAAAATAAGAGTAAGCATTTGAAAATTCCTCCACAATCTATATGATTTCAACTTTGCTACAGTATTACTCACACAAGTTGAATACCAAAATGAGACAGAGGAAGGTAGTTACGTAACAAGTTGACCAAGTATTACGTGACATGTTGACCAAGTATTAGGCTCATTGACTCAGATTCATATGTACAATATGTTTCCTTGGATTATGATCAAATCTACAACCAGCCTACTTTATTGTGGTATTTTAATAACATGAAATACCCATTAATTTGTTCAAAAAAAGAAATACCCATAAATCAAACAATAGATAAATTCCTTTACGGTTCATTCTACACAAACTAAGCAAGCGTAAAACTTCAACTTTTTTATTTCGCTATGATTGTATGATATAAGTATGAATATTAAATGATTACTTTTACGTTTTGGAGTGTTACAGTGACCAACTCTGTTTTGATCCCAAATGACGTACTTAAGTTTCTTTTTGTGTGTATTTCTCTTTGTGCTCGATCTTATTCATCTTATTATTGGCTGTATTGTCTTTAGTTATTTAGACGTTTAAGATCTTGTTTATGGCATATATAACTTCAGAAATCCCACACACAGACACACACAACACACACACACCACAAGTCCATAACTGGTACAAATTATTAACTTTGTTGATTTTCCAATTGAATCTTCTCGTGTAAGACTATGTGTATGCTTTGTTTTTTTGCCCACCTCTGGGTATTAAGTGTTACACTTAATGAGACAACTATTGGGCTCAAGTAGTTTCATGACATCATAAGTATCTTCTTGAAAAACTATATATGTCCTTGGTAATCTACGTACTGTCTTGATGACATTGCCGAAAACAAGCAGAAAAATACACTGGAAATTACTATGGGGTAATTTAAGGGGAATACATTGATAAACATGATCCTATCTTTTATTTTATCTTGTTGTCCTTTCCCTAAAGATTTTATTATAAAAAATGTAGTTCGTTTGCAACAATCTTCATTCAACTAACAAGCCCACAAATGATTTTACTGTTTGTGATATATGTTGCCATAATGCAGACAGTAATGGCTGCAACAGGTAAGACGGATGCACCCATATTCATATTTGGGGATTCCACTGTGGATGTTGGGACAAACAATCACCTGCCAACATGCACGGCCGCCAAGGCCAATCATCGTTACCATGGGATTGATTTTGGTTACTCTAAACCAACCGGAAGGTTTAGTAATGGCAAAAACGCTGCTGATCAGATTGGTATTTAATTACATTCTATATTAAAGAATGATGAATTTCAAACATATGTTATCAAACATTTCCATTAATTAACTGTAATAAAATTTATCGATATGACTTAAAGTTGTACTTATGCAGTAAGGTTGTTGGGGATCATGAAGTAAGCCCACCACCTTTTCTCTCTCTTCTCACGCGTAAGGCTACGTTCAAGCGTAATTTACTTCGTGGAGTCAACTTTGCTTCAGGAGGGGCTGGCATTTTTAGCGAAACAGGCTTTGAAAGATATGTAAGATTTCTTAATTGATCCAACTGGAGTATGGTGTTCCCATATTCTGGTAGAACTAACTATATATTTCTGAAATGGTCTCATTTTATCATATTGAGTTTTTACTGATAAATTAAACCAAATAGAATAAGGTGATATGTATGGCGGAGCAAGTTCAACAATTTCCCACAGTCCGCAGTAATATCACAGAACTATTAGGTTCTACAAAGGCTGCTGATGATCTACTTCAAAATTCAGTATGCATCATCAGCATCGGAAGCAATGATCTCATTGAATATACAGTCTATCAGCTTGGTAAGATTGGACACCCCAAACAATTGATCGCCATCTCACTGAAGCCTACGCCACACATTTAGCGGTTTGTAAAATTTAAAAGATCTTTTAGCTTTTGGTATATTAGATCATTTAAAATAGCATTAAGATTTGATCAATTTAAGTGCAGAATCTCTACAAATTAGGTGCAAGGAAGTTTGGGATTATCGGTATTCCACCAATTGGTCGTTGTCCGGCTGCACGTGCAGTTTACACTTCTGGTGGCTGTTATGAAGTTTTAAATGATAATGCAAGATATTTTTACAAGACAGTGCAATCTCTCTTGTCCGACTTTACTTTGATGTACTAAGGGTTCCAATATTCTCTCGGGAATAGCTACGCAATGACCATGAATTTTACTGTCAATCCACATGGAAACCGTAAGTTTATCATATTTCTATTCATTAAGATTCCAAAAAAGAGCTTTTTATATCCGGTTTTACATAAGGTGAATTTTTTAATGTGTTCCAGGGTTTAAAGAAGTGAAAAAAGCATGTTGTGGAGATGGAGCAACTGAGTGTGATGTAGGAGCTAAACTTTGCTCGAACAGAGGCGATTTCTTGTTCTGGGATATGTTTCATCCAACTGAAAAGGCATCTGAACTTGCAGCTCTTACACTTGTTTACGGTGAAGGGTCTGAATATGTGACACCAATGAACTTTAGTAGTTTGGTGATGGCTTAATGGTTTATTTTTTCCTATCTTTTCCACATATAACTGATTGAAAGGGCCCATCGTCATTCAATGCTACTGTATTTGCAATTTCTCAGTGTGTGATTTCTACTTTGTCTAAATGTTTAAACATAGAAATAAGACATAAATCATGTCCATGGATGGACAATGAACCTCTTTGTATTTGAATTAGATTGATTCCACTTATAACTTTGTTTTCTTGTTTGTGTATCTTTAGTGTTTTTGGACTGAAACGCGTTGCTGAACATGTTGTATCGATTTTCTATTCCTTATTTTCTTTCTGGTTACTCTATATATGAAGTAACTAGAGAAAAGATATAATTTGGTGAATACTATATAAACACATATTATGATATT
Source organism: Chrysanthemum makinoi (assembly GCA_910596185.1). Taxonomy (NCBI): domain Eukaryota; kingdom Viridiplantae; phylum Streptophyta; class Magnoliopsida; order Asterales; family Asteraceae; genus Chrysanthemum; species Chrysanthemum makinoi. The sequence goes on from OU343220.1 coordinate 145,420,082, forward strand.
AAGAATAAAGTCCTATATTATTGGTATGTCTGACTTATGAACTACACGTAGATCCTCTATAGCAGGTTTTTACCAATGATTTTGGATGATTTTTTTTATTTGATTAAGGTGGTTGGTCTATTTTGTTGCTAGTCTTACCGTCCCTGATATCTTTCGACCTTATTTGGTATTGAAAGTGAAAATGTATAACCTATTCTCACAAGCTATACAGTTTCAGCTTTGCTTCATTCGTGTAAAAGCTGAAAACCAAAACAAGACATCTGCGATGTAAAAAAAAGGTTGTTACGGGACATGATCGATGACCAAATATGAGACTCGTTGACTCAGATTCACTTGAAAGAAATCGAGAAATCTGTTTCCTTGTTATATGACCAAATTTAAAGCCAGTTTACTAATTTAACATGGTTTAAAAAATATGAAAGTCTTCCACCGTAACAATTGCTGAATTCCTATACCGGTCATTCTACACAAACTGAGCACGACTAACACTTTACTTATTTAACACGTGTTAGTACAAAAAGTGTGACGGGTTTGAATGTGGATTTAGATGGCTTATTGGGCCGGGCCAATAAGCTGTCAGCGGACAAGATCTGTACTAAATCAAGTAATGAAATGATTTCCTGCACAAATGAAAGTAAACCGTTAGCCTTACCGTGGGGACGGACCCCACGATTAAGCTCCGGCGTAAGAGTAAGTAATCGTGTTTGTCAGAGAATATTGGAGTATGTGTATTAGTATGTGTGAGAAATTCATACCTCGTAATTGTGTTAGAGTCTATTTTTACAAGCGAGTCCAATACTAGGATTTCTTATTATTTCGCTTATATTTATTAGTGGCCATAGTAGGACCTTGTCGGGTAAGGATCCGTAATGATCGTAGTTGTAGTACACAATCCATCTTCCGCGACCGTTGGTTGGTCCGCTGGTAGGGCTTGTGGGAACACTCTTTAGATGGTCTGCGTGCGTCTTTGTGTATTCGGGCTATAGCCAATTTGTCATTGGGCTTAGTGGCGGCCCGATTATCATTGTTGGGCCTTGGCCCTAAATATGTGTAGCACATGTTGGGCCCATTAGGCCTGCTACACGTGTTGTACGCCATCAAGTCCCCCCAGTCTAGTTCGTTCATTGTGTGCAATGTGTTAGTTACGTGCAGTGAATGTTGCTAGACTAAAGTTCCGTGACAATCCTCCTTTCACCGCAACAGGCTGCTTTTCCACGACACTTCCTTATTAGTTAGGTGAAGTACATGATACGTGAACGTCTCTGGGCTTTTCATTCTCTGACTGATTTGACTGCGTGGGCCCCTTTTCCTGACTGTCGTCCTCATGTTTTACTTTTGATCCTATCCATTGACTCAGAGGTTTGTAGATACGTGTAATCATCTCGGATTATACTAAATTAAATATACCATGGATATAAATACCCGATTTGATTTTTACTGATCACTTTCCCTTCCACGCCTACCTTTGCTGCCATTGTTAAAACTTCTTTAAGCTTTTTCACTAAACTGTTACATTCTTCTCTGAAGAGCCTTTTTATTTTGCAGGTTAGGCTTCACCACTTGATTTTCTTTCAATTATGAGTACTATCACCGACATTTAGTCCCATCTTACCCAGAGGTCGTTTGAAACCTTTTGTGATAAATTTTAAATTCCCCCCGAGGTTCATCCGGAATTGCCCTCACCAGACCAAACTATGCATGAGAGTCCTGAGGGGAAAATTGGTCTGTATACTAGGTTTTTTGATTTTGCCAACTTCCGGTTGCCTTTGTCCGTTTTTCTTGTTGATATTCTTAGGTATTATCATATCAACATATCCAAGCTTTTCGTTATAGGAGCGGCCAAGGTTTCGCATTTTGAAATCTTATGTCGCATTCATAACGTCGTGCCAACGGTTGGTCTGTTTCGGTGTTTTTATATAAAGTCCAAGAACAAGGGGTGGTTGTCATTTAGTAAGCGTTCGAAAAGTGTCATTGTTTGTTATATGAAGCCCCTTGACTCCCTTAAAAGTTGGAATGACCACTTTTTCTGGGTTAATTCCTTTGCTTGTCCTATTACCTTTCCGTGGCTAACCGCCAAAAGTGTTATAAAAGATCCTCTTCCTAAACCCAGCGAATTTAGCGCCGATGATTATGCTACCCATGTTGCCCATCCTTCTCTGTTCTGGAAGTTTCCGAAACCCTTTCATTGTTGGGTTGGATTAAGTCGTAACTATACTTTAGATGAGGAGACTTATCCCTCATTTCCTGACAGTGATGAATAGGGTGGGTACTTGTTATATATATGTCCCTTATTTTGTTGCTTTGGAATTTGCTTTTTACTTGCTCCCTTCTTTGTGCAGTGATGGACTTGTTTGCTTTTTATCAAGGTTGTGGATCCCACCAAGGTAAAGTTCGTTGAAAGGGAGCGGTTCGAAAGGGAGCCGAAACTGTTGGATTCTACTATAGGATGAACTGTTATGCTCCTTCCTGTTGCGCCCGCTCGCTCAGAGGGCGAACTGGAAGCTAGTGTTGACGAGCTTTTTGTATCTGATGGCGGTGATGGTAATGCTGGAGATCAGTTAGTTGCAAAAGTTGTGGCTACGGATCAGTTAGTTACGAAGGTTGTGGCTCCCGTAACTAAAGATACTGCTGCTGGGCCGAAGTGGAAAAGAAAGGAAAAAGCCACTTCCGCAGGTGCTAATGAACCTTCTCATCTTGCAAAGAAGCTAAGGTATGACCACGGAACTACCAGCAGGTCTTCTGTTGGTGGTAAGTCTAGGTTCGCTCTTCAGAGGTTGCTGGTTGGGAGCGTTTTGAATGTTGAGGTTGGTGTTGAGGCTACAAGCAAAGTACTTAGTATTATGAAAGCGCTTTTATGTGAATATCAATCTAAGCTGGTTGGGAGCGTTTTGGATCGTGACGAAATTTTGGGTGGATGTTCTCTATATATCAATCTAACTTTCCACCGAAGGGATCTTCCATCTGAGCTTTTATGTGAAAGTACTGCTGAAAGTACTGCTGTGTATTTTGAAAGTACTGCTGTGCGTTATTGGTCCCCTACAAGCAAAGTACTGCTTGGACACGAAAGTACTGCTTGGAATTTGAAAGTACTGCTGATTATTGAAAGTACTGTTACTTCTCAAAGTACTGTGAGGAGGTTTCAAAGTACTGTTACATTAAAAGAACTGCAGATTTTATTGAAAGTACTGATGATTGGATGAAAGTACTGCTCCTTCTCCAAAGTAATGCTCAAGGTACTGATTCTTTCTCATATGGTTTTCGATTTAAGGGGAAGTCGAGCGTGATAATGGTTATGGATTTTTGGATGACACACACACAGAATGGTTATTTGGTTCATACACACAGGAAGAAATTTATGTTCTTAAAGGGATTCAAAAAGGCTTGTATTTGATTCATTGAATAATTGATTACGAAGATGATTATTTATCACTTATTTGAAGGTGAAGTGGAATTAATTGGTTTGTGTTCTTATCATCTAGCTTGATGAATCTGGCAATGTGTGATTTTTCTTATGATGCTCTATGCACACATTGGCTATCACTTAAAGGAGTTACATTGTAGTGCTTAGTGTCTCATACTAGTTGAGGATTCTTGTCAAGGGATTGCGGTCTACTTATATATGGTGATTTGTATAAGTATGGAGTTTCGTGGATAGTACAATATTTAAGACACAAGTTTGGGTTATTTTACTTCTTCATCAAGTTCGTTATATTTGGTTTTCTTCACAAGTAATCATTACATAAAGCCTACAGATTTTGAAGAATCATTGATATACATGCATCACTCAAGGGGAATTGTTTGATTTTTACTATTGTTGATCATTATTACTAATGCTAGTTGGAGTTTTCTACTGTTTTGAATCTATTTTTCTTATGATGCGTAATGGTGGGCGATTTGAAGCATTGGAAGTCTTAGATTGGAAGTATGATATTGGTTCGTAGTGGTCAAGATCATTATTTGCATACGTTCCCTATTTGGATAATAACAAAAAGGGGAAGAGATGTTTGAGTGACATGTTCAAGTCAAGGGGAAGCATGGAAGACAAGATTGTTTCATTCATGGTGAGATTTAATTATCTCAACTTCTGCTACTTCGTCTAGGGAAGTTCGTACAAGAATCGTGTTTGTTTTGTCATCATCAAATAGGGGAAGATTGTTGGGTCTATTATAGATTTGATGATACAAAACAAGAAGAATGAAACATGAAGGACTAAAAGTGTCAAGATGTGAACACCAAAGGTGTGTGTGTGTAGCCTAGGCATAGTGTATAAACGCCTAGGGTATTAGTTAGTTCTTAGGCGTATGTTCATGTAAACGCCTATGTTAGTATTTAGTATATTAGTGTTTTGTGGTAGACATGATGATGAAGAACTTTGTTAATAATAACAAACGATGTTTTTCTTATTCCGCTGTGCATTATAGTCGTTGTTATTGTTATCCCCTAGAGCTCATATGATCTTATCATATATTCTGAGGTGGAGTGTGACCAATGGATCCCTCCTCGATGACCCTACTGAGTGTCGTGGAATGGTTGATGAGTTTGCTCCTCCTAGGTTTTGTGCTTCAGTTCGCGGCATGGATCATGATTAGTTATTTTCAGAGTTCAACGTTGGATCTGCTCATCAATTATGTTTGGGCACTGAAGTCAGAATGCGCGCCGAATATATTATTAAGGAGAAGAGGAGGCTATCCGGTAAGTGTGATCAGCAGGCTAGGTTACTGGAAGACAAGGATAGCGAGATTGTAAAGTTAGAGGCTAGGTTGTCGCTAGCGGAGGCTGAGGCCACGAAAGCAGTTCAGCTCCGCAACCGAGTCTCTAACCTTGAAGCCATGGAGAAAGATCGTGATACCTTGGCTTCGAAGGTGACAGATCTTGAATCTTCTGCAGTTAGCAAAAATTAGTAACTTGTGGGGTTGAACTCTACCATTCTCTGAGGTCTCAAAATGATGGTCTTGTCAGTCAGGTTTGTATCTTGAAACTTAGTAATTTTGTGTATCTCTTTTTTTATTATTTGTGTCATGCCCTTCTTGGTGTAGGTGTAAGAACTGGAAGGTAAATGTTCTGGCATCCGTGCCTAGATCTCAGCGTTTGACCATTTGAAGGAGCAGCTGAAACAGTTTTAGGATGCTCAACTGAGCGTCGTTCATGGAAAAGTAGCCCTATAAAAGCTCCGCGAACTGGAATTTCCTTTGTTACTGATGTGTCCGGTGTGTACAAGTTTTAAATTTATAAAATACGAATTGCCAATTTTACCAATAACACATGAGGGTAAGTCGGGATCGTTCGCAGGGATTTGAGTGAATCTGATTAACAAGTATGAATCAGCTAAGACAATCCAAAACATATAACAACGCAAATAGATATAATGAAATCCAGATGATTAAAAACTACACTTGCTTAAACTAGTTTCTTATCCTTGATTAGTGTGATTGTGCTAACCTCTTAACATGTGGTTATAATAATTAGTTGGTGTACTAATCTAATGTTCTTACAAGTTAAACCTTCGTCAAGATTTTAGTTTATAAAAACAAGCATTAAGTTTAACCAATCAATTCAAGATCAATTCAAGTTTCATAAGTTTACTTGCACAAACTTAAACACAAAAACATCCATTTGCTTTATCAAATTGCTTAAGAAATGTTCAATACAAAAGGTAACCGATTATAGACAAAAGGCTACAATTGATTGTCAACAACTAATCTTACGACCTTTTAGATGTTTCCAATCAATCCAACTTGATAATCAAAAAGCGTTTTTATTACAACCACACCTTAGTTCCTATGTTTAATCAAGAATAATGGGTAAAAACAATCATCCATAGACAAAATGATTATAACTAGTTGAACAACAATAAGTTCTTTTGACCTCTACGATTATTATCAACTAGTCAAACTTGATTTAACAAATGTCACTATGAAACTTTAGCATAATTGGATCTTAGAATCAACTTGAAATTGAATTAAAACATGTTAACACAATCACCAAATAATCATATGATAATCAACATCATTTAAGCAAGTGTATAAAGAAACTAGCCACTCATAGCAAACATAAACATACACTCAGAACTTTGAGCATTAGAAAACATGATTAAGAGTCTTACAATGCTTGGAATAAGATTAAAAATTGTGAAGTAATGATTCCCAAAGTATTAGGGTAGACTCCTTAGGGTTTTGGCCTCCAAATGTGGAACTTCTGGAACTCCAAACTTTCTTGGACTTCTAAGGACGAATTTGAGAGCTTAAGGGCTTTGTTGGATGAGTAGAGAGAGTTGTATTGAAGTGTGTGTCTCATATGCTCACAAGAGGTCTCTATTTATACTAGTTCCAAGGCCTAGGGTATTAATTGCTGAACTTGGCCTCCAAGGAGTTAGGAAGGGACTAGAATACACCAAGGGAAGGACCTAGAATCGTTTGGATGCAAAGGGGAAATTTAGTGATGAAGATTTGGAAGAAACAGGCCCTCCAACCGGATCGGTCATATGACCAACCGATCCAGTTGGTCTTCTACAAGGGCTTCAACCGTATCGGTTGCGGGCGGAAACCGAACGGTTGGGTTGGCGTCTCAGGCACTTTTTGGTAATCTTTCAACCGATCCGGTTGCATTTGCAACCGATCCGGTTGGTCTTCCTGAGTGACGGAAAATCGATCTTTATTAGAACTTGTAGAACTTGGTTCTTCAATCATCTTGGTCTTCTATGGTACTAGAAAAACTGATTTGTTCTTGACATGCTTCACTGAAACGGGAATCTTCCAATTTTTGAACATTCCTTTACTTTTCCTTCCGTTTCCCTGCACTTGGTTATAAATACTAGACAAACATCTTTTGATGCGATTAAGCACTGAAATCATACAAATATAACCAAATAACATATACAAAAGCACACATAACGCTACTAAAAACATATACAATATGAGCGTTATCAAATTCCCCCACACTTAAACTTTGCTTGCCCTCAAGCAAATCTAGAAAAAACATCACTGGTACAAAATTATGATTACGAAAATTTTGACGCAAATCTACCAAGTACAAGTACGAGAGAAGATTCATCAATTATACTTTTTAAGATCGAAACTTTCAAGATGTTTGACAATATCCAATGATTTTCTTGCATGATTAACATTTCAAAACACCTCACGAAAAAGGAATGAAATATAATTCACTCAATCACTCAATTTTAGTGGAGTAACAAGATAAATCACACTCATTGCTCAGTCATGATTAGATTATTACCATAAGCTTGTACAAGAAACAAAACTCCACTGACGTGGCGTGAGCACCAAGCAAAAACATCTAAAGAGGACTTTTATTCGGGTTATAATGTTATGGCTTAGGGTTAAGGGTATGGATAAGGCATGGGGTGTTAATGAAATGGGTGTTAAAATAAAAATAGAATCAAGTCTAATACCCGTGTAGCTAGCTACCAAACAATCCGCAAACCAATAAATGATTATAGCTTCATTTTCTTTTCTTCGGATTTCCACAACTCTTCGCTTTGCTTCGCCATGATAATTTTTCTTCGAACATAGCACATTGGCTAATACATTCATACTTTCAATTTTTTTTAACATAAACTCTGTGGAAAACTAGAAGGGGGGGGGGGGGGTTAAATAGTTTTGCCAATTAAAACTTCCTTTTAAACTATTTAGATCGACTTATGTCAATCTATTTGGATGTGTGTTGGATGTTGATAAATAAACATATAGAAGTAAGTAATGAAAAGATAAGAGTAAGAAGCACAAAACCACAACGCGAGTATTTATAGTGGTTCGGCTACAAGGACACCTTCCTTGCCCTACTCCACTCCCCGAGACACCTACTCGAGAGTTCGTAATCACTACACGACACCAACTCCTTATGGTGGAGAAACCTTCACAACGTTGCCTACTCTTTTTCCGGTACTAGGCTATCCACCGGGTTCTTTCACACCAAGGTGAACCACACCTAACACAACGTCGCCTACCCTTTATCCGGTACTAGGCTAGATACCGAGTTCCATTACAATGGAGGAACTACTACCCCACACTACACCAATGACTAATCCCAAAGGAGACCAACTCCTTATTACAACATCATCAAGGATATCAATATCCTTGGATCTAATGCTAATCTATCTTGTACATCGAAACACACCATATCGAATGTACATCTAAGGCACCTTTCACTAATGCCTTTAGTTAGATCTTTAAGTCACTCTTCACCAATGTCTTGTGACTTGACTTCTAGGCACCCTTCAAACAAAATTTGATTGGTGCAAAACCGTCAAGTTTTTTCACGCGAGCTGATCACTTGTGAATGACCAGCCGTAAGGAACTTAAAACAGCTCACACACCAATTGCAATTTAGATCAGGAGAATACAGTGGATTCCCGGGTCGTTAAGTCCCACGGAGGATGACTGGTGTTTAACACAATCAGATGTCGAATAACCACTAAGGATAGTGATCAGCAAGGATTTTGAGTTATTTTATAAATTACAGGGACTAAAATGAAAATTAAAGGAGATTAAAAAGATAAACTATCTTAAATAAACGCTATCACTAATTTTATACTGATGTTTTTGATTTTTCTGTTTTTTAAAACTTAAATTAAAACTTACGCGACGTATAAATAAAAACGTAAAACTTACACAATATTAATCCTAAAAATATGAAAATGATATTTTTACAAACCTAATGATATAAGAAAATTTTAAGAAAAAGAAAATTATTTTTATAACTATTTATCTAATTATTATTAATTAAAAACTATTTTTAACTATTAAATAATAACCTAAATTACAAGAAAATAGGAAATAAAGCTAGAAAAATAAAATTATGACTTGGAAAAATCTAAAATAACAAAAAAGAATTTTCAAAACTATTTTTATATTTTTATGATTATTTTTCTATTTTTTATGAATTTTAAACTATTAAAAACTAATTAAATTACTAAAAATTACAAAATAAACTATGAAAAATCTGGAAAATTACTTTTTTTACTTTTTATATTTATCTAAACTTAATAAAAATGAAAAATTATTTTTTTTGGACTTTTTCTGATTTAATTGTATTAAAAGCTATTTAAAATTACCTAAAAACTGTTTTTAATTAAGAAAAATAGCAAACTGTTATGAAAAATTATGAAAATTTCAGGAAAATTCTAAAATGATATTATGAATCTAGGAAAAATAGAAAAACATGGTGTTGTGTGGAGGAAATTGAATCTGCAATACAAGTGCTTATGAAATAAGCACTTAAATAAGCCAAATGATCACCACAAGCTACAACAGTTATACAGAAGCTATAATATGCTATAAGAACTAAAAAGCAACAAATTACAACAGGCTTCAACCTCTGGATTGCAAGATTAACAGATTTGATGTTGTGAGATTATAAGCTAAAAACAGGTTCTGAGGCCTACTTTGCAGCCTGAAAATAAGCACTCAAATAAGCTAGAAATAAAAAACCAAATGTGGAGACCTAAACTAGACCTGGTTGACTATGCTTAAACCAAAAACCAGACCATGAAGAGCTAAGGTGAGCCCTGTGCAAGGCTAGCAAATCACCTGTGCACACTCAGTCAATGCTAAGCTTGTGCACAGGGGATTTGAGACCCAATCCACAAGCTCATTTGAAGCTTTTAAAAATTTGAAAAATTCTATAAAAATGGTAAAAAGCAATGAGACCAGTTGAACTTTTAACACCCAAAGTTTTACTTGATTTGGCCTAGTAATGAACCTGTGAAAAATCTTGCTAGTTGGGCTAAAAACTAGTTTTTCAATATTTTTGACTTTTAACACAGTTGTGAAACTTTGACCTTTGTAAACTTTGATTCCAACTTTTGGACAGATATTGATGTAATATGGTATAATGAAACTAAGACAAGCTACTCTAGTGATTTCTAAGCATGAAACAAGCTTTTGATTATTGAAAATTTTAACAGTTAAGAGCTTTTGACAGTTTTAATGTGAGTTTGACTATTAGCCTATGCAGAGATAAATAACTAACCAAATTGACTCAAGTGGACAATATTAAGACTACAAAGACAGGTTTCAAACTCAAACAAGAGCTCAAGCTCCTAATAACCACTAATCCAAACACCAATACATTAACTATTTTATAAATTTAAACTGAGTAAACTACTTAACTAGTATATATTATCACTAATACTGATTATAATTATCCTACTTACTACTAGTTAACAGGTTTAAAAGGTTTTAATGATCACAATCTCAAGTACACATACAAACTGCAAATTTGAAGAAAAACTGAAATTGAGAGTACCAACTTACAAGGGTCCAAGCTGTTTGTGCAGCTTAATCCAAAACCATTACTACACTATACTAATCCAAAACCAACCCATTTCAATCTCTGCAATACCCATTATCCAATTTCAAGCCTGCTTAACCAAATTTCCTTCCCTGTTGACTTTTATTGACCATCAAACCATTATGCTTAAAACTGACTTCCAAGCTTACAATAAGCTATTTCAAGCTTAAATAAACTTGTTTGGATTTGAAATTAAGCTATTTGAAGCTTGGTAACAAGATTTTGAATTGGAAATTTGCAACAGTAAGCACAAAACATGAAATGTGAATGAAAACTTGAAATGATACTTGATAACAGTTTTAATACATTCAAACAACTTAATTTTATATAATGCAACAAAGGATTACAACTTATAGCTTTATTTAAAACATGAAAATAAAAAACGACATACAAAAATTTAAAAAACTAAAAACTTGCTTTCTTCTCTGCACTTCCTCCTCTTTTATACTTTAGAAATCCTCCATGTGTCCTTCTGAGAGTATCCCACCTCTATTCTTGACCAATGGGTGAGTTTTGAGTGTGTTGGTTGTTTTTCTCATTTTGGCGGGAAAGCTACATTTGACTGTTGCCTGTGATATAGCTAGTAGGGGGGGGGTGGCATTTATTGTAGTGGGTTGAGTGATGATGAGGGGTGGAGGGTTAGTGGAGAAAAGGTGATGGGAAGGCTAGTGTGTTGCAGGCAACAGCTGGGGAAGACAAGCAGGTGGTGGCGGGATAAGGGGAAGGGTACTGTTTGTTTGACTGAGGTTGACCAAGGGTTCAAAATAGAAAAGACAGGGGTCCAAAGAGGTTAAGTGGCAGGGGGTCAAAGTAGTTTTGACAAGGCTTAGTTTAGCTTAAATGGCAAGGACTAGATTTGTAAATCTGATTTTTGAAGGACCAATCCTGCCAATTTCCCAAAGTTGTCACAAGGACTAAAACTGACAACCTTTAATAGTACAAGGACTAGATTTGACAATTTCAATTTTCCAGGGACCAAACTTGACAATTTTGAAAGTTCAGGGACCTAAGTTGTAAATTTGTAATTTTAAATCTCAAGGACTAATTTTAACAACTTAAGAATCCCTAAGGACTTAAAATGATATTTTTCTTTATTTGGTTTTACCAGGGACTGTTTTTGACAACTTTTGAAACTTGGGGGACTAAAACTGCCAATTATGCAAACTTGATACGTTTTTCACCAGATTTTGATATTTTTGCATTTAAAACACATAAAACACTTATTTGTGATATTTTTATCATTTTGATGCATTTCTGAGTGTTTTCAGATGTTTTTGCAGTTTAATTTGTACAAAAATGATGAGTATTTACACACTCATCAATCCCCCATACTAAGATATTGCTAGTCCCTAGCAATGTTTTAAGAAAAATTAATGGATTTTAAAAACTCTTTACAAAAAGCCATCACTTCTGGAGTAGCCAAATGTTTCAGTTCAAGTAAGAACTATGGTACACTGATAACCATCTGATTTATTGGCAAATCATAAACCATATAATGGATTTGATGTGTCTTTACCAGAAGCCGTTTGCTCTGGACTAGCCAACTCTTAGATAAAATATCTTTGGTGAGCTGATTACCAATTATGGTTTTTCCACTGCCTTTACCACAAGCCATAAACTTGCGGGCTAGCCAACTCTTCACTTTTAAGGATATGGTGAGCTGAATACCATACAATTTTGGGCAAATTGCAAGCCGTCAACGGATTTGAGATATTTTTACCAAGAGCCGTTTGCTCTTGGATTAGCCAATCATTTTTTTTTAGACAAGGCGGACTGATAACCAAATGAGTAAGTGTAGAACACTTACTCAAAAAAAAAAATTTTGGCCAAAAACGGGGGAATTAGGCGGTATAATTACATGATAAAATTCGTGAGAATTCCCCCCCACACTTAGAAATGAATATTGCCCTCAATATTCAAAGTACCGGCGGTTATGCCGAAACATAGAACGTAAAAGGGAAATACTACGGCCATTATTTAGTATGATTTTTTTTTTTTTTGAAACTCTTATATATATACACAACATGTGGGGCAACTCCCCCACACTAGGGTGGAACACACGGGTGAAAACCCATGTAGCATGCTACTGTTTTTGATTACCGAGTCGCTAGCTTGACTCGATCCCCGCATTCATTGGTTCATGGGGAAAGTTTGTAGATCCGGGACAACCACAGGGGGAATGTCCTCTCCAAAGTAATGCTTCAACCGATGACCATTCACTTTAAAGTTTGGACCATCGGGTTGAGATAACTCAATGGTGCCATAAGGATAAACCTTAGTGATAGTAAATGGACCAGACCAACGGGATTTAAGCTTTCCCGAGAAAATCTTCAATCTTGAATTGAAAAGAAGGACTCGATCACCAACGTTGAAAACGCGGTTCTTGATTTTAGAGTCATGAATCTTCTTTGTCTTTTCTTTGTAGATCAAAGAGTTCTCGTATGCTTGATCACGGAGTTCATTTAATTCATTCATTTGAACTTTCCGGTGATCACCAGCTGTCTGAATATCGAAGTTGGCATGCTTCAAGGCCCAGTATGCCTTGTGCTCTAGCTCAACCGGCAGATGATACGCCTTTCCGTACACAAGCTTGTATGGAGTACACCCGATGGGTGTTTTGTAAGCTGCACGGAAGGCCCAGAGTGCGTCATCTAGCTTATCCGACCAAGAGGCACGGTTTTCGCCAACCGTCCTCCCTAGAATTCTTTTAATCCCCGGTTGAAACTTCCACTTGCCCACTGTTTGGGGTGGTACGCAGTAGATAGACGGTGAGTTACACCGTACTTTTGCATGACTCTTTCAAATCGGTCATTGCAGAAATGCGTACCACGATCACTGATTATGGCTCGTGGAGTTCCAAACCTAGCAAATAGGGATTTTAAGAATTTCACAACAACTCGGGCATCGTTGGTAGGTAAAGCCTTAGCTTCAACCCATTTTGACAGATAGTCAACGGCCACGAGTATGTACTTATTACCGCGAGAAGAAGGAAATGGCCCCATAAAGTCAATGCCCCAGATGTCAAAAATCTCACACACTTGAATGGCGTTTTGTGGCATTTCATTTCTTTGTGAGATATTCCCGTGACGTTGACAAGCGTCACAGGCTTTGACAAATTCGTGGGCATCCTTGTAAATTGTGGGCCAATAGAATCCGGAATCAAACACCTTCTTGGCGGTGTAGTTGGGGCTATGATGTCCCCCAGTAGGTCCAGCATGGCAAGCTTTGAGAATGTCAATAGCTTCCTGACCATACACATCGCCTGATGACTTGATCCGCGCAAATTTTGAATAAGTAGGGGTCGTCCCCGAAGTAATGTTTTACATCTTTAAAGAATTTGTTTTTCTGTTGGGACGACATCCCTTTCACTATGAAGTTACCCGCATGGTAATTTGCGAAGTCAGCAAACCATGGGGTAGAAGAGTTTCCACGAAAAGAAACCGCATTGAGTGTCTCGAGAGGAAATGTTTCATTTATTTCCTTTTTCTCGAAAACATCTTGGTGAGGGTTCTCTAATCGGGACAGATGATCAGCAGCCAGGTTCTCAGCTCCTTTGTTATCACGTATAATGATATCAAATTCCTGGAGGAGGAGAACCCAACCGAGCAATCTCGGCTTTGCATCTTGTTTTGCAAAGAGATATTTGAGAGCCGAGTGATCCGTATACACCACGCATTTGGTCAAGATGAGGTATGGCCGAAACTTCTCAAACGCATACACCACACTATTAGTTCTTTTTCTGTAGTGGTGTAATGGGTTTGAGCTTCAGTCATAGTCTTACTTGCGTAGTGGATAGGCTGAAAATGCTTGGTTTTTCGTTGCCCCAAGACTGCACCGATAGCAAAATCACTTGCATCGCACATGAGCTCAAAGGGTAAATCCCAGTCGGGGGCAACTAGAATGGGTGCTTCCGTAAGCTTTTTCTTTAGTGTTTCAAAAGCTTCGACGCACTCAGGAGAGAAGATAAAAGGAGCTTCTTTTTCAAGAAGATGGGTCATAGGCTGAGCGATTTTAGAAAAATCCTGTATGAATCTACGATAAAACCCGGCATGACCAAGGAAACTCCTAATACCTTTGACGGTAGTAGGATGAGGTAGTTTAGCAATAACATCGACTTTTGCTCTATCTACCTCAATCCCGTTTTTTGAAATCTTATGGCCAAGGACTATGCCTTCTTTGACCATAAAGTGGCTCTTCTCCCAATTTAGACAGAGATTGGTGTCTTCACACCTTTTAAGCATTTTGTCTAAATGGGAGAGACAAGTCTGAAATGAGTCCCCAATGACCGAGAAGTCATCCATAAACACCTCCATTGTTTCCCCGATCATGTCGTGGAATATGGCCATCATACATCGTTGGAACGTGCCAGGAGCATTACATAAGCCAAAAGGCATACGTTTGTAGGCAAAAGTTCCGTATGGGCAGGTAAATGTGGTCTTCTCTTGATCCTGTGGATCAATGGGGATCTGAAAGTAACCCGAGAAACCATCAAGGAAACAATAGTATTCGTTTCCTGCTAATCTCTCAAGCATCTGGTCCATGAAGGGTAGAGGAAAATGGTCTTTACTGGTGGCGTCATTCAACTTACGATAGTCAATACACACACGCCATCCCGTAACCAATCGAGTTGGAATTAACTCGTTTTCTTCATTCGTGACAACAATTATGCCACCCTTTTTTGGAACACAATGAATTGGGCTAACCCAAGGACTATCCGAGATTGGGTAAATCAATCCTGCATCAAGAAGTTTGATAACCTCTTGTTTGATAACATCATGGATTTTTGGGTTCACCCTTCTCTGATGTTGAACTGCTGGTTTGAAGTCATCCTCCATCAAGATTTTGTGAGTACAAAATTCAGGGTTAATACCCTTAATGTCGGAGAGTTTCCAAGCAATTGCTTGCTTGTGTGACTTCAAGACCTTTATGAGAGCAGTCTTTTCATCTTTACTCAAATCTCGAGCAATAATGACGGGTAATTTATCATCACCCTCAAGAAATGCATACTCGAGATGAGGCGGTAAGTCCTTAAGTTCGACTTCAGGAAATTCTTCAGTTTTCTCAACTGACTTGACTTCCTTGTTATGAAGTTTGACGGGAGGGAGTGGAGGAGAAGTGTCCTGATTTAACAACTTCTCAAAAATAAGAATATCTCCTCCGATTAATCTCATGGTGATTAATCTCTTCGAATTGCATCACTAGTGTGAGGGTTGATGAGTGATCATCTTTAAGCAATTTCTCAATGAGAAGTATGTCCCCCTCGATGTCAATTTGAGCGTGATCAATTTCCCATGGAACAGAATCACTAGCCAAGTATGCTTCAATCTCTTCCAAGATGAAGTCGCTTCCCTCAAACGGAGTGAGAGAAGGAGTATAATTGGCTATGATAGGTTGAGAAGATGTGGTGGGATCCCCACTCACAGAATTATGAGAATAACCAAGAACTTCTTGAGAGTACTCTTCTGAAGCAACATCAATGATATCTATTCGGTTAACCGACTCAGAATCATAGTTTGAGGAGTACCTCGAAGTTTGATCAAGGTTAAAGGTGACAGCTTCATTACCAACACGTAATGTGATTTCTTGCTCAAATACATCAATGAGAGCACGGCCCGTTCTCAGGAATCCTCTTCCAACAATGAGAGGAACCCGTGGATCAGCATCGAAATCAACAACTACAAAGTCAGCTGGAAAATGGAACTTTCCTACTTTCACAAATACGTCCTCGGCAATTCCAAGAGGACGGGATATTGTACGATCTGCAAGCTCGAGAGTCATGCATGTAGGAGTAAGATCCGGAAGAGAAAGTTTCTTCCATACTGAGTGAGGCATCCGGTTTATGCTTGCACCAAGATCGGCTAAGGCAAAGCATTCAACCATTCCTGGAAATACACAAGGTAAGAGGAACTTTCCAGGATCTCCAAGCTTCTCGGGAAGCTTCTTCAAGATAACTGCAGAGCAGTTCTCGTTCAGAGGAGTTTTAGCCATTTCAAACAGCTTTTCCTTGTTGCTTAACATGTGTTTGAGAGTTGATGCAAACTTGGGCATCAACATGATAGAATCCGCAAAGCTTATGTCAAAATGAAGTTCTTGGAAAATTTGAAAGAATTTTTCCATTTGATGACCGGCTTTCTCGCGAAGCTTTTGCTCATGTAAACGTGATGGGTAAGGAATAGAAGATTTGGATTTGTGGTTTTCAACGGGACCTACAGGAGGTTCAAAACAACTCTGGATTGGATTTTGGTTTCTGGACAACCTGAGGATGGACAGTGCTGGTACTTCCGTTATTAGTAGGAAGTTCCTTGTCCTTTGTCGCCTCAGGTTCACTTTCCACTACCTTCGGGAGAGAAGAAGAAGAGGTAGTAGGAATAGCGGGTCCATTGTACGAAACACCACTTCGGTTGTGATCGCCTTTGCATCGCCCCTCGGATTAGCGATCGTGTTGCTAGGTAAAGTACCTGAGCCCGAGGGTCGATCATTTAAATATTTCTTTAATTCAGCGACTGACCAACACCCTGTTTGTCTCCTCTTGAGTCTTTATGAATTGTTTTAAAAGCTCATCAGATGTTGATACAGGAGGAGGTGGAGGGATAATTTGAGGTCGTATGTTGATTATAGCCGAATTCCCTTGATTAGGGTTCATATTTCCCTGAAATTGATTCCCTCGATTGTAAGTGTTTTGATTAAGATTTCCTTGATGTTGGAAACCTTGATTGGGTCCGGAATAGAAATTACCTTGGTTTTGATAACCTTGGTTCATTCTTGGTTGGTTCTGATTCCGGTTAGGATTCTGGTTGAAACCGGTGGTGCCGATAAGTGTTAGCACGGTAGTTTGGTTCATTTTGAGGACGGTATTGATTACCTCCTTGATTTGAAGTACCGGCTATAGCATTGGCTTCAAACGGACTACCATCGGTGGCAGTACAGTTGTAGTATGCATGAGGACCACCACAAGTAACACAAACTTCAACTTTCTTCACTTCACCATATGATGGTGCTTGTGTGAAAGTGATTTTCTTTTGGTTAGCAAGAACCAAAGCCTGAACAATATCCGTAAGTTTGTCAATCTTAGCATCGGTGCTAGATGTACTCACGGGAGATGAAGTAGAAGGTCCAGAATTAGACTGAGATTGATATGTCTTTGCTCGGAAAGGGCGGACCTGGGACTTGTTTTCAATTATTTGCAAGGCTTCTTTTGTGGTCTTGCTTAAGAAATTACCTCCCGGAGGCATTTAAAGAGTCTTGGTCACCTTGGTGCAGACCATTGTAGAAAGTATCCATTTGCATTAACTCGGTAAAACCATGATGCGGACACTTGCGGAGCAAGTCTTTGTAACGATCCCATGCCTCCTCGAATGATTCCTCAAATCTCTGAGAGAATTTCATTATCTCATTCTTAAGACTTGTAGTTCGGGACGGAGGATAGAATTCGTTAACAAACTTTGTGACTAGATCTTCCCATGTCTCAATGGAACGAGGGGGTTGTTTCTCAAGCCAATTCCGGGCTTGTCCCTCTAGAGAAAATGGGAACAGAAGAAGCTTGATAGCTTCATGTGGGACATTCTTGTATTTGATGGTAGATGCAATCTTGTTAAACCATCGAATGTGTGCATGAGGATCATCCCGCTCAAAACCATAGAATTGGCTTTGGGTTACCAGATTAAGCAAACCGGTTTTGAGCTCAAAGTGTCACCACGATGGCTGGGACAACAATGGCATCTCCGTAACCCTCGATGGGTGCTTGGAGAAGCTTATTCATCGGCTTGTCTTCGCCATTACGCAGGTGGTGGTGGTGGTAGACGTTCCTCAGTCACGGCTGAAGGAGCTGAACGTCCTCTACGTCTACGAGGAATCTTGCCAAGCTCAGAAAGTGGACTTGTAGAGCTGGAAGAACGAGTGCGCATGCACTAAGTATAAAAATCAATTTTTTCAAAACAAATGTGAGGCAAAACGACAAGTGAACTTAACCAATAATCACAAATGAAATGGCTTCTTTGAAAAAGGTACACCAAATCACAAGGACAAAAAGGCAAGTTTTAAATCTGATGTTCGGGAACTTATTATGGTCACACCCCCAGTTAGTAGGTGTACTGCCTTGATTTGCGGTGGTTGATTTTTATGTATATATTAAGTACCACTGAAAAGACGTAGGTATAGATTTGTGCTGATGGGTTTAAAAACTTTTGGACAATATTTTTGGTATCGTCTCGTTTAACCAAATCGTATTTCTTTAAGAATCACCTTAAAAGAAACACAAGCTAGAAAACGTTACGATTGTTTTGTTGTTTTGTATTTTGTTTGGTGTTTTTAACACTTTAGGAAAAATGTTAATGAACTTTTTGATTTTGTTATAACTTTACAAAAAACTTTTTACAAAAAGTGGTATATGTGCAAGTACGGGTTTGAAAATGTTTAAAACACGCATACAGCCTCCCCGGCAGCGGCGCCAAAATTTGATTGGTGCAAAACCGTCAAGTTTTCTCACGCGAGCTGATCACTTGTGAATGACCAGCCGTAAGGAACTTAAAACAGCTCACACACCAATTGCAATTTAGATCAGGAGAATACAGTGGATTCCCGGGTCATTAAGTCCTACGGAGGATGACTGGTGTTTAACACAATCAGATGTCGAATAACCACTAAGGATAGTGATCAGTAAGGATTTTGAGTTATTTTATAAATTACAGGGACTAAAATGAAAATTAAAGGAGATTAAAAAGATAAAATATCTTAAATAAACGCTATCACTAATTTTATACTGATGTTTTTGATTTTTCTGTTTTTTAAAACTTAAATTAAAACTTACGCGACGTATAAATAAAAACGTGAAACTTACACAATATTAATCCTAAAAATATGAAAATGATATTTTTACAAAACTAATGATATAAGAAAATTTTAAGAAAAAGAAAATTATTTTTATAACTATTTATCTAATTATTATTAATTAAAAACTATTTTTAACTATTAAATAATAACCTAAATTACAAGAAAATAGGAAATAAAGCTAGAAAAATAAAATTATGACTTGGAAAAATCTAAAATAACAAAATATAATTTTCAAAACTATTTTTATATTTTTCTGATTATTTTTCTATTTTTTATGAATTTTAAACTATTAAAAACTAATTAAATTACTAAAAATTACAAAATAAACTATGAAAAATCTGGAAAATTACTTTTTTTACTTTTTATATTTATCCTAACTTAATAAAAATAAAAATTATTTTTGGACTTTTCTGATTTAATTGTATTAAAAGCTATTTAAAATTACCTAAAAACTGTTTTTAATTAAGAAAAATAGCAAACTGTTATGAAAAATTATGAAAATTTCAGGAAAATTCTAAAATGATATTATGAATCTAGGAAAAATAGAAAAACATGGTGTTGTGTGGAGGAAATTGAATCTGCAATACAAGTGCTTATGAAATAAGCACTTAAATAAGCCAAATGATCACCACAAGCTACAACAGTTATACAGAAGCTATAATATGCTATAAGAACTAAAAAGCAACAAATTACAACAGGCTTCAACCTCTGGATTGCAAGATTAACAGATTTGATGTTGTGAGATTATAAGCTAAAA
The DNA here is from genome assembly GCA_910596185.1 of Chrysanthemum makinoi. Lineage (NCBI taxonomy): Eukaryota > Viridiplantae > Streptophyta > Magnoliopsida > Asterales > Asteraceae > Chrysanthemum > Chrysanthemum makinoi. Next base: position 145,439,976 of record OU343220.1, read on the forward strand.
ACAGGTTCTGAGGCCTACTTTGCAGCCTGAAAATAAGCACTCAAATAAGCTAGAAATAAAAAACCAAATGTGGAGACCTAAACTAGACCTGGTTGACTATGCTTAAACCAAAAACCAGACCATGAAGAGCTAAGGTGAGCCCTGTGCAAGGCTAGTAAATCACCTATGCACACTCAGTCAATGCTGAGCTTGTGCATGGGATTTGAGACCAATCCACAAGCTCATTTGAAGCTTTTAAAAATTTGAAAAATTCTATAAAAATGGTAAAAAGCAATGAGACCAGTTGAACTTTTAACACCCAAAGTTTTACTTGATTTGGCCTAGTAATGAACCTGTGAAAAATCTTGCTAGTTGGGCTAAAAACTGGTTTTTCAATATTTTTGACTTTTAACACAGTTGTGAAACTTTGACCTTTGTGAACTTTGATTCCAACTTTTGGACAGATATTGATGTAATATGGTATAATGAAACTAAGACAAGCTACTCTAGTGATTTCTAAGCATGAAACAAGCTTTTGATTATTGAAAATTTTAACAGTTAAGAGCTTTTGACAGTTTTAATGTGAGTTTGACTATTAGCCTATGCAGAGATAAATAACTAACCAAATTGACTCAAGTGGACAATATTAAGACTACAAAGACAGGTTTCAAACTCAAACAAGAGCTCAAGCTCCTAATAACCACTAATCCAAACACCAATACATTAACTATTTTATAAATTTAAACTGAGTAAACTACTTAACTAGTATATATTATCACTAATACTGATTATAATTATCCTACTTACTACTAGTTAACAGGTTTAAAAGGTTTTAATGATCACAATCTCAAGTACACATACAAACTGCAAATTTGAAGAAAAACTGAAATTGAGAGTACCAACTTACAAGGGTCCAAGCTGTTCGTGCAGCTTAATCCAAAACCATTACTACACTATACTAATCCAAAACCAACCCATTTCAATCTCTGCAATACCCATTATCCAATTTCAAGCCTGCTTAACCAAATTTCCTTCCCTGTTGACTTTTATTGACCATCAAACCATTATGCTTAAAACTGACTTCCAAGCTTACAATAAGCTATTTCAAGCTTAAATAAACTTGTTTGGATTTGAAATTAAGCTATTTGAAGCTTGGTAACAAGATTTTGAATTGGAAATTTGCAACAGTAAGCACAAAACATGAAATGTGAATGAAAACTTGAAATGATACTTGATAACAGTTTTAATACATTCAAACAACTTAATTTTATATAATGCAACAAAGGATTACAACTTATAGCTTTATTTAAAACATGAAAATAAAAAATGACATACAAAAATTTAAAAACTAAAACTTGCTTTCTTCTCTGCACTTCCTCCTCTTTTATACTTTAGAAATCCTCCATGTGTCCTTCTGAGAGTATCCCACCTCTATTCTTGACCAATGGGTGAGTTTTGAGTGTGTTGGTTGTTTTTCTCATTTTGGCGGGAAAGCTACATTTGACTGTTGCCTGTGATATAGCTAGTAGGGAGGGGTGGCATTTATTGTAGTGGGTTGAGTGATGATGAGGGGTGGAGGGTTAGTGGAGAAAAGGTGATGGGAAGGCTAGTGTGTTGCAGCAAATTTGGGAAGACAAGCAGGTGGTGGCGGGATAAGGGGAAGGGTACTGTTTGTTTGACTGAGGTTGACCAAGGGTTCAAAATAGAAAAGACAGGGGTCCAAAGAGGTTAAGTGGCAGGGGGTCAAAGTAGTTTTGACAAGGCTTAGTTTAGCTTAAATGACAAGGACTAGATTTGTAAATCTGATTTTTGAAGGACCAATCCTGCCAATTTCCCAAAGTTGTCACAAGGACTAAAACTGACAACCTTTAATAGTACAAGGACTAGATTTGACAATTTCAATTTTCCAGGGACCAAACTTGACAATTTTGAAAGTTCAGGGACCTAAGTTGTAAATTTGTAATTTTAAATCTCAAGGACTAATTTTAACAACTTAAGAATCCCTAAGGACTTAAAATTATATTTTTCTTTATTTGGTTTTACCAGGGACTGTTTTTGACAACTTTTGAAACTTGGGGGACTAAAACTGCCAATTATGCAAACTTGATACGTTTTTCACCAGATTTTGATATTTTTGCATTTAAAACACATAAAACACTTATTTGTGATATTTTTATCATTTTGATGCATTTCTGAGTGTTTTCAGATGTTTTTGCAGTTTAATTTGTACAAAAATGATGAGTATTTACACACTCATCACCTATAATACGGACGATCGACACCTTTCACTAATGTCTTTGTCTTGAAACTTGAGACATCTTTCACTAATGTCTCCAACACTACTTCTTAGAAGGAAGAAAAGAATCATCAACAAGAGGACTTCAGTAGTCTTGATGATGAGGAAGCATGGCAACTCATGGACTTGAGCTTGCTCGACTTCAAAGGTGGTGATCTCGCCTTTAAGAGGAACCTAGAGAATCACACAAAACAAAACTACAAACATAGATCACTTGGATCTGGGGTTAGAGAGTTTTAAACTCAGGGAGAAAGTATGTGAGAAAGGGGTGAGAAACAATGAAGAAATGGCTCACTATTTATAGAGGAAAATGTCTACTGTTCCCCGAATCCCACGGATCCCTCCCACAAGGGTTCCGTCTAGCGTAAAGCTAGGGATCCGTGGGACGCTCCTCTTTACCCATGGGTATTTTAGTTATGGGTCATGGGTTATGGGTTGATCCATGGGTCTTTTACTAGATACAATGTATCTTAAGAGTGCAATGCACCTAGTCACATGGGTATGGGTCAATACCATGGGTTATGGATATTATCCATATATGATATAAGCATGATGTTATGCAATGGGTTATGGGTCAAGCTCCATGGGTCATGGGCTTTGGGTTGTATCCAACTACATTCAATGTATTTAGTCAATGGGTTATGATACTTAAGTTTCTAGCCATTCATATTACCCAATATACTATATACTAGTTATGTGTATATTTTACCCAAATATGTAAACACTAGTTGTTGTACATATGTAATATTAAATCATAAAATCACTTATACTTGTTTTAGTGTTTTATGTGAAAATGTGAATATGTTAGAAACTATTAGTTCAAACCATTTACGTATTTTATTTGTTTCGCTAAAATGATTTTACGTTTGTTATCGACAAAACATTAGAAGATCGTAAAATATAAATAAACGTTTTTACGGCTTATTTGTATTAACAATCTCCCCCTTTTTGTTGATGACAAAACATAAAATTTATTTAGGAAAAACTAAAAATTCTTAAAAGTTTGAATTTGTAGTTTTTACTTTCTTCTCCCCCTTTTGTCGAAACAAAAAGAGTTTCGAAAGGAAACTAACACATTGTTTTAGGAAAAACATGTGAAAGAAATAAAAAATAGAGAGCAAATAACGGGAACGGGTCTCGTCTTTACTCCCCCTTGACGAGTCCATCTCTATGTAAGGGCGTCAAGAGAATAATACTAAGCAAGTTCATTTGCACCTAAGTTTGCAAAAGATTTTGTCTATGTGACGAATGTGCTCCCCGTTGATGATTGCAATTTTGCAAAGGGATGTCATGAATGTAATCCTAATATTGCAAGTAATTTGCAATGTATTGCTTTGACACAAAGCTCCCCAAGCTTTAGGGTGTCAAAGTCTTCATGTGTAAATTGAATAACTACAAAACAAAGGTTAGAAAACAAGTATAATGCACAATTTCCTGCAAATATGATCCAAGTTAGTAAAAAAAATAGTTTTCTGTATCACGGATCCCACGGTTCCCTCTTTGTAGGGATCCGTCTAGGAAAATATGAGGGATACGTCTGGCTGATGATCAATTTCAGCAATGGTGATATAACACATTATGTTAATATCAAAGTGAGATATGTATTATACAACATAATCATATACTCAGAAATATAGCAAGTAGCATGTATTTTCATTTAGAAAAACTAGAGATATGATATACATGACTCTAAAAACTAAGAAAATGATCGACTCATGACTTGGAATTACTAGACTTATCTAAGTAGCGCTTGAAACTAGGACACCACTAAAATCATCTAGCTCAAGTTTGTTTAGGTTTAATCTCGTCGAAACGTTCGAGGAGGTGATAGAACATGAAACGTTGGTCTTCTCGTACTTCATGTATCAAACTTCCAACATGTTGACAATGATAACAATCTTTGTCATGGCTAGGTAGTGGTGGTGGAAGAAATGAAATTGCTTGATGATAACGCTACACGCGTCGTTCGGGGTCAAGGAAACTTCCTTTTCTTTGAGCAAGTTTTATAACACCCTAGGCAGTGAACCTAATTGTTGTAGTGTAGTAATTAGGGTAAGCCACGGGCATTGATATCGTTCTCTAGGGGAATAGGAATGCTAGTAAGAAGTTACTATGCTAAGGTTGGGGTTGAGGAAGATTATTTTTTATCTTTTTATGTTTTTAGGAAATTGAAAGGTGCGAATCTGGGGTTTGGATTTGGGGTTGGGATTGCTAATACTCTACTTATCTAATTATCTAATCTAAGGTGTATGTAGTCTATGTCTAATTATTGTGTGCTCGTATGATAGTTTAAAGATGTGTTTACTTAGGTTTTACTACTCCTTAATTATCTCCTATTGGTGGTTGAATTGTCACGTCCTTATTCTTAGTTGCGTTGTGTGTCTAAGGTTGTAGGGTATGCGGATGTTCCCTAACTCTTTGAACTTACCAAAGGGTCTCGTCTACAAAACCCACTAGAGATAATAAACTCTTACTCTAAGGCACTCTTTGGATGGTTTAGCTTACAACTACTCAAGGAGTTATATTCTAAGGTTCAAAAAGATTTAATCAAGCATTAAGTACACAACGAATGACCTATCGAATTACTAGATCATTAATCAACTAAGATAAGAGACAACCAATCAATAATCAATAATTAAGTTTCATATTCCCTAAGCAAACACACAAATAAATTAGCCCGACATGGAGAACATGCAAGCATACACACAAATAATCAAAGACATAATTGTATTAATGAAGTAAAGAACTTATCTTGATGTAAGATAGGGTTTGGAACCCTAAAATACTGTACAAGACAGCCTTGGTTCGGTTTTTACTCCAAAAGACTACACACAAATATCGAAAAATTCGGATTCTATATATAAGATACATATGCGGCGCGTCACCTATATGGTTTGTGACGCCGTCGGGTCGCCGTCATTAGGGTTTCGTCTTGGCCACGTTAGACTTGCGACGGCGTCACCTTGTGCTTGTGACGCCGTCCTCTTCAGCTTCTGACGCCGTCTGGATTGCATCTAGGCCGTTTGAGTTCGACGGCCTACTCTTTACAACTAGCCCCGGGACGTCGTCACTTGAAAATAAGAGTTTTGGGCTCTGTCCGTCCACAAAATCTTTTCGGACGGCGGCAGAAAAGCAGGACACCCGTACCTTATGTTTTCAGCAACTTTAAGTGTCTCGATTCTGACTTTTGGCCATTTTCTTCGTATATTTTCGCCTTTTCGTCCAAATAAGTGCCATTCCAGCATTTTGCCTTCAAGAGACCTAAAAGTGAAAAGGAACGATATTAAGTAATAACGGATACAAAAGTGATCAAATAAGGGCTTAAATGACCCTCAAAAAGGTACATTTTAAAACCTTATCAAATATCCCTACACTTTTTATTTGCTTGTCCTCAAGCAAATGTGCTTTTAGCCAATTAATTTATAAGTTAGGGGTCATGAAGCATTGGTTTAAAACAGTTCATAACACATATAAGCCCCTAAAAGTCATAACAAGCACGGAAATTACATACTAGCACCTCACATGGGGTGTTTGGATACTCACATGTCTCTCGGGTGTATATGAAATATAACAAATTGGAAATGGAAGATAAACACTCATTAACCGGTCCTAGTACATAGATTACCATAGGCTTGAGACCAGATCAAACCTCCATCGCTTTGGCGTAAGCACCTAGGAAAGACTATCAAAGAGGTCTTTAAAGGGTTGTAATGTTAGGCTTACGGTAGGGAAACAAAGGGTTTGGTGGGATAGGCTATTTAGTGGTGGCAAGTCAAAAATCTCTATGTTGCAAGTATACGAAGAATGGCGTTGCTAAGCCAAGACTCGACACTCTAAACTCTAGCTAACTGAAACAAACAAACATAAATTTAAAGGATAGATGTAGGGTGGTAGCCCTTTTTTTTTTTTTTTTTTTTTTTTTTTTTTTTTTTTTTTTTTTTTTTCATACACTTTTACTCTACCATCCTCTACGGTAACATCAAAATGATAGGGATTTATAGGCACATCCCTACACTTGAGTTTTTATTACTCTAATACTAATTTGACCCGAATTGAAAAGATCAAAACACTTGGGGTACATTATTATGCAAACAAAGGGAATTTGAATTTAACGTTCCCTTCCCGTCATTTCATAAACTTTAACTTTTCCCATGAATCCCAATCGTCCCAAAACTGTATACAAAGGATATGACTCGACTTAGCAACTCATGCAAGCAACCAGATAATTGAACTAAGGGTTTAGGGTGATAACAATAATGCACTAAAAGTGAGTGCATAAAGGGTAGGCTAAGGCGATTTGGGTGTATATTTGGGGGTGAGGTGTAAATAATGCTCTTCATTGATATTCTGGAAAAAACCGAAACATCACGAGAACCGCGAAAAGGATAGGCTCTGAGGGGTTAACTAGGGGTATCGTGTACTAAAGATGAGTACAACGCAAAGGTGTGGGGGAATTACTCAACCGATGTGGAAGAAGTAATTATATTACGGGTATCAAACAAGGGTTATCCTAATGCCTCTTATCATTTAGTTATTCCTAACTACACAAGTGTAGTCTTACTAGCGATCTCCGAATGCATCACAAAACAAGTTCTAGAATCTAATATACTACCGGTTCACACTCTAAGCATTAAAGATGAATGCTTTAATTCCTACTAATCTAAGGGCGATCCTCACATTTTGGGTGGAATTTAGGTGGTAAAGGGTTTTTGTGCTAGTCATGCAACCTCCTATCCGTGAGACGCTTTTGTTAAAACTAATGGCCCACTCCTATATGTCATGAAAAAATTAAAAATTTGGTGCCAAAATTACCCTAACCGACATTTTCTCATGGTTTATTACACAAATACACTTGGACAAAGCAAATAATCAAGGATAAGCATAGTTTCAAAGTTCCCGTTTTATTTTCCCTCCCTACACTTAAACTGAACATTGTCCCCAATGTTTCCCGAAAGTATCAAAGTTATGATAATGAAGGTAATTAAAAACGAAAGAAACTAGTACTTCCCTGATTAGCTCGGTAGGATCCGTGTGTGAAGTAGTGGTTAAATCCTTTCCAAGAAGAATGTGTGCGTGAAAAGCTCCTTTCAATCTTTTGTTTCTTCTTCTTGATAAATTAAACCTGCACACTTGAAGAAAACAAACGAAACCTTCGCGTAAAATCGGCGGTAATAATATATATAAGACTCGATTTAAACTGGATATAATGCTTGTGGAATGGATGTTTACAGAATTTCTGGAAAATTAAGACCTGGAAAATTCCAAAAATTTATAAGTAGCTCAGAAAACGAGAAAAAAGTAATAAGACGTTTTTACTCCTTCCTGACGCCGTCAGGTTGCAATCCTGACGCCGTCAGGTTATCCTGACAAAAACTGGTCTGCGATTTTCTGGAAAATATTCTGGAAAATTTACATCTTTAGAATCTGGAAAAATTTCTGCAAAACATCCATTATGACTCGATACAAGCATTTGACTCGAACAAACACACAAACATATCTTTTAATGATTTGTTATTCTCATGTTTACGTTTCTTTTGAAAACGTGTGTAATCCTCCCTACACTTATCCTTTATGTAAAATACCTTTATATGCAATTAAGACGAGGTTAAAAACAAAATAAAGCATTTTTACAAATTTAAACATGAGAATAAACAATCAATAAAAGATATACGACACACAATTAAAAATGAAAAACAAATACACATGGGTTGCCTCCCAAGAAGCGCTTGTTTATGTTCGAGTCATGAGCTTGACTCTACCCCCTTATTTAACGGATAAAGGGGAGGTTTTCCCTACACTTAAGTTTAAGTGCGGGTGATAGTAGCGATACACACCCTTAGGGTGGAAATTTGCTACGTGAGGAGAGGGTGATGGGTGATTTATATGCTCAAAGAGGTGTGCTCCATTCATTATAACCTTACCTAAGTCTATTGGTGTAGCGGGTGAATCAAATCTCTCTCCTAAAAATGGATCATCTTCAATCAACTTCAAAAGATTCTTAGTTAAGTATCCATCTTGACCTAATAAACCCGGTTTAAACCCATAATGTTTCTTGTTATCAACCATGAATGGGTGATATAAGTGTGTAAGGTCATGGGTTACTCCTATATTAGCTTCCACTCTCCATGGCCTAGAGTCTACCACCTTTATCAAGCAACTACCAGGACTATCTATTTTGATGGGTGGATTGGGGCCTAATTCAATTCCAAGATTCACATCTAAAGACGGGAAATTGGGTAAGGTTTTTGGTTGAGGCTCCGGTTCAACAAAATTAGGAACTTCCTTAGGACTAAGAGAGAGAGTTATGACAACAAGCATGTGATTCCTTTGGGGGTTTTAGATCACCTTCTTGGAATTGGAGGGTATGGGGTGTCATCCCAACGTTTTCCGGTATCGCATATACCTTTTCTACCTTTTTAGGTATATTGTTCTTTGTGATTTCTTCACGGATTTCCAGCATGAAGTTGTCAGCTAGGCCCAAGAAAGTGTCATGATTTTTTCGCATTTGAGCTCCGGCGTTTATTTCCTTTTCTTGCTTGTGGACAAATGTCAACATTATGTCCTCGAATTCATCTTGCCGGGACTTTCTTGTGAGCAAAAATTCTTTGACCGCATTCACATGCTTATCAGCATGAGTGGACACTTCCATTAACACCTTCACTTGGGCCTCCATACTCATAATTGCTTGTGTTATCGAAGTTGACCGTTCTCTTGGACAGCTGGAATTTCCCAACCTTCTTCTTCATATTGAGCTAGGTCCTCAATAACCTCCCAGCATGCCTCAGCATTGAGGTTACTTAGCCTTCCACCGGCGGCATAATCAATGGTTTGTTGGAGGGAGAGACTAACATGATCATAGACGAGTTGGACTTGGAGCCAGAGATCAATGCCATGATGAGGGACTTTATGAAGTAAGTCCTTGAGATCGAGTCCATGCCGTAAAGAGATTCACCTTGACGTTGTTGGAACATCAAGATGTCATTCCTAAGTTTAGTGGTTCTCCCCCGTGGGAAAAATTGAGCAAGGAAACGAGAGGTGAGATCATCCCAACTTGAGATGGAGCCGGTGGGAAGTCGCTCAAGCCTATTACTAGCTTGGTCCCGTAGAGAAAATTGGAAGAGACGCAGAAGCGTGGTCTCCCGAGTAGTAGCATCAAGGTCGATGGAATCGACAATTTTAAGGAAATCCCTTAGATGCTGATTTGGATCTTCGGAAAGAAGTCCATGGAATGCACATCCGTTTTGCACCAACCGGATGGTGTCGGATCCAAGGGCCGTAGTTTGGGCTTGGTCGGGAAGCTCAATGATGTTCCTATAGCCTAGGTGGCTTGGTCTCGAGTATTCACCAAGAGTACGGGCTTTTGGCGGGTCAATTGATGGTGGGTTGATGAATGGTGGGTGGTTATCACCTTCCATGATGAAAAGTGATGGGGTTTACGAACAAAGGTCACGAAGAAGGGGATAGACTAAGAGAAAACTAAAAATGAGAAAAATTTACTTGATAGGAATCAAGCAAAGAAACCTAAACGAGGTGGACTACTAACTAGCTATTCTATTCCCCGGCAGTGGCGCCAAAAAGTTGATAATGCTACACGCGTTGTTCGGGGTCAAGGAAACTTCCTTTTCTTCGAGCAAGTTTTATAACACCCTAGGCAGTGAACCTAATCGTTGTAGTGTAGTAATTAGGGTAAGCCACGGGTATTGATATCGTTCTCTAGGGGAATAGGAATGCTAGTTAGAAGTTACTACGCTAAGGTTGGGGTTGAGGAAGATTATTTTTTATCTTTTTATGTTTTTTAGGAAATTGAAAGGTACGAATCTCGGGGTTTGGATTTGGGGCGGTTGGTATTGCTACCGATTACTCTACTTATCTAATTATCTAATCTAAGGTGCATGTAGTCCATGTCTAATTATTGTGTGCTCGTATGATAGTTTAAAGATGTGTTTACTTAGGTTTTACTACTCCTTAATTATCTCCTATTGGTGGTTGAATTGTCACGTCCTTATTCTTAGTTGCGTTGTGTGTCTAAGGTTTTAGGGTATGCGTATGTTCCCTAACTCTTTGAACTTACCAAAGGGTCTCGTCTACAAAACCCACTAGGGATAATAAACTCTTACTCTAAGGCACTCTTTGGATGGTTTAGCTTACAACTACTCAAGGAGTTATATTCTAAGTTTCACAAAGATTTAATCAAGCATTAAGTACACAACGAATGACCTATCGCATTACTAGATCATTAATCAACTAAGATAAGAGACAACCAATAAATAATCAATAATTAAGTTTCATATTCCCTAAGCAAACACACAAATAAATTAGCTGGACATGGAGAACATGAAAGCATACACACAAATAATCAAAGACATAATTGTATTAATGAAGTAAAGAACTTATCTTGATGTAAGATAGGGTTTGGAACCATAAAATCTTTGTAACAAGACTGCCTTGGTTCGGTTCTAGGTTTTACTCCAAAAGACTACACACAAATCTCTGAAAATTCAGATTCTATATATAAGATTACATATGCGGCGGTGTGTCACCTTATGGTTTGTGACGTCGATTCGTCATTAGGGTTTCGTCTTGGCCACGTTAGACTTGCGACGGCGTCACCTTATTGCTTGATTTGGACCCGTCCTCTTAAGCCGGCGCCGTCTGGATTGCATCTAGGCCGTCAGTTGCGACGGCCGCTCGCTCTTTTACAACTGGACGTCGTCACTGAAAATAAAAGTTTTGGGTTCACACCCGTCACACAAAATCCTCTGGACGCGTCAGTGAGATAGCATGACACCGTCACCTTATGTTTTCCAGCTTTGAGTGTCTCGATTTCGACTTTGGCCATTTTCTTCGTATATTCGCGCCTTTTCGTCCAAATAAGTGCCATTCCAGCATTTTGCCTTCAAGAGACCTAAAAAGTGAAAAGGAACGATATTAAGTAATAACGGATACAAAAGTGATCAAATAAGGGCTTAAATGACCCCTCAAAAAGGTACATTTTAAAACCTTATCACTTGATGCGAAGGATCAAGTGAAGCGGCTTGTGGAGCCTCAAATGACGAAGGATTGGTGGAGGCACATTTGAAGATGGCTCGACCAAGAATGATGGTGGTGATAGAGAAGTGTCAACTTCCATATGGTCGGGTGGTTCACTTTGATGATTTCTCATAATCCAAATGGTATTATATGATGGTAACGGCGAAAAGGAAGCCGGAGCTAATGTTGACTCAACACCTTGATTTTGTACCATTATTCCTCCTAATGAGGAGAATGTTGCTGGCGGAGGAGGATGAGACGGCCTAGGAGGCAAGTCCTCTAAATTGTAGAGGTGTGGTGATGATAGTGGAGTTGTAAATGAGATAGCTCTAGGAACCAATGGTGATGGTTTAGTGGAGATGATATTGTTTGGCTTAGGAGGTATGGTGGTGTTTGGCATAGGTAGTTTTGTGGACTATCCTTTTAGGAATTGGTTTGATTGGTTGAGAAGAAATCCTTGCATTTGTTGGCTTGAACGGATATGATTCGGTTGAAGATATTTCATGTACAACACTAGCAATTTTCTTGGGTGGTTCTTTGGTGGATAAGTTGCAACTTGGAGTTTTCCTCATGATGATTTTAAGAGGTTTGTAAAGGTTTCTTAAGTGCTGAAAATGAGGATGAAGGTGATGACTTTAGAAGTCCTAACAATGTGGTTTATAAAGCAAGAGATTTGGCAAGTGCATTCAAGCCTTAAACTACTAAAATTCATTGGAATGTGATGATTAACATGCACAAGAGTCAACTTTAGAGTTTGTACTGATCTAGGAACTCATTTAAGATGAGATGGAGTGTTTAAGTTAGAAAGACGAGCTTGAAATGATTGTTTTAATTAGAGTTGACATAATCTTTCACCCGGATCCCACGATTTCCTCCAACGAGGGATCCGTCTAGGCTAATCCTAGGGATTCGGCTCTCAGCAGCTATGAAAGGTTAGAAATGAAGTTTCTAAGAGCTAAAACCTATACCATCTTAAGTGTTTCAGTCCTTCTAAGTGTTTTAAATGAAGGGGTGCTTAAGTACTTGAGGGTAATGAGTGATGTAGCTAATGATTGCCTTTTATGGAAGAAATTGGAACTTTCATTAGTTCTAATGAATGAACAAGGATGACACTAAAGATTTTGAGAGTGTCAAGTGAAGCTAAATGACCCTAGAGATCAGATAGTGACTTAGAGTAATGCTTTGGAGAATATCCTAAAGGCTTAAGATGGAAAAACTAGAATTTGATCAATTTCGACCAATTTTGACGTAAGGATGATTACGATCAATTTTGCTATAATAGATTTCCAAAGTTAGATATGAGAGATCATGTGAAAAATGATGTGTGAGCTTGAAAGCGGAAGAGTAATGGATTTAAGTTAAACGATAGATCTATAAGCGTCTTTGAGTGTGATCTAGGTGAGTTATGTGTGAGTAGGAAGGATCTACTTAACTTGATAAGGACTTAATTTGCCTTAAGACACTATGTCTAGCTTAGTGTGAGGTGTTGTAAGGACGTGTTTGAAATACAATGTTTGCAATTGCATTTTCTGTTTGCCGGATCCCACGGTTCCCTAAGTGTAGGGATCCGTCTAGCACAAACTTTGGGATCCGTCCATCTGCTAAGCAGAACCTTTACTAAAGGTATGCAATGATCTTGAAAATGCATTATATTCCAAGGTTAGTTTAATAGGTTCTAACACTAAGATATCACATGTAAGATGTTTTATTTCATGAAGGAAATTGGATTACATTGATAAAGCATGAGTACAAAAGGATTGATCCTATTTAAAAGACTACTAAGTTCCTTGAGCGTTTTCGTTAGAAGGATCATCAAATGGTTGATGAGTGTTGGTGGAATCAAGAATGAAGAAAGTCTTCATGAGAGATATGTTTAGCGGTTCCATCATCTTGTTCACAAGTACGTACAACGGACTTTGAAATTGAGAATGAAAATGCATGACGTTATGATAGAGGTGCGTCAAGAACATTCCATAAGGGATGAGTTGATTCTTGGAGCCTTGAAGATTTACAATTCGCCTTGCGAAGAAGTAGGCGAGATTGTATGGTTGTTGTGTTAGCAAACAATACATTATGTGAGCACAACAATCGGGAAGGATTTCTCGATTTCCCCTAAGACTCCAAACATTTTCACGTAGGATGAGTGCAAGGGCTTGTACTCTTCTCGGATGTCCCGTGTAAAAATAATGTTTGGATCGGAGTAATATGGTCGAGGTTTGCATATTATGCGATTTAAATCCTCCGGGGAAGGTATGTGTGAACAATATGGACTATTTTCTTCACGAAAGTTGAAGAGAGAATCAAGAGACCAATCTTCGGTGAAGGCACATTGTCCATGATTTGGAATCCGGAGGATGAGAGCAAAATGCACAAGAGTTAAAGCAAACTTTTGGTTTTTGATCCAAAACCAAAGAGATAGAGAGCGATCCTCGTTACAAACGAGTTCAACTTGACGGAAGAATTCCATTATGAACCTTGGAAATATCTTCTCATTGATTTCGAGAAGAAATTCTAGTCCTATAGCTCGGAAGGAGGTATTGATACCTTCTTCGAATTGTAGAGAGGTGTCTACAATACGTCCTTCGTGGAAGTGACGGTTTTCGAGATTATTGAACCCACGGACATGATTGCCAGGTGTGTTGGGCTCAAGGGAGATGTTCGGAGTGTAGACGCTAGTGAGTGAAAAATCAAACTCATATTCATGCGTCATAGTTGAACCTATAGAAAAGATGAGTCAATAGAAAGTGATGTTTTGTGGTCAACCAGTTTATCTAACGTTTTTTACTAGACTTTTATTAACAATGGTTTTTAACACTAATGACACTTAACTCACTTATGGTTTTGACATTCTAGTGGAATATTACTTTTTAGAAAGAAAGTTGTTTTTATTTTGCATGAAAAAAAAAACTGTTGTCCAGGTGTACGGATCCCACGGTTCCCTTTCATAAGGGATCCGGCTAGTCTAACTTTTGGGATCCGTGAATCTGGAAAAACAGAAACAAATTTCTTGATAAAAACATAGGTTTTTAGATCTTATAGTTTTATAGCAAGATATGTGTTTTAGCCTACATTTTCATTTAGCATGCATATATGGCTTTCTAATGTATCACGATAGAATGAAATAAATCAAAAAGAAATGGTAACCACATTATGATAATAATAACCTAGATAAACTAGACTATTAGTAATATTTTATTTCAATGCTAAGAATGATACAAAGGATTGGGTATATAACCCCAATGTAGATTAACAAAACAAAGTAAATGTCTCCGTATGAGAACTTCATCATAGGGAACACAAGAGCGATGAGTGTTAAGGCGATGAGCACGAGGGCGATGTAAACCATGTTGAAGACGAACCTTCTTGGTTTCGGTTTGAGATGAGATGAGATGAGGAAGAAGATGGAGTTTTGAATGAGAGTTAATTTTTGAAAGTGGAAAATTTGAAAAAGTGGGGATTTGATAGGGTTGAACGACGGATGGTTTATTTATGGGGAAGGAGGAATTTTTGAGATTTGTGTTTTGTTTTATTATTAGAAAGATATGATTTTTGGATTAAATGAAATAAAACACAAGTTTTATATACCATGATTTAAAAAAAATATAACACGTATGTGAGCAAAGGCTTCCTAATGAAGCTTCATGTAATACATGTATATGCACAAAAGATAATCATATAAATACCTATGTAGGCATAATTAACTATCAAGCTAATGTCATTTTAGAGATAAATAGAAAATCATACCTATAACGCACTTAGGAATGTCTAAGTGACACAACAAATGTCACTAGACAATTCCGGCTCCTTTGTGTTTAAGATACCTTCTTAGGGAAGGTATTCTTGTTATCAAGCGATTCCTATAGCTTAGTGGGTATGAGCTTTGACTAATCAACATGACAAAGAAGATTAGTGCATTTAAATAGAAAAAAATAATAAAAAAATGTTGTTATCTAATCAACATCCAAACAAAGAGTTTTAAAAGACATGGTGTTTGTTTTTATAAAAATCTTTCTTTGTAGATTTCAATTAACCATGGATCGTATCAAGTTTTTAAAATACAATATACTTCAATAAAATTGGTAACGAAGCTCTGATGCCAATTGTGGAAAACTATAAGGGGGGGGGGGGTGAATAGTTTTGCCAATTAAAACTTCCTTTTAAACTATTTAGATCGACTTATGTCAATCTATTTGGATGTGTGTTGGATGTTGATAAATAAACATATAGAAGTAAGTAATGAAAAGATAAGAGTAAGAAGCACAAAACCACAACGCGAGTATTTATAGTGGTTCCGCTACAAGGACACCTTCCTTGCCCTACTCCACTCCCCGAGTCACCTACTCGAGAGTTCGTAATCACTACACGACACCAAATCCTTATGGTGGAGAAAACTTCAAAACGTTGCCTACTCTTTTTCCGGTACTAGGCTAACCACCGGGTTCTTTCACACCAAGGTGAACCACACCTAACACAACGTCGCCTACCCTTTATCCGGTACTAGGCTAGATACCGAGTTCCATTACAATGGAGGAACTACTACCCCACACTACACCAACGACTAATCCCAAAGGAGACCAACTCCTTATTACAACATCATCAAGGATATCAATATCCTTGGATCTAATGCTAATCTATCTTGTACATTGAAACACACCATATCGAATGTACATCTAAGGCACCTTTCACTAATGCCTTTAGTTAGATCTTCAAGTCACTCTTCACCAATGTCTTGTGACTTGACTTCTAGGCACCCTTCACTAATGCCTATAATACGAACGATCGACACCTTTCACTAATGTCTTCGTCTTGACACTTGAGACATCTTTCACTAATGTCTCCAACACTACACTTCTTAGAAGAAAGAAAAGAATCATCAACAAGAGGACTTCAGTAGTCTTGATGATGAGGAAGCATGGCAACTCATGGACTTGAGCTTGCTCGACTTCAAAGGTGGTGATCTCGCCTTTAAGAGGAACCTAGAGAATCACACAAAACAAAACTACAAACATAGATCACTTGGATCTGGGGTTAGAGAGTTTTAAACTCAGGGAGAAAGTATGTGAGAAAGGGGTGAGAAACAATGAAGAAATGGCTCACTGTTTATAGAGGAAAATGTCTCATCGTTCCCGGATCCCACGGATCCCTCCCACAAGGGATCCGTCTAGCGTAAAGCTAGGGATCCGTGGGACGCTCCTATTTACCCATGGGTATTTTGGTTATGGGTCATGGGTCATGGGTTATGGGTTGATCCATGGGTCTTTTACTAGATACAATGTATCTTAAGAGTGCAATGCACCTAGTCACATGGGTATGGGTTAATACCATGGGTTATGGATATTATCCATATATGATATAAGCATGATGTCATGCAATGGGTTATGGGTCAAGCTCCATGGGTCATGGGCTTTGGGTTGTACCCAACTACATTCAATGTATTTGGTCAATGGGTTATGATACTTAAGTTTCTACCCATTCATATTACCCAATATTCTATATACTAGTTATGTGTATATTTTACCCAAATATGTAAACACTAGTTGTTGTACATATGTAATATTAAATCATAAAATCCCTTATACTTGTTTTAGTGTTTTATGTGAAAATGTGAATATGTTAGAAACTATTAGTTCAAACCATTTACGTATTTTATTTGTTTCGTTAAAATGATTTTACGTTTGTTATCAACAAAACATTAGAAGATCGTAAAATATAAACAAATGTTTTTACGGCTTATTTGTATTAACAAACTCATCCTTGAAATGGCTCACTCAACTAACAAGGTGCGGTAACTCATAATCATTTGAACAATCTTCTCTTTCCGGGTGACTAGCAACCAATCGTTTAGACATTGAAAAGGGTTAGGCTAAGGTTTAAAGTGTAAAATATTTTTGTATTTTTCTGGATGAAACAAAAACGAAAGGATGGCTCAGAGGGTGTAACTAGGGGTATCTAGCGCTAAAGATGAGCGCTACAAATGGGTCCATGTAGGTGGTTAACTAACCGGTGTGGTTAGCTAATATAGCATAATATGAAAAATGGAAGGCCATTTGGGTTAAATCCTAAGGTGCCTCTTTATCACACGAATTTACTTATATCGCACGAATGCGATCTCACTACGGTCTAGTAATGATTTACAAGCACAAGTTCTAGAATAAATAAAATCACTGGCACACTCATAGCAAAAGATCCAAGCATAAAAGATGTATGCTTTATATAGAACAGGCTCAAATCCTCACAATTTTAGTGGTAAGGGCTATAATTTGTGCTAGCCAATGTTTATCGATCCCAGAATGGATTGCAATAGTAATCGGAACACATCTCGCAATTTCAAATATTACCAAGTTTACCGGTGGTTTGATCGGTTATTCTAATATATTATCCTAAAGGTGTGAAAATAACTTCGATCACAAGGCGAAACAAAATTTTAATTTTAAGCTTGAAAACTCTAATTTTCCTATTCACCCCCCACACTTAAGTTAAACATTGTCCTCAATGTGAAAAACGAACTTCAAAGTATAGAAATAGGGAAAATAGAGATGAAACCAGTTATTCCAATGAGTTTGTGAGCTTAATTTCCTTCATCCAAGTGTCCACTGGAGTTATCATTACCTGCACAAAATCTTATATACAAACAAAAGAGTTTTATTAAGATGTGGCACCCCCCACACTTAAGTTCAACCAAAGGTTTAAACTTTGGAGCGTGACCACAGGAAATCAAATTGGGAAACACACGGGTTGCCTCCCGAGAAGCGCTTGTTTTATTAACGAGTCATCAGCCTGACTCGAACCTTCCCGAATTTACTTGGCCACAGATGCAGCCTTGAACATTTTGAAAAGTTCCGGGATATACATGAATTCTTCACCAGTAGCATCAATATCGTTCTAGATGAACTTAGTAGATGGTTTCCAAGGAACACTTTGTGGGATTCTTCCTTGAAAAGGTTCTACAAAGGTGATGGTTTCGAATTCATTTTCAGGGGAAACTGTCTCAACTGATATTTCATTCATTTGCTCCTTATCATAGTATAACTTGATTCGGTGCCCATTAACAATGAAACTTCCGCCCTGTTTGTCATAGAGTTCGACATAACCGGATGGGTATCCATGTTTAACGATATATGGTCCAAACCATCTTGGTTGTAATTTAGGAGCTTTGGATTTGAATTTCATGTTGAAAAGCAGAACTTTATCTCCGGCTTTGAATTCTTTTCAAACTCTTAGCTTTTTGTCGTGATAAGCTTTTGTTCTAGCCTTATACAGTTTGGAGTTTTAAATGCTTCGGAGTCTTAATTCGTCGAGTTCGTGCAATTGCAAGAATCTCTTTTCTCCAACTATTTTGAGATCGGTGTTACAGTTTTAAAGGCCGGTAGAACGATGTTCAACTTCGAACGACAAATGACAAGTTTTTCCATACAGGAGTCTGTAAGGAGTTGTGCCAATAGGAGTTTTATAAGCCGTACGAAACGCCCACAGAGCATCATAAAGTTTCTTCGACCACACTAAAGGATTATCCTTCACTGTTTTTTGAGTATTCTTTTAAGAGCTCTGTTGGTGTTTTCAACTTGCCTTGGTTTGTGGATGGTAAGCTGTCGCGAATCGATGATGAACTCCATATCTTTTCATGGTTTTCTCCATTTGTTGGTTACAGAAATGGGTTCCTCGATCGCTTATCAAGGCTTTGGGGATTCCATAACGAGCGAAAAGCTTTTTGAGGAAATTAACGACGACGCGAGCAGCTTCTGCCCATTTGGACACGTAATCTATAGCAACGAGAATGTATTCGTATTTGTAGGATTTAGGAAATGGTCCCATGAGATCAATTCCCCAAATACCGAATATTTCACACACTTGAATGCTTGTCAACGGCATTTCGTCTCTGCGTGACAGATTGGTGGTTCTTTGGCAAGCATCACAGTTTTGACCAAGTGTATGTGCTTCTTTGAATATTGTTGGCCAATAGAATCCAGCATCAAAAACTTTTTTAGCTGTGGTGGAAAGACCATAATGTCCCCAGGGGGCCCGCGATGACATTCGTCAAGAATTTTGCAGGTTTCGGAACCAGAAACACATCTTCGGATCATTCCGTTAGGACACATTTTGAGAAGATATGGTTCTTCCCAAAAGTAGTATTTAAGTTCTGAAAAGAATTTGCTCATTTGAGCGTGAGTTAAACCTTTTCTGAGATAACCTCTAGTGAGATAGTTTGCAAAGTCAGCGAACCAAGGATCGTCATTTCCATCGACGGTCATGAGAGTTTCATCGAGGAAGTAATCATCGATTTCTTCTTCCTTTAACTCCTCAAGATCTGGATTTTCAAGACGTGATAAATGATCAGCGGCTAGATTCTTTGCTCCTTTCTTATATTTGATTTCGATGTCAAATTCTTGGAGTAGCAAAATCCATCGGATAAGACGCGGTTTAGCATCTTGCTTGGTGAACAAATATTTGAGTGCCGAGTGATCGGTGAACACGACTGTTTTTGAGATTACGAGGTAGGATCGAAATTTGTCGAAAGTGAAAACTACGGCCAGTAATTCCTTTTCTGTGATAGTATAATTTTCTTGAGCACTATTCAGTGTCTTACTAGCAAAATATATGGGCCGAAAGTGTTTTCCTTCTCGTTGGCCTAAGAGCGGCTCAACAGCAAAATCGTGGCATCGCATGAGCTCGAAGGGTAGTGACCAATTAGGTGAAACCATGATCGGACACTAGTCGGTTGAGATTTCAGCGTTTGAGGCTTTTATGCAATCAACAGTGAAGTCAAAGATATAATCTTTCTCAAGAAGTTTTGTCATCGGACATGATATTTTTGAAAAATCTCTGATAAAGCGGCGGTAGAAACCGGCATGTCCTAAAAAACTTCTAACGACTTTAACGTTAGTGGGTGGTGGAAGTTTCGTGATAACGTCGATTTTTGCTTTATCTACTTCCATGCCTGCACTGGAGATCTTGTGGCCAAGCACAATTCCTTCGGTCACCATGAAGTGATATTTTTCCCAGTTAAGGACAAGATGTACAGCTTTGCATCTTTCGAGCATTTTATCAAGATTGGAAAGACAAGCTTCAAATGAGTTTCCAAAAACTAAGAAGTTATCCATGAAAACTTCCATGGAGGTTTCGAGCATGTCTTGGAATATGGCTATCTTACACCTTTGAAAAGTCGCAGGTGCATTACAAAGACCAAAAGGCATACACCGATATGCGTAGGTTCCAAAGGACAAGTGAAAGTGGTCTTTTCTTGGTCATTAGGATCGATTGGAATTTGAAAATGTCACGAAAATCCATCGAGGAAACAAAAGAATTTATTTCCTGCTAGTCTTTCAAGCATTTGATCCATGAACGGGAGTGGGAAGTGATCTTTTACGGTGGCTTTGTTTAATTTCCGATAGTCAATACAAACGCGCCAACCAGTGACATTTCTAGTAGGAACTAGTTCATTCCGTTCATTAGTCACAACCGTCATTCCTCCTTTCTTGGGAACACAGTGAACGGGACTCACCCAAGGACTATCCTCGATTGGGTAAATTATACTGGCATCGAGAAATTTTATGATTTCCTTTTTGACAACTTCTTTCATGTTGGGATTGAGTCGACGTTGACGTTCTACAACCGGTTTGACTCCATCTTCGAAATTGATTTTGTGTTTGCAGAAATTGGGACTGATTCCTGGGATGTCAGATGTTTTCCAAGCGAAGGCTTGTTTATTATTTTTTAGGACAGAAACTAAACTTTCTTTCTCATTGGCCTCGAGTAATGAAGATATGACTACTGAAAGATGTGAATTTTCCTCCAAGTAAGCATATTCAAGATGATCAGGGAGAGGTTTGAGCATGAGATCTGTTGGTGGTTCTTCGATAGAGGATTTTATTCTCATCTCGTCACCGAAATTTATTTCTTCAAAGTTTTCTTCCTCCATTTCTTCCTCCTCCGTGTTATCTCCTTCGAACTCTACTTTCATGAAATCATCAAACTCTTTGTGAAAGTCTGTTTTATTGATTTTTTCAGAAGTAGTCATGAATGGATCAGATTCGTTAAGTAATGCATCCAATTCTTCGTCAGTGACTTCGTCGATAACATCGATGTTGAAACAAGTGTCATCACTGGAACGTGGATATCGCATTGCTTTATTGATTAGAAAAGTGATTCGATCTTCTCCAACTCCAAGGTTGAGTTCTTTGCCTTTCACTTTGATGATTGCATCAGCGGTATTTAGGAAAGGTCTTCCTAAGATGAGTGAGACTTTACTATCTTCTTCCATTTCTAAGATTACAAAGTCCACGGGAAAAATGAATTTACCGACTTGAACAAGCATATTCTAGGCAATACCAATAGGATATTGATAAGAATGATTTGCTAATCGAATGCTCATTTTTATTGGTTTATGGTTGTTGTTGCATAACTTGGAATACAACGAATAAGGCATCAAATTGATACTTGCGCCAAGATCGGCTAAAGCATCGCATTGAATATTATTCTCGAAAGTACATGGAATAAAAAGCTCCGGGATCTCCGAGCTTTGGTGGGATTTTGTTTTGAACAATGGCTGAGCATTCTTCGTTAAGGAAAGTAGGTGATATTTGCTCTAGCTTGCTTTTGTTATTAAGAAGTTCTTTCAAGAATTTCCCATAATTGGGCATTCCGGCTAAGACATCAACGAGAGGAACATTGAGTCTAACCTCTTTGATTATTTCAATGAACTTCTTATAACGCTCTTCCATTTTTTCTTTCTTAAGGCGTTGAGAATATGGGATTTTTGGTGTGTATGCCTTGACAGATGGGGTGGTTTTCTTTTTGGTGGTTTGAGTTGTGTTGGTTTCCTCAGCTTCATCCTCGCTATCTTGAGTATTTTCATTAGGATTTTGGGGTGGATCGTACGAGAGACCACTTCTTGTGATGACAACATTGATATGCTCATTTCTCGTTTGTGGTGGATGGTACGTTTTATCATTCGATGGTTTTGGGTTGGATTGGGTGTTACTTGGTAACGAACCAGATGGTCAAGAGGAATGTTGGTTAAAAAATATGCCAAATTTATTTTCAAGATCTTGGATAGATGCTTGATGATTTTTCTGTCCCTGCTCAACTTTGGCTTTGAGATTGAAAAATTGATTTTTGATAAAATCATTTGCAGATTTTTGGCGGCCACGAATTCTCTCATGGTTTTTTCGGATTCTTCCATCTTTTTGTCGGAGTTTTGTGGTGGCGGATTGTCAGTTCGAGGTTGAGAATCACGGTTGTCATCCCTTGGTCGGTGGTCTTGCCAATTCCTAGAATTTCGACCGTAATAATTACTACGATATCCTCCTCCATGATATCCTCCTTGGACATAATTCGCTTCTCCTTCGTTAGGTCCACCCATAGGCTTATCATCGCATTCAGACGATGGGTGATTTCCTCCACAATTGTTGCATCCATCTCGCATTTCCTTCATTTCTTCCTTGATATCTTTGTATTGCGAGTCAATTTTTGAGGTTAAAGCTTCCATTTTATCCATGAGTTTTGAGGTATCGGTGTTTTCGACAAAAGCAACGGTTTTTCTAAGAGGTTTGGTTTTGGAATATTTAGACCAATCGAGTTTAAGAAGTACTCGATCTTCGAGTAATTGGTGTGCATCGTTAGGAGTCTTATAGAGAAAATTCCTCGGCATCAAGGATGCCTTGAGAGATTTCATCTAGTCCATGGTAAAAGATTTGGATAATGGTTCCTTTGGATAATCCATGTCCAAGCTTCGACAAGTGATTCGTTGGGATTTTGTGTGAAAGCACGAATTTCTCCCATTAATCGATCAAACATGGCAGGTGGAAAGAATCGGCTTACAAAGGCTTGCCTCATCTCCTCCCAAGTCTTGATAATTCCTGGAGTTAATTCATTGTACCATACTTTAGCATCTCCGGCGAGTGATGATGGAAAAAGTTTGAGTTTGATGGCATTGACATCGGTTTCGCCATAACGGAACATGCCTCAAGTTTCGATGAATTCGGCAATGTGCTTATGCGGATCGGCCAGCGTACGACCATCGAATTGACGGTCTTTGATTATGGAAAGATGATGACCCTTCACGGTGAAGTTGTCACCAAGGTTGATAGCAACAACAGCACTCCTAGGGGTTGGTGCTACGGGTCGGTTGGTTCCCCACATGGGTTGATCGTCCGCCATGGGAAAAGGTAAATTGGTGAAAGGGTTGTAAACGACTTTAGCTTCTACGAGGTTATCAAATGGTAGGTTTGGTGTTCTAGGTACACGATTTTCTAAAGGTATGAAAGGTGTTCTTCTTCTTCTTTGAATCAAACGTTCGGGGTTGGTAAGAGGTGAAATTGGTTATATTCCCGTGCACGAGTGTTCATACAATGACCTAGAGAATCCAGGCAATATCTAAACACACGGACGAACAATGAAAACAATTTTCTTGACAGAAAAGGGTAACCGGATCGGTTGCGAGGAGCGAACGATCGGTTAGATCAATTTAGTTGGGTTAAAGGCGTAACCGGTTCGGTTGTGAGGCAACCGGATCGGTTGAAGTTTCTGAGAAAAAATTTTTGGAATAAATCGACTAATGTGGATTCAAAACTTGCTGAAAGACAATCAAATCCCCGGCAGCGGCGCCAAAAACTTGATGTGTCTAGTGTGTACAAGTTTTAAATTTATAAAATAAGAATTACCAATTTTACCAATAACACATACGAGCAAGTGCACTCGTCCGTTA
Source organism: Chrysanthemum makinoi (assembly GCA_910596185.1). NCBI lineage: Eukaryota > Viridiplantae > Streptophyta > Magnoliopsida > Asterales > Asteraceae > Chrysanthemum > Chrysanthemum makinoi. The sequence continues at coordinate 145,463,984 of OU343220.1, forward strand.
TAGCAAGATTATGAAGGTAAGTCGGGATTGTTCGCAGGGATTTGAGTGAATCTGATTAACAAGTTTGAATCAACTAAGACAATCCAAAACATATAACAACGCAAATAGATATAATGAAATTCAGATGATTAAAAACTACACTTGCTTAAACTAGTTTCTTATCCTTGATTAGTGTGATTGTGCTAACCTCTTAACATGTTGGTTATAATAATTAGTTGGTGTACTAATCTATTATTCTTACAAGTTAAACCTTCGTCAAGATTTTAGTTTATATAAACAAGCATTAAATTTAACCAATCAATTCAAGATCAATTCAAGTTTCATAAGTTTACTTACACAAACTTAAACACAAAAACATCCATTTGCTTTATCAAATTGCTTAAGAAATGGTCAATACAAAAGGTAACCGATTATAGACAAAAGGCTACAATTGATTGTCAACAACTAATCTGATGACCTTTTAGATGTTTCCAATCAATCCAACTTGATAATCAAAATGCGTTTTTATTACAACCACACCTTAGTTCCTTTGTTTAATCAAGAATAATGGGTAAAAACAATCATCCATAGACAAAATGATTATAACTAGTTGAACAACAATAAGTTCTTTTGACCTCTACGATTATTATCAACTAGTCAAACTTGATTTAACAAATGTCACTATGAAACTTTAGCAAAATTGGATCTTAAAATCAACTTGAAATTGAATTAAAACATGTTAACACAATCACCAAATAATCATATGATAATCAACATCATTTAAGCAAGTGTATAAAGAAACTAGCCACTCATAGCAAACATAAACATAAACTCAGAACTTTGAACATTAGATAACATGATTAAGAGTCTTACAATGCTTGGAATAAGATTACAAATGGTGAAGTAATGATTCCCAAAGTATTGGGGTAGACTCCTTGGGGTTTTGGCCTCCAAATGTGGAACTTCTGGAACTCCAAACTTTCTGGACTTCTAAGGACGAATTTGAGAGCTTAAGAGCTTTGTTTGATGAGTAGAGAAAGTTGTATTGAAGTGTGTGTCTCATATGCTCACAAGAGGTCTCTATTTATACTAGTTCCAAGGCCTAGGGTATTAATTGCTGAACTTGGTCACCAAGGAGTAAGGAAGGGATTAGAATACACCAAGGGAAGGACCTAGAATCATTTGGATGCAAAGGGGAAACTTAATGATGAAGATTTGGCAGCTTGAAAGCGGGCCCTCAACGGATCGGTCATATGACCAACCGATCCGGTTGGTCTTCTACAAGGGATCCAACCGTATCGGTTGCGGGCGGCAACCGAACGGTTGGGTTGGCGTCTCAGGCACTTTTTGGTCATCTTTCAACCGATCCGGTTGCATTTGCAACCGATCCGGTTGGTCTTCCTGAGTGACGGAAAATTGATCTTTATTAGAAATTGTAGAACTTGGTTCTTCAATCATCTTGGTCTTTTACGGTACTAGAAATACTGATTTGTGCTTGACATGCTTCACTGAAACGAGAATCTTCCAATTGTTGAACATTCCTTTACTTTTCCTTCCGTTTCACCGCACTTGGTTATAAATACTAGACAAACATCTTTTGATGCGATTAAGCACTGAAATCATACAGATATAACCAAATAACGTATACAAAAGCACACATAACACTACTAAAAACATATACAATCTGAGCGTTATCAGTTACCAACCATGAAGGCTCATAAGGATGCAAGCATCGAAGATGTTATGAATCTACTTCGTCTTGAAGATCCTACTGCCGAAGCTCTTAGGATAGTCGATTCGCAGCCTGATCCGGAGCAGCTTACTGTTCCTATTCACCTTCCAGAGGATCATGTGATTCTTGGTGAATCCTCCATATCTTTCTACCTGAGTGTTTTTTATGATAGAGTTAAAAAGATAAGGGAGAACATTTCCGCTAACCGGTCGGCGCTTGCGGATATCTGGGGTTCGTTTGTTGAACCTCTATCTATTGAAGCCTTAACAGGTATGACAGGTACTTCGGGTAGCATTCCTGCCGTTTCCGTGACCACCATTGCTCTATCAATAACCCTTGCATCTGTTGACGTTGCACCGCCCTTTTCCACAGATGACTATGAGATACCGGATGCGGATTAGCAAGGCAATAGCGAAGGTGATGCGGCTACGGTTGATTTTGAGCATCCGAAGACGGAATCAATCCAAAACCTAATCCTTGCAGCTAAATGTAGTCTTATTTTATTGTACTGCGACTACGTGTAGTCTTTTTGTAGCGGTTGTTTGTAACCGAAAAATATTTTTGTTTTATGAAACATATTTCCTATATGCGCCGTGGTTGCGTGCAACCTTTTTGATAAGGTTTTTTACACTTTTTATTATAATTTGTGCTTTGCTATTATTTTAAATTCATACTGGTATGTTTTTTATAATACTCTTTGATGAATATTTTGGGTTATTCTCCCGGTACCGGGCTTGCAATACCTCTTACGTACTTTGAATGAATTGTTAGATTATTCATCCTTTTGTTATATGAAATAACGTTCATGGGTCATGCCTTGATGTGTGCGCGTCTTATTCACATATGTAAATGACTTTTTAAAGTAAAGAGAACAGAGATCTTTAAAGTAAGCTTGGTGAAGGTAGCTAATCTTCACATTTTTCATTAAAATTTTAAAAACTATTACAATAGATAAAAGGAAATTGAAATGCAGTTCCACCTATGGAATCTGCATGGGTGAGTTGCTTACATTCTATGAATATAACACTTCTTGAGGTTACAAACATTCCATGTTCGCGGAAGTTGGTTTCCTTCGCGGTCTTTTAGTTTGTATGCGCCTTTTCCTAGTGCTTCCGTGACATAATAGGGTCCTTCCCACTTAGGTCCTAGCTTTCCCCCTTCTTTTCAATGACTTGCATCATTGTTGCAATACACGAGGTATCCTGGCTTGTAGCTTGTGTTGCAAACTTTGGATTTGTAGTATCTTTCCATCTTTGTTTTGCTTTTTGCTTCACGGATTGCCGCTTATTCTCTTCTTTCCTCCAAAAGGTCTAAGTTGATCTCCAAAGCTTCATCATTTAGTTTCGTATCTACTTCCGCTGTTCTCCATGTGGGCATTCCTATCTCAGCTGGAATAACAACCTCTCTTTTGCATGTTAAAGAAAATAGGGTTTCCCCGTTGCTAGATTTGATCATTGTGCGGTGCGCCCACAGGACGTGCGTTACTTCTTCTACCCAATTCTTGCTTCTTTCTTCCAGTCGTGCTTTGATTCCTTCCCTTAAGCTTCGATTTGCTCTTTCTACTAAACCGTTAGTTTGTGGATGTTTAACAGAAGCAAAGTGTTTTTGGATGCATAGCTTTTCGCACCAGTCTTTGAATAGGTTGTCTCGGAACTGTTTTCCAGATATGATTTCTCCGGGGAGTCCAAATCTGCATACTATGTTTTCCCATACAAATTTTTGGATTTGGTTGCCCATAATGGTTGCTACTGGCTTTGCTTCTATCCATTTGGTAAAGTAATCTATTGCTACTATTAGGAATTTGAATTTGCCAGGGCCCTCCGAAAAAGGTCCAGCTATGTCAATGCCCCATTTGTAGAATGGCCACAGGGAGGTGATTGGAGTTAGGTTCTCTTGCTGATTTTTTGGAACAGGTTTATGAACTTGGCAATCTTGGCATGCCATTATCAGCTTCCTTGCGTTCTTGTGCATGGTAGGCCAGTAGTATCCAGTCCGCAAGCCTCTAGCCACTACGGATCTTGTACCCGCGTGCATGCTACAAGATCCCTCATGAATTTCTCTTAGCACGGAGTTTTCCTAGAGTGGACCGACACATAGTAACCATGGTCCAATAAAGGACTTCTTGTAAAGGATTCGATTGATAATGACGAACCACTGCGACTTGCTTTTAACTGCCCTTACTTCCTTTGGTCCCGCATGAAGTGTCTCTTCCGTGAGGTACTCGTATATTTGGGTCATCCAGGTGTACCCCTCCTCTTCAACTATTGTCAATACTGCTATCTCTTCTATTTACTGTTGCTTGAGTTCCTTGACCAACACTTGTTTTCTTAAGTGTGTGAAGCTAGTAGATGCTATCTCGCTTAGTGCATCAGCCTTTTTATTTTCACTCCAAGGAACTTGTTTGGTTGAGAACATTCTGAAACTACCCATGCATGTTTTTACTTTTTCCAAATATTGAATCATGCCTTCTTCTTTCGCTATGTACAATCCAATAACTTGATTAGCCACAAACCGTGAATCTACATTTTCCTGAAGGTTTTTTATTCCCATTTGCTCTGCTATTCTTAGTCCGGCTATTAGAGCTTCATATTCGGACTCATTGTTTGTTGCCTCGAACCCAAATCTTAGAGCGTAAGTAAACTTTGTTCATTCCGGATCCGTGAGTATTAGCCACCTCCGGAACCATCTGTGCAGGATGATCCGTCCATGAATAGGGTCCATGGCTCCGGAAGTTTTTCTTCGACCTTCATTGGGTCATCTGCGGGGATCGTCTTCTGGACGCTCCACTATGAAATCCGCTATCTAACCTTTAACTGACACTCTTGGTCTATAGTGTATATCATATTCTCCCAACTCTATGCTCCACTTTTGTAGTCTTCCCGCTACTTGTTGCCTTGACAATATCTGTTTATTTGGTTGGTCCGTAATTACTATGACTGTGTGTGTTTAGAAGTATCCTTTCAGCCGCTTGCTAGCATGTACTAAGGACAACACTAACTTTTCTATGGGCATATAATTGACTTTCAGACCTCTCAAGGTGCGACTTACAAAATAAATTGGTATTTTTTTGGTTTCCCTTTCCGTCATTAATACTGCACTCATTGCTTCTTTTGTTGCTGCGAGGTAGATAATGAGTTCTTCCTTCTCCATTGGTGCTGTCAGTGTTGGGAGATCCGCTATTAGCTTCTTCATTTGCTTAAATATCTCCTCCGCTTCAGCGGTCCAACGGAAATCGCTCTTTTTCATACATTTTTTAAGAGTTTTAAAGAAAGGTAATGACTTTTCTGCAGATATGGCAAGGAACCTGTTCAAACTTGCTAACTTTCTGTTTAGCTTTTGAACATCTTTCAGACACTTGGGAGACGGGAGGTTTAGAATGGCTTTCGCTTTATTTAGGCAAGCTTTTAGTCCTTTTGAACATCTTAAGGTTGTGAAAGTCTCCTCGACATCTCTTATTATTTCATCTTTCGTACGAATTTTGATCACTAGGTCATTGACATATGGTTCCTGCCGACTTGTTTGTGAAAAGCCTTATCCACTAGCCGCTGGTATTTTGCTCCAGCATTTTTTAACAAAACGGCATTTATGAGTAATAGAATATCCCTTGGCTTGTGAAGAACGTCATCTTCTCTCCATCCTCTTTTACCATTTGAATCTGGTAATAGCCTTTATATGCATCGAGAAAGCATTTGAAAGGGTACCCGCAAAGGGATTCCACATTCCAGTCTATTTCTGGCAACAGACAACCGTCTTTGGGGCATACCTTGTTTAGATCTTTAAAATCTATAGTTCTACACTGAGGCAGGTTTTACTAACTAGGTTTTAATATTTATAATGTCTCGTTATACCTATGGTCTACCCTAATGCACTAACGGGCAGTGTACCCGGTCGTGTGTAGTGTAGTATTCGGTAAAACCGAGGTCGTCCCAAGAGCTATATGTGTTGGATTAATACTAAGTCTAGGTGTCACAGATTTTAATATGATTTTGATGAGGAATTAACTAATAAACTACTAAAGCACATAAAGGAAAAGGTGTGATCAAATAGAGGAGAGTGGTGCTAACCTAGTTATTCATCCTAGCTAGTAATGTCTACGTCTAATTACTTCCAATTACTTCAGGTGGGGTCAAATTCGAGAGGACAACATTTGGTCAATTCGCCCTAACCTATCAGCAAAGATGCCACCACTGGAGAAGTTAGGTGTCCCTTCATAAGTCAGTTGTTCTGGTCTCCTAAGCGAGTCATTAAGATTTACGCTACATGCTAGATTTATAATAGTGAGTGCCCGGACGTTAGCAACTTAAACACTCACCCCTTAATTCTTAAGTTCATCCAAGCGGTAGGTGATCAGGTTGGTCATATCGCACAAGTAGAAAGTCGTCAGTTGGTCATATCTTACGTTCCGTCTCAGTCTACTCACTTAGAAGATTAGGTTGGTCATATCGCTAAGCAACTAGCCTCTACCGCCATTCAAAGCTACCGAAACAAGGGTAGCTACCAATAAACTATTCATGCATACACTTAGAAATAATTATACGAGTAATGTAGCATAAACAAAACAATTAAGGAATCATAACTAGGCCAGCACCTAGATGTGCTTAGCCGCTCATATTAACCATACAAATCAATTCAATATTTAATGTTCTGAAATACATGAATCAAAAGTAAAGAAAAGATAAAATGCTAATGCTTATCGTAAGGGAGTGATTTCTCCCTTGGAGATAGCTCCGTATGCTCCTCTAGACCTTCCTCTGGCTTCTTCCCACGTTCTTTGGTTGTGGTGTGTGAAATGGGTTGCTTTGAAATCTTTGGAAATGGTGGGGTATTTATAGGCGGAATCGGGTTACGGCGTAACTAATGAAATAGTTACGCCGTAATCATCTATTTCTTCGTAAATTGCACTAGATCTGCTGGTTACGGCATAACCTTAGAAGTAGTTACGCCGTATCTTCAATAATTCTTGGTTACGCCGTAGTTTATGCACGAGTTACGTCGTAATTATCAGCGGCGTGGAACCTCATTTGACTTAATATAGTTACTTCGTAATCTTTTGAGAGAGTTACGCCGTAATCTTCTGATAAGTTGGCTTTCTGAGTCACGCTTTAGTTATGGCGTAATGTGAGAGATGAGTTACGCCGTAACTTCTTCAAAGTGAGCATACAATGATAAATCTTTAATAATTCTCCAATTCCGCGTCTCTTTAGCTCCAATGCTCGTAATTTACCTGAAAGTGGAATATAATGGAAAACAAGCGTGAATCCATATAAATGATATAAATTACAAGCATTATCGGGGGAAATTGACACTTAATATTCAGGATAATTTGATGTTATCAAATATCCCCCCCACTTGAACTCTACTTGCCCTCAAGTAGACCTTATTAGATAGATTCCTAAAAAGATATCTTCCATTACCTGGAAAATATAAGTTTACAAATAACTTATGTTAGAATAAAACAAAGCCGAACACCTCACGAAATGAGAACAAAACACTCAAATCTCTCAACTATTCTAAGTGTTAATTTCGGGGTGATCACTCAATCGCACAGTCATAACATGTATTCTATCATAAGCTTAGCGGTTACACAAATCTCCACCACTAGAGTTAAGGGCTAAACAATTTTCGATGGCAATATGGGTAGACACGACAAAGGTTAAGGGTGACTCGTCATTACTAACATGTCACGGTGAAGTAGACAAAACCAATGATACATGACCAAATCCATGGCCAAGACACCGAAGATTGCTTGCTGCATCACCTAGACAAGCTTCATGACTAAAGGGTAGGATAAGACATGGGACATATAAATGGTGTAAAGTAAAAATCAAGCAGATAGTCTAAATCTATAACCAAGTCATCACCACTTACCGTCCGCCCAAATTTCAAGCTTTGAAGTTAAGAAACCGGATAACGAAATACTAGGTAGATGTGTCATTAGAGGACGTCGTGATAGGCACACTACCTTCTCTTCAACTGTTGGCGCAATTACCAACTCCAATCTTCAAATGTGACCGAGGTGGCCTCCTCGATACTAAATCTATATAAAGCTCATAACATAGTGCTTATAACATCGCACTTTACAATAAACTAAAAGGAAAATGATGCAAATGGACCGCGAAATACTGAGGCTTATCACTTTCCGGACCACTTTTTTTTAATTTGAAAATGAATCGAGGGCAATCGCTTTCATTGGGCAACTCATCGACATTGTGAAAAGTGTCCCGTATGTGTAAGGTATTATTTTTTGGGCAATGAAAATTCGCTGGGCAACCGTATATTTTAAAAAGGGTTGTTTCATCATTTTATATTACATAGAAAGTATACATTTGAATAGTGAAAGTACAGTACATTTCTATTCAAATTCCAATAGCCACGGACACAAAAACATCCATAGTTACTGTTTTTCTCTGTTTTTGCTTCTCGCACAAAAGCATTCTTACTTACTATTTTCACAAATCAAACCGTCTTCTTCGTTGACCCCTCTCTTCCTTGTAGCGTCGGTTATGTCACCATCTATAAAGCTACAGTGTTGATTGCAAACCACATTCGATTGATCAAGTTTTTTTTTAATGTGGCCAAATATGGTACGTAAATATTCTTCTCGTTATTTATTACATATGATTATTTCTAATTGGTTCTATGTTATAATAAATCGTTGTTGTTATTCGATTAATACCTATGTTAGATAGGTGTTAATTCCATTGCTCTTTTTTATGTATATCTGATTCGTAATTATGTAGGGTATGATACCTTAGATGTCGTTAGTTAAGTATGTAACATTACTTGGTTCATTAAAAAATTTAGTGGAGTTTGTAGACTAATAAGGAGTGGTTTATATGCATCATCTATGCAATTGTTTACGACGTTGGTATAGATTCCTTCTATGGCCTGAATTATTTTTGGTTTTTGTTGACCCTTTTTAGGACTATGAAGCTAAGTTAATCATTACGAGTAAACTGAACTACTTTTCGTAATTATGTAGGGTAAACGGGGTAAACTACATCTGTTCCATTTACCGCTCTTCTACAGCTTGTTTAGAGGCTTCTTCCTGCTTTGCCCTTTCCTTTTCTTTAGCAATTTCTTTAGCATTTACTTCCATATGTAATCTTTTAGCAAATTGTTCATCAAAAGCTATATGCTCCTCTGTACTTTCAAACACCAAAGTTGGATCTGCAATCCCTTTACCCTTTCAATATCAGGTTTAGTAACTACTGACTTTATGCACAGGTTCACCAATGTTTAGACTCTTAGCAATAGGTCTAGTTGAAGGGATAGGGTGAGATTGGTTTAGGTTGAGCAATTGTATGGCAATCTCATTCTCAGCCTCTTTTGGTTTTGGTGTTGGTGTTCTTGCGGTGGTTATAATTGTAGCAGTGGTTGCCTTTGAAGTGGAAATGTCTGAACTGGCAGTGGGTAGAATAATAGCAGCATTGGTTGTAGAAGTGGTTACTGCAATACTAGCAGTGGATGCAACAACACTGGCAGTGGTTGCCTGCACCACTTCCTTATCCTTTTCTTCATCTCTAGCCTTTAAAGAATCATATATTACTTTGGACATGTCATCATGTACAAAGTCATTGCATTGGACAACAATACCACATGATTTCTCAATTCGGTGGACGCCTTGCATCAAAGGTCAATCTAACCTTGTTTTCTCTTTCTAGCCAGCACCCAATGCATATCATTTCACAACAGGTTTCCTCAGCCATGGTGAAACTTGTTTGATGTTATAAAGAAAAGAATAGCATTTACGGATTATATAAGAACGTCTACTAGCATAAACATTTGTAGTTTTCGCTTCATTTATTATACTTGAATGGTGTGCCATACTAGTTGGTAGGATAATTTAATTGAAGAGTAACACACACTCTTTCTAACCTATTCAATTAACTTGTGAGCAGTCAAATAAAAGGTCAGCCAACATTGGAATTTATCCGTTTGGCTTTCTTATTATAAAAGCATAGCGGCATTAAATACCCACATTTACACACACACCTACCCAAGTAATCAGCTTCGTTCGCTACTGCAAGTATAACATGCCTATATTGTACCTGAGACGGTTGTAGCGTTAAGCATCCTATATTTCTAATAGCAGCAGTAACCTTAGAAAACATGTAGTAACAACACGTAAACACACACTAAAAAAACACACCCCTAAAGTTGAACGAAATTTTGGGCGGAGGGGCATTTAGGTAAATATTGAACGAAATTTTCAGGGTTCTAAGTGAATTATTATCATTTGCTTCCACACCCTTAAATTTTATCCCGTTTTTCTCTCTGTCTCCTTCAATCACACATAAACACACACTAAAAAAACATACAACCTCTAATAGCAACCAATTCTGGATATTAATCGCATCTCCGTCATCTATTTTCTGATTGAATCCGGCGTTGTTTATCTCCGGCGTTGACTTTGGTATTGACTCTCTAGTTTTTTTTATTGAATCTGATTCAGTTTTTAACAACTTTTCTCCGGCGTTGACTATCTCATGTGTATATGTTAATTGAATTTCATATCTATTTTTTGCACATGTGAAGATGTTAATTGATTTATTAGATACTGTTTGTTTGTTATTTTGACTATCTCATGATGTGTTTTTTTTATTTCATATCTATTTTTGCACATGTGAAGATGTTTATTGATTTATTTAGATACTGTTTTTAGTGTTTGTTTATTACGTTGACTATCTGATGATGCGTTTGTTAAAGAATCGTTTACGAATTAGGTGTTTGATGTTTAGAGATGTTTTTAGATTGCATAAATCATAGTTTATCTTTGAAGAATATCGAGATTAGCTTGTTTGCTATTCATAGTTTACCTTTGAAGAATATCGAGATTAGCGATTATTTGATTTACTTACTTTTTTAAAATTATGTTCGCTAGTGAATTTTATCAGTAAGTAATGGAATTTTGAGGTTATTATTGTATTTAAGTTTAGTTAGAGTATATTCGCATGTGAAGAATATCGAGATTAGCTATTATTTTGATTATTTAACTTTTCACAAATGATATCATAAAATCATAACATAAAAGTTGATGCAGTAATCTAGTACCTTGTTAATTAGATAAATAGTTACTAGCTTACATACCAAATAAGTCCAAAATAGCACATTCTTAAACATATACAAAACACATTCATAATCCTAAAAATCATCAGCATCAGCTGCAACTTCTTTAAGTATCTTGATAAGGTTTTTGGCACATTCAACCATCTCTTGATACTTAGCTTTGATAACAGCATTATGATCTTTCAAATTCTTAAAACTGGTTATCATCTCTTCATACTTTGCTTCAGCATCAGCATTATAATCTTTGTAAATATTAAATTCAGCTATCGCCTCTTCACACGTTTCTTCCAAATTAGCATTATCATCTTCGATCCTCTTGAAACGCGCTTTCATATCTTCATACTCACATTCATACTCTGGAAGTTGTTCAATCATTCTCTTCCTCTTATCAATCAGCTCTTGTTTCTCTCTAAAATTTCATTTTATTGGGAAAGTCTTTCCTGGCTCACAAGCAATTACCATTCTCTTGAAACGATCTATCATGTCTTTAAATAAAGAATTCTGCAAATTAGTACAATTCGGAGTGCATGTACCATCTTGACATAAAGAACACGACATTTCGTAAATGATTGTGATGATTGATAATATAATTGATCTAAATATCACAGTACAAGTTAAAGGTAAATTTCACAAATGAAACGGTGTTTTTAGATTTAGTGTAGACAGTTGTATTATTTATTGACAATTTGAATTGGTGTATAGTGTGAATAATCCAAAGTCACTGTAAGAATTGGTGTTTGCAAATGGGTTATTTGTGGCCACTAAGAGTTAGTGTATAGTTTTGGATATGAATCTAAAGTGGATTTCTAAAATAGTAGAGTATCAGTGTAGTTTTTTTTTCATCTCAGTGAGCCAATGTTTTTATCAAACCTGAAATCATGGCCTCTGCATTTTACTTTTTTTTACTGTTTTTTTGAACTCTAGCATTTGGCTATTTTGTTTACACCTGTTTAAAGGTAAGGATGTCAGTTGCTTTTTGGGAAATGGTTTGTGTATTTTTAAGTGACCTGATGTGCATAATGTCCCATAAAGTAAATCCATGCTAGTTAAATCACATTTAAATCAATTTAATAATCTTCAACAATCTGTAGACATAGTATATGTGCCTATTTATACACATGAGCTAATTCTAGAGTTAAGATTAAATGCATATTTTCCATTCTCATCAGCAGCAATGTACTAACAACTTTGTGATAGTCAATAACGTTTTTGAAAGTTTATATAGCTAATGCTAATGGCAGCCCTGTCACCTTAGAAAACATGTAGTAACAACACGTTTTTATTATTTGGCCTTCACCACTAGCAGTACTAACATGTAATAGCTGTTTTTTAAGTATTTATTCTGAAACCTTAGACAACATATAGTAACAACACGTTTATATTATATGGTCTTCAGCACTAGCAGTCCTTACTTGAACAAGCAGTTTTTTATTCTATAGTGTGACAGTTGTAATATACAAGAGGGACCTAGAATGACAAACACATAAACCTTTTTACCCCACACACCACTTATCCTTTTATGGTCCCAACCACACATCAGTTATTCTTATCGTCCCGACAATCAACATCCTCACATGCCTTCTTATACCCTAGGTCACTTTCATCGAAGAATCCAAGTAAAAAAATCGTTGTCCTTTTTCTTTTTTAGAAACAAATTCAGGTTTGTTGTACTCCCCCGTATGTACTTTGTTTCCTTATTCGTTCATATATTTATTGAGTACATGAATATAAATAACTGTGCAGCTTTATATTTTATATTCTATTATTAAATATTTATTTAAATAAAAGTTATTGAAATTGTTATTAGGGTTTATGTTTTATAGGTATGGTCAGTATACCCCTTAAAGTCTAGTGGTTGATTCTAATTTTTATTAAAGTATATGTTTTATAGGACATGGCGGGAACCAAAGAAGTCATATTTAAAGTTCACCACAACGGGAAATTTGAATTTCAGCCACTCCGCTATGTAGGCGGTCGCCTTGCTGATGTTAGGTGTTTTAGCTCCACCAGGGGTGCATTTACAAGGGTGCTTGATCATGTTTTCAATGATATTGGAGGGGGAAAATGGGCTTTATTTTATGGTGCACCAAATAAGGCACTCGAAGATGGTTTAACATTGTTGCACACAGACAATGACATTTGATGAATGTATGACCTCGCGGATGAGAATGGATCCATGGACGTCTACATTGTGCACAAGCTACAGTTTTGTCACAATTTTTTTTCAAAAACATGGTATGGCAGGAAGAGGACGCTGGCATGCGGTGCGGTAGTGCAACACCTTTCAAAAGAATGAAGCTAACAAAGCTTATTTCTATCACGAAAACTGAAAGAGGGTTCGAGATCATAGCAAAAAGGGGGTAGTGCACAAGGAATTGAAAGACTGTTGCAACAAAATCACTCAGACATTTCTTTTAGCCAATAACAATAAGGTTACAACCAATCATATCGCAACACAACACAACACATGCCTTAGATGCATGGTTGCACTTGTTATGAATGTTTGTTGCCTTTAAAAAAATTATGAGTTTATGCTGCCAACCATGCGATAGTGCTTCTATGGCCAACTTAGTTCTGTTAGGTTTATGCTGTTAAGTCTATCATTTATGATCATATGGTTAAGAATTATGGTTGCCCGATCGTACAACAAGTATTGCCCAATTATAGCATTTAGTTGCCCAGATTGCAAATTGGACGGTGGCCTGATACAAACGAAATTGCCCAATAACATAAACTAGATTGTCAGAATTTTTGTGTCTAGATAGTAGAGGACGATAACGGTTGCGTTTGCTGATTAGAATACCACAATTGGGGATAAATACGCCCAAAAATACTAACAACTGCTACAAGAGTTAAAAATGTTGCTTTGAAATTACAAATTAATTTCGATTCAATTGGGGATAAAAAAAATAAAGAGTTACAACTGCTAGCGTAAAACATGGTTTAGACCCACACACAAGATAATTCGCAACACCTAACAATCTGTTGCAATCAATTTCGAAATAAACATCAATGGTGCCCAACTCTTCTGCTGCAACTCACAATATGGTTGCGTTTTTGGAAAAACCAAAGGAGGCTACAGGGTTTGAACAAATTTTAAAGTATGTGCATATGTAAATACGCAACCACTGCTAGTGTCGCTGAAACCATCGCTAGTGTCGACGCAAATATCAACTTTGTTTGTGTTTTCCAAATCATTTATATTAAAAAAGTCCCTAAAGTACAAAATGGTTTTTGCGAATTAAAAGGTTGACTAGTTGCAGTTCAAATTTTAAAAGTGAAATTTAAAGCGCCAATATGAATGTTTTACTTCAGTTTGTCAAACGTGCATAAGAAACATTTCCAAAACCAACAACAGATGTGGAAGCTACATTTTACCAAAAATAAATATATACAGACATAGTAAACTTTCAGTACAAAAAAGGATAATAAACGATAAATTCAAACTGTTTATAATTACGGATTAGGCTTATCCAAATACTAAAAAAGGAGAGAAAATATGCAAGTAAATATTCACGTTCCTTCCCTAGAAATTTTATGACAAATCCAGCAGGAAAAATAGATGCCCAGGGTAACAGTAAATGAAAATTAATGATACCGCGTGCAAGAATAGTAAAATCCTCGCTATAAATAAGCGAGGTAAATAAATGGAAAGCACATAAAAAAACAAAAAAACAACCATTCCTCCACCAACAAAAATAGTTCGACCTGTACATCAGGCAACAGACAAATTTTAGAAACACCAAAGAGAAGTTGAAGATGTTATTCACAAAAAGAACACGATGGTACATAGTACAAAAGGAATACATCCTTCCGTCAACAACAACGCGTTGCCCACGCACGGTCGTTTCCAAAAAGCCCATACATAGCATAAACCTTTACCCCCCAAAATAAAAACATAAGCGCAAAGCAGATGCTGCGACAACTGAAACATGTTCTTAAATGACTACTAATAACAATTAGTCGTTTTAAAATGACGACTAATAACCCATCTCCGCGACCATTCACAACATTCCTTCACCCAAAACCCGTGTCCTTTGAAGTTTGTGGAAGCCTGCCCAGACCATATGGCGTACCAAAGGTGGGAGTTTAAACCGATTAGACTCTCATTAGCCATTTAGGATCTTCAAAGTTCAGGCAGTTCCTTCTTAACCTCGCCGTTCCCGAGCGGAAAAAGGAAGTATATCATGGGTATTGGGTCGAAGGAGTGATAGAATGTGCAAAGAGAGGCAAACAACACGGCTGAAAATTATGGTCTCAGTCCTCTGTTGATTGCAGCCTGGCCCCCAAGCAAGTATACGTTTACCAATCCTGGCAGATCGGGTTGGATAGACTGGGTTAAAGGTAAAAATGACCAGCTTACGATCGCGGGGATAAAATAAAGAGCAAACCACATAAAGAATTCACAAAAAATTCACATGCTGACGTGTAGTGGATGATTGGTGTATTTTGTGACAGTTCTCTCTCCTCACTCTAATTCAAACCTATCACCCACTGACACGTCAGCGTGTGGATTTGTTTTTTGTGAATTCTTTATGTGGTTATAGCATTGCTCTAAAATAAAAGCTGCGCGGATGGAAAAGCTACCTCACTAAAAGCCCTTCCAGTACCGCGCAGAGGGGCGGATTTACACGGGAAACCCCTTGAAAGGCCTATCGAACTTCTCAGGGAATCCCATGGAAAAATACGGCCGCCCCATGAGGAAGCAAGCCACGGGAAATCCTACAAGAAAATGATAGCAAACAAGAAGAAGGATTCCGCCCTCACAAGAGAAAGGCAAAATACCAGCACCGTGAAAGCCAGCGAAAAATGACAATGCCAGCAAAAGACAAACAAGTTGTAGTAGAAGTCGCGTACCACTACTAATGTAGTTTATCACTGCTAGTATGATTGTGTCGGTTTAATATGTAACATTCTCGAATTTATTGGGTAGGATGTTTTGTATTAGATAAGTATGGTAAGTATAATTATCCTGTAGAGTACATACTGTATATTGTAAAGGACTCCTTAGCCTATAAAAGGAGGTCATAGGCTAGAGTTTGATATAACTTTTGGTCATATTTAGAGTCGATACACTTCAAGGTTGTAATCACTAATTCTATTCAGAGTATTCGTGTATTAATAATATATGCAGGTGTTTAGTCAGAAAAACTGTTCGTCAATTATTATTCTTCTTAAGGATAAGCACTAGATTCCGCATAGTGTTTAACAGCTTGTGTTCGTTTAGTCACCTTCTATACTAGATCGTTTCGTCAGACTCAATGTACAAAACTATTTTATAGACCATAACTTATTGTAAAAACATCAACATCTTCACTTTGACGTAAGCACATAACGCTTCAGGTTATTAGATGTGTAGAGTTACATTCATTTGAGTTGATTATTTTGAAGTTTATGCGACATTTGTAAACGTAAAAAATGCTACAATGCTTTTATGCTTGATTACTTAAATTAAATATCTCAAATTATAAAATGAATTGGTTGTATACTTACAACTGCTAGTTATTTTTTACTACGGCTAGTTATTCTGACTACTGCTAGTAAACTGAATAGGTTGTATACTTACAACTCCTTGTATTATATGCACAACTGCTAGTTATTCTAACAACTGCTAGTGATAGAAGACATCAATGACATTATGCCAGTCATTGATGTTGTTGCGTATGGCCGTTTTTCTGCTGACCGTGTGTAGGTGGTGCTGTTACCATTATCGGCCCGATTAGCCCCATGCTGGTTTACAGCTGCTAGTAGTATACTCACAACTACTACTTAATTTTACTACTGCCAGTGATAGGATACCTCAACGAAACGATGAAACAATTGTTAGTGCTGTTGTATATGGCCGTGTTTCTGGTGCCCTTGGGTAGGTGATGCTATTACTATTCTGGGCCTGAATAGGCACATATTCGTTTACTGCTGCTGGTAGTTAACTTACAACTCCTAGTTAAATTGTACTAGTGTTGAATGATAAAGCTGTTTTTTGTAAGTGTGAATAGTCACTCGTTGGTAGTTCTTAGTAGATTGTAGAATACGACTTGTACGACTAGAAGGACTCATTGGTTTATAAAAGTAGTCCATAGGGAAAAGAAGTTGCCCTACATACAACAGTTAGTTGCCAAATTGATATTTCGAAACAACTGCTAGCTGCCCAGATGAAATAAAAATGGATAATGGGATTACACAACAGAGGAAATACTAAATACGTTGACATACAACGTTTCATACAGACAACAACCTACTACATATTACGATTACTACCTAATTATAAGTTTAATGGTTACATATTATATAACCACTTGATATATAGACACACCAAACTTTCTGTACAAAAATTTAATTGACACAGGGTATTCAACCCATACATAAAACTACAACCACTAGAACAATTTTACAACGGCTGTGACGGAAGATCGGGGGAGTTTCAACAGCTTCCTAGCGAACTCCCAATTCTTCTTGATATTATCATAACCATCGTCCATCAAATCGGTGGCCCTGATATACATTTTCTTTAGCGACGTGGAACAAGCAAGTATAAACTTTATTATGTGTAATTCATTCTGTGATCTAGGAAAGGATTGAAGAATCACAGTCTGAATCTGCCCATGGCTGAATGTGGTTGTGTCTAAATCTAATGAAACTTGTTCCAAAGGTAAAACACTAAGCGTGTGTGCAGCCTGGAAAATCAAATAGTATTTTGATACAAAAACATGCTAATTCTGGATGTTTATTTGATACGTATGAAATAAAGTATTACACTTACTCTGGTTTCCAGCATTTTCAAGTTTGGAGATCTGCGAATCATTTGGACGATGAGTGACATGATAACAGTATCGCCAAAATCAACTCCTTTTAGATTCAGATTAATGAGGGATACAAACGACAAAGGGACATTCATCCTGGAATTACCATCACGCATCAACTACAACAGGTCGACTTTTGGGTTAGTTTCAAAGATTAAATGTCGTTAGAGTTACACATATCTTTAACATTGTAAAATTAGAAGTGTAAATCTCAAAACGGTCTTACCGTGCTATAGTCAAAATCCAATGTAAGGGTCTCAAGAGATGGAAGTCTTGTCAGGTGAAAGGTATTGGATGCTATGATTGTCGTAACAGCATTCGAAATACTGAATGACAAATGTAACTTCTTCAAATTCCTAAGACTTGCAAGATTCCATAGTTTCATCCCGTTTGTACTCTCAACATCCAATCTAAGAGACTCAAGTAATGGAAAACCAGCAAATTAATCCCAAACTGTACCGGTTAGAAATTTGACTAAACACAATTCTAAGCTCAATAAATTTGGAAAAGTAGTAAAAAACACAAAACTAGGAAAATCATAACAATGAATTTCAAGATGTTTTAATTCCATACGCGAGTAAAGTTGGGTTGGCAATGTAACTGGTTGTCCATACCAGTTTCTAATTGTCAGGTCCTCAATTCCTTGTAGTGCCAAAAACATAAGCCAATCACGAATTTCTTTATAATTCAAGTCTTCTATTCCGGACAACGGTTTGGGATCTACAGAGAAGACAAACTTTTTTATGGGACGCGAAAGCTGATTTAAAAGTCTAGTAACATGCGTCCTATCAAACTTATATCTTAAATAATAAAAGAAATCCTCATCAATTATGACTTCGGTGAGCAAGGTCCACTTAAACCTCTAGTTTGTAGATAAAATACAGGTGCTCACCGCTTCTTTTATTGGCAACTAATTCAAAATGTTACCGATCACTGTATATGGCATGTTGCTAATATAATCTCTCATATTGGTGATAACATTAGCTTGAAACGACATGGTTTTCAAGGAAATTTTGTTGGTTTTTTGAATTCTCGACAGGAGGCTTTGGATGAGGGTTTTTGATTTGCAATTCATGGTCAGAACGAGGGTGTGTTATTATGATCATTAAATGTGGTTGTTGGGTTGGTTCATTGATTCGCGCGCCCAAGATACAAGCTTTTCAAATTTGGTCCGTAAAATATTACGAAATGGTATATTTTAGTAAGCCATGGTAATATGGCGGACCTATTACACAATCAATGTGCTATGTCGTGTCAAGCCGGGTCGGGTCCAATTTAACACAAGTATGTTAATAAAACGATAAACTCAAACTGTTTATAATTAAGTCAATATAATTGCCTAATTGTTAATACCTTCGACTACATTTTTATATCAACCTACGAAACTATTTTATAGACCATCACTTATTCTAAAAATGTCGACGTCTTCACTTTGACGTAAGAACATAACGGCATCATGTTATCAAATGTGTAGAGTTACATTCATTTGAGTTGATTATTTTGAGCTATATGCGACATTTCTAAACGTAAAAAAATGCTACACTGCTTTTATGCACATTAATTAAATTAAATATCTCAAATTATAAAATGAATTGGTTGTATACTTACAACTGCTAGTTATTTTTACTACCGCTATAGTTATTTTTACTACCGCTAGTAAAACTGAATTGGTTGTATACTTACAACTGCTAGTAATTTGGTTACTACGGCTAGCTATTTTAACCACTGCTTGTGATAGAAGACATCAACAAAATGTTGCCACAATCGTTAATGCTGTTGTGTATGGCCGTGTTTGTGCTGCCTGTATGTAGGTGCTGCTGATACCATTCTGGTGCCCTTGTGTAGGTGTTGCTCTTACTATTCTGGGCCTGAATAGGCACATAGTCGTTTAGTGCTGCTAGTATTAAACTTACAACTGCTAGTTAAATTGTACTAGTGATGAATGGTAAATTTGTTTTTTTCAAGTGTGCATAGTCACTAGTTGGTAGTTATTAGTTGATTGTAGAATACGAATTGTAACAACTAGAAGGACTCCTTGGTTTATAAAAGTAGTCCATAGGGAAAAGAAGTTGCCCTACGTACAACAGTTAGTTGCCAATTTTTTTTGGAAACAACTGCTAGTTCCCCAGATTAAACAAACATGTATAATGGGATTACAGAACATAGGAAATAGTAAATACGTTGACATACAACGTTTCATACAGACAACCTACTACATATTACAATTCCTACATAATTATAAGTTTAATGGTTACATATTATATAACCACTTGATTTATAACATTCACCGAGTACGCAAAAAAAGCTAACCACTCCATGCTTCCTTCCCATACAGACAGCGTACTAAAACCACTAAGCTTCATTCCCATTAAGCATGATCCCTAACTTATGCTGAACAAACCTGTTGAACATGAATATAATGGTAAGTTAAAAATAAAACATTAATAGAATGGTAAGTTAAAAATAAAACATACTATAAACAGCACGGTCTGGCTGATTTAACAAAAGAAGAGATTCTTTGTATGGGGCGATGTAGAAAGATCCCACATCTCCTAACATTCCCATGCAGACAAATAATTCAAGTTCTTTGTTGTACACAAATACCGAGTGACCCAAATGATTGCCGCTGTACGCTTCCACTATTGGAGCCTGATCCTTTGTAAACCCAAGCAAACGAACCGAAAATAGGGTAGGGATGGCGAATAGGCTTCTAAATGATGTTATGGAAGAACCATTCACGTCCAACAACCATCCGCAAAACAATGGAATATCTTCACCAATGATTGTCCCAGAAATCACTAAAGAGGTTCCAAGATCGAAAACACTGAATGGAACTGGGAGTTCATTTTTTAAAATTTGCGGTAGGTCTATAACTTTAAATTGGCTGGTTACCAAATCAAAAGAAATCAACATATAAATCTTGTAAATAACACCGTCCTCATTAGTTAACTTTTCACTCCCAGTCCAATAGATAAAACGACCAACAAATGCATGACTTTTACGTTTCAATTTGATAGTTTCACGAGGGGGGTGGAAATTTTCAAGGCCTGTCCACCTTAACAAGTTCAAAGAAAAGACAGACACATACCAGAAACCACTTTGGAAAACAGGATAGGAGACCTTCACGATCGTCGGGTCAAGAGTGTCCGGACGGACGGCAAAACCAAAACAAATCTTTTGACATTCAATTTGATGCGTGTAAAGCGGGACAAATACTGCAAGTGATTTTTTGATTGCCGGGTTCCAAATAACAGACATTAGATTAGAACCATAGACAAAACACGAAAGACCATTAGAATTGCCAACTGTAATCATAGATGAAAGCATTAAATTTGTATTAAGTGGCGTAGCGATTAGCTGTTCATCTAAAGCTAACATAAAACCTTGGTCACCCATATTGAATGTTAGCGTAATAAACACTCATAATTACGACGAACACCGTAATTAAAGATGAAGCTTCCACAATCTATACTTGCCTTCCATAACTTGTAAACACTACGTAGCTGGAGTATAGACTTAGGAGGTAGCCTACGGATGATATCTAGTTGAACATCCAGTGGGATATTGTTAGAAATATTTTTTAAACAAAAGCAGAAAGATTGGGATAAAGATATGAAGTCAATAGACCAAAAGAAGAAAGAAAGATTTTGTTAAACAAAATAAGAAATATTTGTATTGAAGAAACTGATTGGGAACAGAAGACATTAAAGGACATGTACCGTGGTGTACTTTTAGGCAACCAAATATTATATTCTGCTATATAGCAAATATTAATAAAGTATACATAACCAATATAGAAGTGGTTTGCAAACCATAGCCGTTTTTGTATATGTGCACGGGTATTTAAAAAAGAAATACCATTGATTTTAAAAAAATATATAATAATCGACTAATATATAACACAAGTAAAAATACATATAGTAAAAGTTGAAAGAAAAAGACTTCACAAGTGAACATTTGACAATAATTATGGGTCAAACGGAGATTAAGGATCGTACCTTGAAAGACGGCTATCAATTTGTGTATTCAACCTTGTGGTTCCAGAAGTATTCAAGCATCCGTCCACGGTAAGCTAAAGCCCAATCTGCATCGGCTGGTCTAAACAACCACATCAAATCAACCCATACATCCAAGTGCTGCGGACATATAAAAAGTACGTCCAAACGCCCCTATTAGACTGAAAATAGTAGATATAAACTTCAACAGATACTTGAAAAGCTTAAGATAAAATATAAAAGCTTAAAAGTTAGAAGTACTTGTATGCTAGAGAAAATCAATTCAAACAATACCTTAAATATCATAGAAAAGAAGTCCTAACAAGCTATAGTTGCTCCATTTGCAAATCGATGTCTCACATTCAGAACACCATTCATCCTAAATATATCTAGAGTATAAAAGAATATATAATAATTTAGATACAATAGTCAATACCGAGCCTGAATCTAGAGTATAAAAGAAGATATAATAATTTAGATACAATAATCAATACCGAGCCTGATTCACATGTTTTATAACAGAACATAATTGCATCAAATTAAGAAATTTACAAAACCTGAATTTCGGTTCAGGGGTGATAACCCTAATTTTGACTTTCATCAAGGGAACAACCACAAATGCAAATTTAACTAAAATTACAGATTAAATCGAAGATAAAACACATTAAGTAGATAATAATAAAAGATTGTGTTTGGATACGAGCATTTTTGAGAGGATTCCTTTTTTGACACTTAGGTAGATAATAACAAAAGATTTCTTCAGGTGATTTGAATTACCTGTAGATAATAACAAAAGAACAGGCCACTGCAGAAGAAGGTTCAATTGTGTGGTGGTGCCGCCGGATGGTGGTGGCGTGTGTGGAGGTACGGCCGGATGGTGGTGGCGTCGGGTTGTTGGGTGGTTGTGGTGGTGTTAGTTGTGATGGTTTATGTGGAGGACAAGAGGTGTGTGACTGTCTGAGTCTGTGTTTTGTGTGGTCGTTTGATATATATATATATATATATATATATATATATATATATATATATATATATATATATAATTTAAAATGTAAAATGACCAAACTATCCTCGTATATAAATACAAGTTGCCCAAAAAATATAAAGATGCCCAAATAACAATACAAGTTGCTCAAAAAATAATATGTTACAATACATGACATGTACCTTCAAAATACGTACTTGTGTCATAAGTTGTCGGACACATGGCACCCCCTGGTTGGGTCCAAGAAAATCGGTGGGCAACCGGTCTATTTTCAAATTAAAAAAAGGCGTGGTCCGGAAACTGATAAGCCTCAGGGCGCCTGGTCTATTTGACTAATTTTCCCTAAACTAAATAACATAACTATTTTTTTTTTCGAATAACTTTTTTCTTTTCTTTTTTTTTCTTTTTTTTCTTTTTTTTTAACATTAATATAACAACTAAACATATCCTACCACTTGAGATGAACAACGGGAATTCGGGGGGTCTTCCATAATCTTTAAAAATATGTCGTTGACGAAAGCGTGATTTCTGAACCTTTCCACTTGAACCTTGAACTTAGGCAACTGATAACTTACCAATTAAAAATAAAGACTACAGGGTAGGCTAAGGTGTATAGGTGTATCGAAACAATTTATTGGGTTAACAAAATGAAAGGAATGGCTTATATGGGTGTATCTAGGGGTATCTTGCACTAAAGGTGAGTGCAATAAAAGGGTTTCACATGGGGGTCGAGAAGTCGAGGTGACTAATCGATAGACACACAATGGTAGGCTATTTGGGTGATAATCCTATAATACTGCCTTCTTAAACAGAAAAGTCCAAATACATCGAGCTAACTCAACATACCTCGTCTATGGTCTCGAAATGATGCAAAGGCCAAGTTCTAAAGTTTACAAGCTACCGACACACTCATAATTTGGTGGATTTGGGGTAAAATATTGGAAACGGATAAGGCTAATCTCACCATATAATATCAACGGTTGTATGTGCTCGGCTAAGGTCTAATCTAGTTAGGTTAAGAAAAACATGTCAAAATTTTAAAAATGACATAATTTTTTAGAATAAACTAGAAAAACGAGGGCAAAATAAAGTTCAAGAGACAATTATACTCCCGTCCCCCCACTTGAATTGTACAAAGTCCCTTTTGTACTAAGAGTTAAATAAAGGTGAAGAGAGAAGTAGAATTAGAGCGAGAACTTCCCTGAAATTTCCTCCAAAAAGAAAGAATGCCCACGAAAAAGAGTCGTGCCTTCGTATAAGCATCCATGAGCAAACTTCAATCATTGAAATCATACTACTGACAAGCATAATTCTAAAAAGAAAAAATGAAAAATGAAAAATAAACCTAACTCACTTTTGTAGGAATCACGGTTGTATTTAGCATATGCAACAAGCCTTTTAAACCACTTGGTGTCCCAAGTGGACGAGTGAAGTCTCTTGAGGGTTTACAGGGAACACACCCACAAAGTATTAAAATACTAATACAAGGTTACTGTGTTTAAAATGAAAGAATTAATGCAGAGGATAGTTACGTCATAACTCAATAAGGAGTTACGCCGTAACTGGCAAAACCTGGCATATGCTGCAAAGCGTGTGGCTACGGCTTAACCACTGAGATGGGATTACGCCGTAAATGGTAATGCTTCTGAAGTTCTGCTGCACAAAGGGACTGTTACGGCGTAACCATGAGATTGAGTTACACCGTAACTCTGGTCAGATCAGCATGCTGCAGCAGCAATTTCTATTCGTTTCCTGCAAAAATGGTTAAAAACACAAAACCCAACAGAAATGGAAATAAAACAAAAGAAAGGGATAATTCGGGTTGTCTCCCGAAAGAGCACTTTTCTTTATTTACGAGTCTTTAAGTTAGACTCAGAGCCTCGGGGCTTTATGGTGGCCTTTAGACTTGGCCAACTTCTTCTACTAGTTGGCGGCAATCATTCATCCATTTGATAAAAACCTTTTTTCTTGTAGTGTTACCGATGCTACATGTTCCAAATTTTTGTGAGAGCCACTCATTAAATGATATACATGACTTTCCCCAGTCGTCACCTTCAGCTATAGGACTAATTATTGTACTCATGTTTGATCCTTCATCATCAGTTATTGCATCAGTAAGATGATAGTTATCGTAATTGCATTTCAGTTGTTTTACCAATCCCGTATTGATTTCTGAGTCTCCAAATCTTATCTTGTACCAATCTTCAAATGCTAATTTCCCAAATTTAATATCATGCCTTTCAACCTCGTGAGGGCATATCCATTCATCCGCCTTTCCCTCACAAAATTCTCGAAAAGGGTTACACGAGGGCCATGCTGTCATTGATTCGTTATCCTTGGTTAATATTGGGTTGCAGTAATGCTTGTTTGGAATTGGAGCTTCCTTAATACCTTGGACCTGGGAAGTCTTTTCCTGTCTCTGATTGCAAC
Organism: Chrysanthemum makinoi; assembly: GCA_910596185.1. NCBI lineage: Eukaryota > Viridiplantae > Streptophyta > Magnoliopsida > Asterales > Asteraceae > Chrysanthemum > Chrysanthemum makinoi. The sequence continues at coordinate 145,488,974 of OU343220.1, forward strand.
TATTAACATTTTCTCCACTATTATTAGTACTAGGATCATAACATAAAGGTGGATCGAGTGATTGAACATTAACAACATCAACTTTATTTGAAATTTCTAATTTTGGGTTTAAATGCTCTTTCATACTGAAAGTTATTCGTTCATTTTCAGTTCCCAAAGAAATTTGTTTTTCAAAAACCTTAATTTGAGCCCGACAAGTGGCCAGAAAAGGTCTTCCGATAATTAAGTTGAAAGTCTCACATTTTCCCATGTCAATAACGACAAAATCAGTGGGAAAAAGGAATTTTCCAATTTTAAGGGGCACATTATTTACTACTCCCCTTGGTACAGCCTGAGAGGAATCAGCCATTTCTATCATCATTGTTGTTTCTTTTAAATTGGTAAGTTTTATTTTATCAAACAAAGTGGTAGAAATAAGGTTTACCCCAGCCCCAAATCAACTAATGCGGGAATTTTAAGATTACCGATAGTGCATGGAAGAAGAAAACTTTCCTGGTATTATTTTTTTTCAGGAAGTTGGCTTGGCAGGTCCTCGTCGTCTTCCGATTTATCATCTTCTTTTAGGTAGTTAATCCCAGACAGATCATTGGTGATAGAGGAGGTTCATTGCTCTTTCTTTGGCTTATCTTGCGCAAATATGGCTTTGCAGGCAATAGCTTTGGCATTACTGGTTTCTAGGTTTTTAGCTAACTGCCCAATTTGTGTTTCGAGGTTTTTAATTGCAGCATCTTAGTTTTGCAAGTTCATATTGGTGTCTTCTTTTACCTTGACCATCCATTCCTTGAGTCTATCTCCCTTTTTTGTAGATTCCTCGATGTGCTTATGCATTATTTCTTCAAGGCTTGGTCTAGGAGGATTGTTGTTGACTCTTGTGTAGAACCCTGGGGACTTTTCTTGGTATATGGGCCTGTTACCATTGTATCCATTGAAGGGGCTCCCACTTCCATATTTTACTTCTTCGATCCTTTTAACTTCCTCGTTGGAGGAACATTCCCTAGTAGGGGGAGCTCCATTGTGTTCACTTCGTTCCACTTGTATAGAATGCACTTTTTCCTTGAGCTTCTTCATGTCTCTTCCGAGACTTTCTAATTTGTTGTTTATTGCTGCAAGGCCTTCCATATTTCCATTCTTACTTTGGTTGCTTCCCCCATTGTGCCATTTGTGAGAGTGGTCAGCCATCTTTTGAATAGTTTCCAAAGCCAATGTTGGAGTCATCCCAGGAATCGGCCCTTGAGAATCGATCATTTGCCTTGAGGAGATGTTCAGACCTTTGTAAAATACGTTCACCTTTTGTTGGCTATTGAGGTCGTGAGTAGGGCATTTGTATAATAATTCGTTATACCTTTCCCATGCTTGGTACAACGTTTCATCACCCTCTTGCTTGAAGTTATGGATTTCTTCTAATTGCTTAGCAGTCCTTGAAGGAGGATAGTATCTCTGAATGAAATACTCTTTTAGGATAGGCCAGGTGTTGACTGTTCCGGCAGGTAATCGATCAACCCACCTTTTAGCAGCTCCCGTAAGAGAAATAGGGAACACCCGTAACATGACAGGATCGTTTGAGACTAAGAATTTTGAATAAGCTGACAATGTATTCCACGTTGTCTATATGCTTATGAGCATCATCGGTAATGCTTCCAGAGAAGGGATTTGCACGCAATTCTCTCATAACTTGAGGTTTGATTTCGAATTGAGCATCTTCTGCGATAGCCGACCTAGCAATCCCTGGTCCTTGTTCTTCTCTTGTTAACGCCAAATATTCCTCGAGAGTGAGGTTATCAATGTTAACGACTTCCATGGTACCTGAAAACTTGAAAGGAGATCGTGAGATTTTGAGAAAATTTTAAAACAAAATGAAAATGAAAGACTTAATAGCAATCCTAATATAACTCCCCGGCAGCGGAGCCAAAAACTTGATGCAGGTTTTAGTGACCAGGTTTTAATATTTATAATGTCTCGTTATACCTATGGTCTACCCTAATGCACTAACGGGCAGTGTACCCGGTCGTGTGTAGTGTAGTATTCGGTAAAACCGAGGTCGTCCCAAGAGCTATGTGTGTTGGATTAATACTAAGTCTAGGTGTCACAGATTTTAATATGATTTTGATGAGGAATTAACTAATAAACTACTAAAGAAAATAAAGGCAAAGGTGTGATCAAATAAAGGAGAGTGGTGCTAACCTAGTTATTCATCCTAGCTAGTAATGTCTACGTCTAATTACTTCCAATTACTTCAGGTGGGGTCAAATTCGAGAGGACAACATTTGGTTAATTCGCCCTAACCTATCAGCAAAGATGCCACCACTGGAGAAGTCAGGTGTCCCTTCATAAGTCCAGTTGTTCCTGGTCCCCTAAGCCGAGTCATTAAGTTCCGCTACATGCTAGATTTATAATAGTGAGTGCCCGGGCGCTAGCAACTTAAACACTCACCTCCTAATTCTTAAGTTCATCCAAACGGTAGGTGATCAGTTGGTTAAATCGCACAAGTAGAAAGGGTCGTCAGTTGGTCATATCTTACCTTTCCCGTCTCAGTCTACTCACTTAGGGTCAGTTGGTCATATCTCCTAAGCAACTAGCCTCTACCGCCATTCAAAACTACCGAAACAAGGGTAGCTACCAATAAACTATGCATGCATACACTTAGAAATAATTATATGGAAGTAATGTAAACGCAAAAAAAACAATTAAGGAATCATAACTAGGCCAGAAACTAGAGGTGCTTAGCCGCTCATATTAACCATACAAATCAATTCAATATTTAATGTTACGAAATACATGAATCGAAAGTAAAGAAAAGATAAAATGCTAATGCTTATCGTAGGGGAGTGATTTATCCCTTGGAGATAGCTCCGTATGCTCCTCTAGACCTGCCTCTGGCTTCTTCCCACGTTCTTTGGTTGTGGTGTGTGAAATGGGATGCTTTGAAATGCTGGAAATCGTGGGGTATTTATAGGCCAGATCTGGGTTATGGCGTAACTAATAAAATAGTTACGTCGTAATCATCTATTTCTTCGTAAATTGCACTAGATCTGCTGGTTACGGCGTAACCTTAGAAGTGGTTACGCCGTATCTTCAATAATTCTTGGTTACGCCGTAGTTTATGCACGAGTTACGTCATAATTATCAGCGGCGCGGAACCTCATTTGACTTAATATAGTTACGTAGTAATCTTTTGAGAGAGTTACACCGTAATCTTCTGATAAGTTGGCTTTCTGAGTCACGCTTTAGTTATTGCGTAATGTGAGAGATGAGTTACGCCGTAACTTCTTCAAAGTGAGCATACAATGATAAATCTTTAATAATTCTCCAATTTCGCGTCTCTTTAGCTCCAATGCTCGTAATTTACCTGAAAGTGGTATATAATGGAAAACAAGCGTAAATCCATATAAATGATATAAATTACAAGCATTATCGGGGGAAATTGACACTTAATATCCAGGATAATTTGATGTTATCATACACACATTCTACAGCTTCCATCATGCTTTGTCACCATCACCGGATGCGCTAACCAACCATGGTAGTGCACCTCTTTCACAATACCAACATCAAAAATCTTCTCCACCCCTTCTTGAATTGCCTTGTTTATTTCTGGTGCCTGACTTCGTTTCTTTTTTCTGATCGGGGTGCACCATTCGCCCATTTTTAAATGGTGTTCCATTATGTGCCGCGGAACACTCGTCATGTCCACTGGATACCAAGTAAACACGTCCAAGCTCTTTCTGAGTAGATCACACAGTTTTTTCTGGCCTTTCTTAGTTAAAGTAGATCTAATAGCAACCGTTTGGTCTGGATGTTCTCGATGGATTGCCACTTTAATTCGTTCCTCTAATGGTTGGCTGATGGCTGGAGTTTGCGCTTCTGGTCCGGTGACCATTGTGCATTCGAGCTGAACAACCCTACTGCTCCGTAGCATGAGTATTCCTCCTTCCACTGGGAACTTTAGCATATCATGAGCTGTTGATGGGACCGCTTGTATTTTTTGAACTCCTAGCCTTCCTATGATTCCATTATACGGTGATTGCGACCTTACTACTACGAAATTCATCCATGCGGATGATGAGTGCTCTTTATCTCCAATATTTACCAGCAATGATATTTGCCCTATTGGCCATATGACATCACCATTAAATCCGATGAGAGGCACTGTGGCCAGAACCATTTGGCCTCTTATCTTGGGCCAAAGCCTTTTAAAACAATGTTTATATAATATTTCAAAGGCGGATCCTCCATCTACATACATACGGTATATGAAGTGCCCCTAATTTCTGCCTCAATAATCATTGGGCCTTCGGTCCCTTCCTCCATTCCTAAAGGCGGAAATGAGATTTCTGGATTAGGAGAGAAGCTTTGTGTAATCCTTTGTCTGGTTACCCTCTGCCTAGTTTGTACCATTAGAATTTCTAGAGGTTTGTCTTTTCCAGACGTTTCCCCTTTCTTGGTTGTTTTGGGCTAGTCCTTTCCACCATTCTGCTTCAGCTCCTTGATCACATTTGACAGTTTTCCAATCTTGTGCAACTCTTTTATTTTCCTCTTTAGGTGCATCCACTAGTCTGTGTTATGCCCTACCTCTTTGTGGAATTCGAAAAACTTGTTGCCATTCCTTTTTTTAACGTGGTCGTCATTGGAGGTGGGGTTTTAAACTTTGACTTTTCCAAAGCCAAGATTTCTTTTGTGGATTTAGAGAAAAGAGTGAATCTATCTTGCTTTCTCTCCACCCTATGCTCACTCTTAAATGCCCCTTTATTGAAATTTTGCTTTTGTCCGGTTTCGTGCTGCTTTCATGATGAAAGTGACCTTTTCTGTTCTTGGTTTCCGGCCGTCACCTCCCCCCGGAGGAAGGATGTGATTACCTTCATCATTTCATATACCAATTTTGGAATTTTGTCATGCAGAAGTTTGATCAAATCTAGGATGGTTATTCCGTGCATGAATCCTGAGATTTTCATGACTTTCGGTGCTCCTTGTATGTCCCTACTTTCTATCTTAAATATTTGCATGAAATGTTTCGTAGATTCTCCTCCTTTCTGCTTGATATGATGAAGTTCCACGGGATCCTTGATATGTTTATTGTGCTGGAGGAAGTTTGCTAGGAACGCTTCTTTCAGATCGTTGTAACTATCTACGGATTCCGGAGGGAGGTAGTCGAATCAAACCCTTACAGATCCGCTGAGCGTGGAGTTGAATATGTGGCACCAAGTTGGCATGGACCAGTGTTCCATTTTAGCTAATGTTTGGAAAATCTTGAGATGATCTTCCGGGTCTTCACCTTCGTCATATGTCTTGACGTGGTTTGGCATACAGGTCCTTTTTGGCAGATCAAAGTAACGGATGCGAGGAGTGAACGAATTGGTTTCCTTGCATACCCATGGCCTTGCCAAGTCATTGTCCTCAATGCTTGACCTTTGTTTCTTCGATCTCGACTTCCAGTGTCCTCCCCCACAATCTTCACTCTCATAAAGCTCGCATGTCCTTCGAGAGGATGCTTTGCTATTACCGTTACTTCTGAAGGTGAGATCTGTTCTTCATGGATGAGAACTCTGGTAGCAGCTTTCTTCCCTTCTTTGGGTATTGCGGTCGGACTGGTATTTGGAGTTTCCTGAGTATGCTGACGCACTCCTTTCTTTGTCTCCTAATCTGTGGTACACACCTTTTTCCAACCTTTTGAACACCGTTTCTATTTCTGGATCCCTCCTCCTTGGTGAACTCGATCAAACATTACTTCGCTAGAGGCTTTCGTATACACTTTAGGGTCTTTTAGATTCAAGTTTTTTCCTCAGATCCTTTCTTCTGCCCGGTGTTCCTCATTCGGAATGTTGCAAAACTTCTTGGAAGTTAAGTTGAGCTTTTATTGCTTCTATTACTTTAAGCTTTTCCTGCTGCTTCTTTTCTTGATGAACTTTCTCAGATATAATTGGCAATAACTGGTGGTAATGTTTGTAACAGTATTCTCTGAGAGCTGCGTCGGACGCGGATCTCTCATGATCTTCTGGTGACGCATCTTTTCCCTTTTTTACCGTGTTCCGCACAGCGGATGTGGGCACGAAAGGAGCGGGTCCGGAGTGAGTACTCATGGTGAGTATTTTTGGGAACGCAGTTGTGTTCTGGTCCCACGGATGGCACCAACTTGTTATTACAAAAAGTGTGACGAGTTTGGGTGTGGATTGAGATGGCTTATTGGGCTGAGCCAATAAGCTGTCAGCGGACTAGATCTGTACTAAAACAAGTAATGAAATAATTCCCTGCACAAATGAAAGTAAAACGTTAGCCTTACCGTAAGGATGGACCCCACGATTAAGTTCCGGCGTGAGAGTAAGTAATCATGTTTGTTAGAGAATATTGGAGTATGTGTATTAGTATGTGTGAGAAAGTCATACCTCGTAATTGTTTTATAGTCTCCTTTTATAGGCGAGTCCAATACTAGGGTTTCATATTATTTTGGTTATATTTGTTAGTGGCCAGAGAGGGACTCTTTTTGTGCAAGGATCCGTAATGATCGTAGTGGCAGTACACAGTCCATCTTCTGTGATTGTTGGTTGGTCCACTAGTAGTGCTTGCGGGAGCACTCTTCAGATGCTCTACGTGCGTCTTTGTGTGTCCGAGCCATAGACAATTTGTTAGTAGGCTTAGTGGTGTCCTAGTTATCTTTGTTGGGCCTGGGCCCTAAATATGTATAGCACATGCTGGGTCCATTAGGCCTGCTACACGTGCTATACGTCATCAACACATATACGTCCGTGTAACCTTTTTGGTCAGTGTGCTATCAAGTTTTCAGACAATTTTATTAGCCCTTTAACACATATAGTTATTAGCTCATTTAATATTATGTTTATTATTATTGGATCAAGTCCACAAAGGGTTTTGTATGTATCGGTTTATATAAACCGAAGGATTATGTTAATGGGATCAAGGAGAATTAACCTAATTCTATTATGTTATCACATCCTCAAGATCCTACCCCTAAACCCTAAGAATTTCATATCTGCCCATTGCTTCCTGCCAATTTTTCTTTGCTTATTATGCTTGCTTATTATTTATTTATTTTTTGTTTTGCTTTGCTTGCTTCTTGTCATAGCATCATGACGGGAGAAACACAAAATCCACCCAAACAACCGATTGACATGGCCTATTCAATCGCTAGCATCAAGGCGTGTATCCCCTTACCCCGTGATCTAGAAAATCTTAATTACAACTCATGGAGTAATTTATTTAAACGTTTTTGCAAGACTTATGATGTGTACCATCATCTTGAAGAACCGGTGTCTACAAGCACGGCACCACCCGATCCGAATTATGCATCCAATGATTCAGTTGTCGTCATGTGGCTATATTTCATCATATCTCCTAAGTTGGTTGACATGGTTATATATGATGAAACCATGGCTCACATGGTTTGGAAGAAACTTCGGGATCTCTTTCACGACAATCAGGTGGCTTACAAAATCTAACTTGATAATGAGATATGTAACATGGTGATTGGTAATTTTTCCATTAAGGATTACTTTCAAGCGATCAAGTTAAAGGCCAATCTCCTTGCTAATTTAGGTTCCACGGTAAGTCATTTGAGTCTTGTCACATTTGCTATTAACGGTCTCCGTGGTAAGTTTTCTGAACTTGTTCGAGTTATTCGTCATAAAGAACCGTACCTACGTTTGATAATGTGAGGTATATGGTTCTTTTGGAAGAAAGTGATATGGTAAAACTCACCGAGATGTTTTCCTCAACTCGCATTACCTCGTCCAACCCTACTATTCTTATGGCCACAAAAACCAACCATTCCAAAACTGGTACTATGAACACCTCAAGACTTGAGCAATGCACGAATTTTGAATGCGATGTGTGCACCTGCGGATCGCGTTGTAAGTTTGTACATGGACTTAATAACCTTCGGCCATGACCCAACAACACAGCAGTAAGCTCCAACCAAAAGCATGTCGAGTCTACATATTCTCGTGGGTCACAGTCGGCTTCTAATCCTAACCCTTGGCAACACTGCTTCATCGAAGCCTGATTAGTCAGTTGTGACTTTGTATGCTTCAATGAATAATACTGGAATGGAAGGTTACTCGTTCCTCAGTCCATATATGTATTTTCATTCAGCAGTTGGGCCTCTACCACAAGTCAACAACCCACACTTCAGCCAACTTCATTTGTTCACTTTCCACAAGCTCAGTTTTTTTAGGCCAGTTTACCAGCCCAACTTCCGCAACACCAATTGTCATAGGTCAATATGGCCACACATACTAATGTGGCCCAATCCCTTGCCCAGTTTGCTCCGCATCCCACTTTTGGAAACAAATTTAAGCAATCGGCTCAACATGGCTATAATAATTTTGTTCCAGGTCCTTATGCTTTTTCGGTACCGAATGCTTTTTAGACGCAGCCTACTTAGCATCCTCAAGTGTTTCAACCAATGACATTTCAGGATCCTACTTGAAACATGGATACCGGTGCATCCTCTCACTTAGCTGACATCACAGGTATCCTCACTTTTGTTAGTAATTCTTGCATTTATCCATCTGTGTATTTTGGAAACGGCGCATCTATATCGGTTACACATATTGGACATAGCTTATTGTACACTTCTCATAAACCGTTGCATCTTAATCATATACTTGTAACTCCTAACATAGTTAAAAATTTGATTTTTGTTCGCAAATTTACGCGTAGTAATGACGTTTCTATTAAGTTTGACGCTTATGATTTTTCTGCGAAGTCATCCATGCATCCTCCTTTTGCTTTGCTTTTTCTTAGTCATACTATGTGGCACAGATGCCTCGGACATCCTGGTGAAGATGTGCTTCGTCGTTTGGAGTCTAGTAATTTCATTTCATGTAATAAGTCAAAGTCGTTCGCTTTGTGTCATGCGTGTTAATTAGGAAAACAAATAAAGCTTCTTTTTTATATTTCGGAGTCTAAGGTTGCATCTATCTTTGACATTATCTACTCGGATTTATGGACTTCTCCTATTTCGAGTGAGAGTGGTATTAAATATTATGCTATCTTTTTAGATAATTTCTCGTATTTTGTTTGGGTATATCCATTGCATAAAAAATCTGACTTGTATGATAACTTTCTTGTTTTTCGTACGCACATGCACCCCCCCCCTGCGCGCGCGCGATTATTTGGTGGAAGTCCTTAATATGGCCGCTTATATAATCAACATTTTACCCTCCACCACCATTCAAAATAAAGTTCCCATTCCTAAACTTTATAACAAAATACCTGCTTTCGATAATTTGCGTGTCTTTGCTACCCATATATAAATGTTGACCACAAACTTTAACCATGCTCCCCACCTTGTGTTTTTCTTGGTTACCCCGCTAACCATCGTGGATATAGATGCCTTGATCTATCCTCTAACAAAATTATACTATCTCGGCATGTTAGATTTGATGAGGACATTTTTCCTTTTGCCTCACTTAACGAATACACATCACCTACATATTATTTTTTGTCTCACTTTCCCTTACCTATACACCTTGTTACTAACCCACTTCCTACCACATATATACAACGTACCCCCACTACTCCACCCACTACCAAATACGGCTCAAGAGCCTACTTCACCTCACGCACCAAATTCTCCATAGCCCAATGCAACCTGACCCACTTACTCTAGTGTAACCCACACCCGTTGTTGTCCAACAACTAGTCCAAAATACAACCCATTTAAACATTGCTCCTACTAACACTCATCCCATGGTCACATATGCTAAAGTTGGCATTTCTAAACTAATTGACTGTATGAAATTTCATGTTACTACTGTGTCTCCACTACCTCGGTCTTACCTTCATGCTCTTCGTGATCCTTAGTGGAAACAAGCTATGTTAGATGAATATAATTCTTTAATTACTAACCGTATGTGGGTTCTTGTGCTCCGACCAGCTAATGGAAATATTGTTCATTCTATGTGGCTTTTCAATCATAAGTTTCATGCAGATGATTACCTAAGCATGTACATGGCGCGTCCTGTTGTTAATGGACGTAGTCAGCAACAAGAGATTGATTGTGATGAGACTTTTAGCAAGGTGGTGAAACCGGCTACTATTCGCACCATCTTAAGTCTGGCAGTATCTCATGCTTGGCCTATTCATCAGCTTGATATGAAGAATGATTTTCTTCATGGCCAATTATCTGAGATAGTTTACATGCATCAGCACCCAGGTTTGTTGATCCTGCTAACCCGATCATGTTTGTCATTTGCAGCGTTCTTTGTATGGGCTTAAGCAAGCCCCTCATGCATGGTTTCAGCGATTTGAAGCATTTATTACATGCATTGGCTATCAGCATAGTAAAACTAATGTGTCCTTAATGGTGTTTCATAGAGGATATGACATGACTTATCTATTATTATATGTGGATGATATTATCTTGACTGCTTCTTCTACTGCATTCTTACAGCGTGTTATTAGTGTTCTTCATGGTGATTTGCGATGAGAGATCTTGGTTCTCTAAACTATTTTCTTGGTATTTCTGCAACCCGGAATACATCTGGCATGTTTTTATCACATTCCAAGTTTGCTGAAGAAATTCTTGAGAGAGCTCATATGCAACATTGTAATCCATGTCGCACCATGTCGATAATGAGTCCAAGCTTGTACCTGAGGGTTCCATTTTTTCTGATCCTACCTTATATCGGAGCTTAGCTGGCGTACTTCAGTATCTTACTTTTACACGCCCGGATAATTCATATGTGGTTCAGCAAGTTTGTTTGTATATGCATGACCCTTGTGATACTCATTTTCATGCTTTGAAGCGTATCTTACGCTACATTTATGGTACTATTGATCATGGTCTTCAGTTACATGTTTCTTCTGCTGCTCAGCTTATTGCTTAGACAGATGCATATTGGGCAGGCTGCCCGGTCACTCGCCGATCTACTTCTAGATATTGTGTTTTTCTTGGTGATAATTTGATTTCTTGGTCTGCTAAACGTCAGGCGACGTTTTCTCATTCAGGTGCTGAGGCAGAATATCGTGATGTCGCTAATGTAGTTACCGAGACAACTTAGGTTTGTAACCTTCTACGTGAGCTTAATACTGTGTTATCTACGGTTACTGTTGTTTATTGTGATAATGTAAGTGTAGTATATTTATCCACAAATCTGGTTCAACATCAACGTACGAAATATATTGAGCTTGGTATTCATTTCGTACGTGATTATATGGCCTCGCGGCAAGTTTGTGTGCTTCATGTCTCTTTTCGTTTTCAGTATGATGATATATTTACCAAGGGACTTCCTGCTGCTTTGTTTCTTGATTTCAGATCTAGTTTGAACGTTCGAAGGCCTCCCGCTCTACTGTGGAGGTGTATTAGCCAATTATAGTTGTTAGCACAATTGGTATTATGTTTATTTTTATTGGATCGAGTGCATTAAGGGTTTTGCTATGTATCGTTTTATATATACTGAAGGATTATGTTAATGGGATCAAGGGGAATTAACCGAATTCAATTAAATTTAATATACACCCGAGCACAACCCATCATAAGTTTATATCGGTCTATTTCCCACCCAAGTTTTTCATGTTGGGTATTTTTTTCCATTAATTTGTGTATTGTTAAAAATTGTTGGCATTAACTCTTTATGTTAATCACAACAAATTTTAATGAACCATACCATGTAGATTTGTGTAACACCCTCAAAATTTGGTACAACGGAAGACTTAATCAAACTTTCAGGGCGTTACTGAATTGATACACAACACAAGTATAGGAAAACAAGATAATCATAAATAGTTCACAACCAATCCCATAGTTAATTATCTTGTTACATTTATTCTAAATTATTCAAAAGTAAGGCCCAAAAGAGATCATAAAATAGGTCCACAAATTATTATCAGAGTCTAAGTGAGCCTCCAACCATGCCTCTTCTGCCAAGCCTCCAAGAACAAGCTGTCCAAACATCATCTTAATTACCTGAGAAAACATGCTAAAAGGTCAGCTAACGCTGGTAAGTTCAAAGGTTTAAATATAAATTCAAAAGTGGACCTGGAAGAGTTTATTTTCTATGCGAGACTAGGACAGATATACAATAAACATTTCAATCACATTCCATCAACAATCGAGATCTCAGCAGAGACCCAAGCGACTCTAGCCAGGCACCACAGTTATAGCAAAGATGACCTCAATGCTACCCTGGACTAGGTCGGAGTAGACATCTATTCATAGCTAGGTCACATAGTTATAGCAATGGATTGCTACCCTAGACTAAGTCAATATCTAACTCATATCTATCCTACTAGTGAGCACATAAGCAAATCTAAAAGAGTAGAAGCAGGTCCAAGAAAAGAGTAGCATGCTTTCTCACCCAAATTTAGTTAAAACATAGATAAAAATGGGGCTGTGAAACTCACCTTGATCAAGTAAAGCACAAATAATCACTAGCAAAGCTGATAAACAGCTAACACGGTTCGGCAACTACTGACTTGGCACAACCTATTAATATAATCCCACTCTTAAAACATTTTCCAATTCCAATACTTCCTATCCCGAATATATTCCAATTCTTATTTCTAAAAACATCTCGTTTCTCTATTTAGTTACAAGCTTTTAGTATCATCGTGTAAGGTATCAACTCGACAAGACTCTATGAATGCACTATATCTCTATAGATGCGACTCACAACCACCCAATGCGACTTATAAGCGAAAATCTTTGTAGTTTAATAAGTTTTGAAATAAATCGTTAGATCTTATCGAATTCGTCAACTCGATAAACTCAACCATTTATTTATTTCACTTATTATTCCCTAAAACGAGTCACATTCTAACGAGTTATAAGGATAAGTTGTTCATTAATATATTTATCCTACGCACATAACAGGCTCTTATTGGATTTGTCAACCCAATAAGTCTGCTATTTACATGGGTTAAACCTATTAATGTCAAGTCATCCGCAACCCATGCATAACCCACCATGGTTATTAAATACTCACAAATGACAAATTTTGGTAAACGTGCCCTCGAAACATTTAATAACTCGTTTATTATAAAACTTTCTATTCTTAAGTCGTTTGTTCCCTTTTAAATATCGAATAACAAGGCGAGTCTTGTTATTACATATTTAATATAAGAACTTACTATTTTTTTTTTCTAGTTTCTGTACATGTTTATATATATATATATATATATATATATATATTACGTCACGTTTTCAATTCATATTTTGAGTTATTATCCGTCTCGAGTTCACAAGTCCGAGGCATGACTCTCGGCTTTCGATATATCATATTGTCCAATAAATAATAAAAGTCCATGTTACGACATTGTCGGGGTCAACCGAGACTAGAAAGTCATGGTAACATCGACGTTGCGCAAAGTTCACAGATATAATATCAAGTCCAAATAAACAACTCCACTCGTTATCGGCTCTAAACATATGGCTCGATAACGTATCAACAATCTCCATACAACTCATATCAATCCCGAAATCCAATCAAGTATCAACCTGTACCTGAAACCATTGTCCAGACCTTAATGGTCTCGACTTGGCCACGGTTAATACCACGCGAACCAAACGAACGCTAAAGGCCTTTGGCTCCTCGCGTCTCGTCCAAACACCACACGACCGGACCATCTTTGGTCCCGGTCTTTCCAAAACCAACAACAACAACATCCAACTAGTACCACAACGATCCGAACCGGACCATATTGTGGGTCTTGGTCATTTCCCAATGCAACACCATATGGACCGTTTGGTCCTTGGTGGCTTGTTCACCTCCGAAACACAACACAACATCATCCAACCTCCATTTCCATTACAAACCCGCAATCAAAAACATCAAAACAATGAATAAATTGCACAAAAACGAGACCCGACACAACACACTCGATACCAACACACATTATCACATTTTTATTAGTTTTAAAGCTAGTTTTTACATTTGTATTCATCCAATCCGAACCAAAACGGTCGTACGAGACATAAAAGTCTCGTACGAGGAAACAACCTCACGAACAAGGGTATATCTCGTTTCCTTTACCTTTATTTCTTCCCGATCTATGTTTGTAACAAGAAAACACGAACAAGAATGATGTTTAGGGCACTATTGGGGTGGTGAAACGGGGGAGGGATGACGCGTGGCTTATGTTAAAAAAAAGAGGAGAACAAGGTGGTTCTTTTGGTGGTGGTGGTGGTGAGACACCACTCGCGGTGGTGTGGCGGTGGTGGCCGGAGAAAGGTGGCGGCGGCTAGGGTTTGGTAGAGAGAGAAAGTGGAAGCTAGGGTTTGAGGAGGGAGAAAGGGTGTGTGTGTGGGGGGGAGGGTATTTATATTTTTGAGTGGGGACAAAAATAATAATTATTTTGGGACTAGGGAGGGGCGCCGGCCACATGAAACCACGGGGACGAAAGTCGCGATTTTTGGTAAACTTTCCCGAATGACTACTCACTGGCTCGTATATTTTATAATTAGTGTCCGACTATTCTTATTAATAGCGTTATTATTTTTAATTACCATTTTCCACGAGTTTTGATTATTAACACGCCTTATTCCCACGTAACGAGTTAAATGTTACTTTTTCTCTTGTTTTAGGATTTTACTATGCCGACTCAAGTAGTGCCTAACTTTGCGGGCCATAACTCATTTGATACCAAAATAAATCATAAAAGCAAATAAACGATACCAAGTCAAGTCACGATTATCCGAAATAGCTCCTATAGGCAATCTACTCGATCTACCTAGCGTAATACGGTTACCTAAAAGGGCTCCCTAATTTTCCAGTTGTTACAATTTGTCTCACATCGGTTTACAGTATAAGCAAAGGAAAATAAGTGGATGTACAAATGGGAAGGCATATAATGTGAGTATAAGCATCTTTGTGCTTGGGGCAATGACGAAGCTAATGAGATAATAACCGAGGCGCACCAATTGCTGGTTGAAAACTATTTTCAAACCTCCTCCATGGTTTTGGTTTTGCCTTAGACATCGAGAATTTCTGAAAGGGCTCTCTCTTTTAAGGGAAGCTCTACAATCAAGTAGTCTAAAACTTTTTTTCTTTCTTTCCTTTCCAAACTAATTGTGCGAAGAAAAAAATTCCACTTATCGGTTTTTAAATGTTAGTGTCTGTAATCTTTTGATTTGCAAACTGTTTTCATAGTGTATCAGAGAAGTTGTAAGATTTTATGCTGGACATTTCACCATTCTCTTAATCCTTTTTCACATTATATTTAAACAAACGACCTTCATCACTTTATCGATCAAACTAACCTAAAATTTTGATCAAGAGACAAAACAAATACTATGTGACAAATGTAGGAAACAAACTCAAGATAAAATTTGTTTGTTTTTAACATTATTGTTAACGTATAATTAAATTATAAAGATACAACGGATTGGATGGTTAAAACTAAAAATAGATGCCTTTAGAAAAATAAAGCAAACTGAATAGGGATAATCATCTAAAAATATAGGTAACTTGTCACTTTGTTTTTTTTAATTGTGTATTCGTCTTTTATTTTTATTACTGTATACTCGTACTTTTAAATTTTAATTTTTGTGTGTATTGTGTGACTATTTTATCCCTAAAATCAACACTCATATTAAAATGGCAGGGTAAAATGGTCACACGGTATACACAAAAATCAAAATTAAAAAGTTTGTGTATATAAAAAACAAAAATAAAAGTTACATAACTTTAAAAAAAAAGACAAGTTAAATACATTTTTTAGATAATTATCACATCTTAATAACTAAAAATTGGGTCTATACACCTCTTTTTTTTTTTCTTGTAGTGCAACTTTATATAGCTTAACTCTATTTAATATTTGATAATTTTTTTGATTCTATTCACTAAAACCTTTAGTTAATTAGTACAGTAAATAAAATTATGGTACGAATTACTGTACCAATTTATTCGTTTGTCAAATTATTTGTATCATATTAAAGTTAAAAAAATATGCATTTGACTTTGCCGAAAGATGTCTTGGTGGCTGAAAAGAAGCATTTTAAAGCTTAAAAATCACACAATCGCTTTCATGGACCAGTTCATAATATAATCATGCCTTCACGTTCTCTGATACACGCTAACAAGTATGGCCAAAATCTCTATATGGTCTGCACATCTCCACCCTTTACGTCTACTACTTCAACTTTCCTGTTTAAAGCTTTTAAAAGCGCAACTCATTCGTAATCTTAACTGATTACAGTTAGAGCTTGTGAAATTTAATTAATGGCAAAAACCCGAAAATCTTGGTTTGGAATTGTCCGAAGAAAGTTTCTACGATCGTCTCAACGTCATTCTGAGACGATCATTGTCCTCCATACAAACAATACGACATTCTCTCAAGAGCAAACACCCGCGCCACCACCACCACCATCAACCCCTACTACAATCCCGGATGATCCAGTTGTATGTGAAGAAGTTCCATCCCGAAATGAGACCAGTGCCGCGACTAAAATTCAAGCTTGCTTTCGACGTCATCTTGTATGTTTATACACCTTATGCCCTTTTTTCCGTTTGATGTTTTTTTTTTTTTTTTTTTTTCCTTTTTGTGATTGATATATGGAAATCTTGTGAATTGTATAGGCACGAAGAGCGTACAAGGCATTGCGAAGTTTGGTGAAGTTACAAGCAGTGGTACGAGGAGCACATGTGAGGAAGCAGTCTCGTATAGCTTTAGAATGCATGCATGCTCTTGCGCGTCTTCAAGTTGTAGTTCGAGCTCGCCAGCTTCACCTACTCACTTCCACCCCAAACTATATTCCAGTTGTGTGACTCTTTGAAGGTTTTGAGTTAAAGTCTTATATGTACCATATATGTGTATTCACAACTGGATATTAGCTTTGGAGACAAAAGAAGTAATGAAAGTTTACATATACAAAATTCTACTTTAAGACCCTTTTAGCAGGCTTCATATTTATAAATCTTGTTTTGTTGATTGATGCTTTTGTGTTATTTATGTCTATCTTTTATCTAATAAAGGTTCACAAAGTAGAAAAAGAATGTAGCAACTGTAATGGGATCAATATAAGTGCATCATTATGCTTACGTGTTAAAATTGAGCATTTATATTCGTCAATAAAAGTAAAAAATGAAACTTCATTTGGTCAAACTCTTTAATTTTCGTCTAGTTTATAAAACCTGATAAGAAACATATGTGTCGATTTTATGAAAACTTAAAAAGGGAGGGTAATAATAAAACCTTCACTTGTTAAATTTTAAATAAATTATATGGACTTAATTATAACTATTAGTTTTCATGTTTTTAATAACTTTATAAATTTAGTAAATACTTTCCCGTTAGACTTCATATCTTATAAAAAATACAACAATATCTTGTTGTTGTTGTTATCTGTAAATATTGTTATCAGTATATATTAAACTAATGTATTTGCACAAAATTATAAATATAAAAAGGAAAACACGAGTTAATGTGACATGCGAATGAATGACGACTCATGTTATTTTTCTTTATGAGACTAAGTAAGGATATATATCCGGAAAAGTATTTTTTTAACTATCATTGTTCAATAACAACTAATGTTATTCCGCTTTATAAGTTTATTTTGTGCGTACATGGGTTTAAAAACTAAATAGAGCTAAAATTATTATTACAAAAATATATCAAAATGAATGCACACCTCACGAGTTACTGTCAGATGAAAATAAATAGACGAGACTGTACATATAGCAACGACACATATTTTTTCAGCGGTCATAATTCTAGAACATCATATCAATAGTTAAATTTAAATAAGATCAATATAAAAACCATTTTGGTTAAGCAAAGTCAAACCCTTCGTGCAACAAAAACCAATAAAAATATTAATCATTTAATACATAATTAAAAAAATTATGTAAAAACTTGTGCGTGCACGGGTATTATAATCATATAAGCATAAAATATCTATTATAATTGTTAGGAACACATTATTATTATGAAGTGTCGGTCATTACATTTGTAATAGGTTGTTAGATATTATGGTTTATAATAGTTTATATTTAAATATCCGGCTCATGTAGTAAGCCCATGAGCCGTGCTAAAAAGTTCTTCTCGAACTTAGGGTAACACCTTTATTATGTAAACACTATAAATACCCCCTCCATTGAAGGGAGAGGGTGTTGGCTCTTAATAAAATAATCATTCTTCAGATCGTTCCACTTTCTCTCTCTAGAACTTTATCTCTCTAAAATATATGTTGTTATGTGATAGAATGGTGACCTAACAAGTGGTATCAAGAGCAAATGATAGCTTAGGTTACGATTTCACTAAGTTAATTTTTTTTTTTTGGTTTTGAACGGATCTTACGAGTAAGGATTTTTAAACAATTTTTAAAATCGAGTTAAAACTGAAAAAAATTGTCACTTTATGATAGTTTAGGTTATATAAGGTTAGATCTAGTAGAAATCGTGGATTAAAAACTCGTTTTGAGCTAAATTTTGAGATATTTTTGTGTTAAGTCACGGTATATTGCAAGTAAGGAATAGAAGTTCTGCGAGTTAGCTTGAATTTCTTCTAGTAAGCTTTGAATATTGGCGAGTTAGCCTGCGAGTAAGAAACTTCTGCGAGTAACAGTTTTCATTAAGTTCTGAGTTACTTTACGAGTTAGGAAATCAGAATTTATCTCTTATAATCCTTTCTACTAAGGTTTATCTATATTTCTTGATGTTTAAGTTTGCGAGTAAGGAACTTATTGCGAGTAAGCTTGGAAGTAAAAATTTTTTTGCGAGTAAGAAAATTCGAAAACATCTTCCGAGTTAGGAAAGTAGAATTTCAATGTTAAAATTTCTTTGAGTACGAAAATTCTGCAAGTTTCTGCGAGTAAGGATTTCTGCAAGTAAGATTTATGCGAGTAAGGTTCTGCGAGTAAGGATTCTGCTAGTAAGGTTCTGCGAGTAAGGATTTTGCTACTAAGGATTCTGTGAGTAAGGACTGTTACTTCTACATAGGAATTTTTACCAAAAATTCTAATGTACCTAATCCTAAACAACACCAACCTTGATTATCTTTAAAGATCCACATCACTCATCAACAACAAATATGTCTCAACCACCATATCTGTATTATCCTCATTACCCTTATTATCCTTATCAACCATAACACTTCCCCCCTCAACAACCCACCAACCTTGATTATCTTTAAAGATCCACATCATTCATCAAAAACAAACATGTCTCAACCACCATATCCGTATTATCCTCATTACCCCTACTATCCTTATCAACCACAACACTTCCCTCCTCAACAACCCACACAACAAGCTCCTCAGCAACTATCAACTGTTCAACAATTCCCTCAACAAAAACACTGGTTTTCTCAAATGTGCGAAGCTGTCACAAGTCAACAATCCATTCATGAAGCTGGTTCGGATACTGGTCCTCCAATGCTTACACCTGGAAACTATGTGCAATGGCTAAGTAGATTCCTACGGTAAATGGAACTCAAGAAACCTCATGGTAAGTATCTTAAAAAGGTGATACTATAAGGACCCTTTCAATTGCCAACTGAAACTATTCCAGGAGACCCAACAACCGTTCCACCAAGACCTGAAACTGTAACAGTTGTTCCACTCAGCCGTTTAACACCTGAACAACTAATTCATCTTGAAGCTCATGAGATTGCTATACAACAAATACTACTTGGATCCAATTCTGATCTACAAAAGTATTGATGCAAAGACAACTACTAAAGCTATGTGGGAACATGTACATCTCTTAACGGAAGGCACTAAACTTAACAAGATCGACATGGAGTCTAAAATGCATCATAAATTTGATTTTTTTGCCATTGAACCTGAGGAATCACTAGAATCATACAACAATCGCTTCACAAATGTTTTCAATAATTTGGAAAGAAACATTATTCATCTACCAACTATTGCAATCAACACAAAGTCTCTGAACTCCTTAGGACTCGATTGGCACAAGTATGTAACTTTTGTTTCACAAGTCAAGGATCTTCATGGTGTTAAGCATGGACTATTATACAATTATCTGAAACATCATTAGTATGAGGTTATCAAAGACAAGGAAGCTCGTGGTACACATGGTTTACCACCACCACCAATTACTGATTTGATTTCACTTATGGCACATAGATATCCTACCCCTTATCCCAAGTCAAACCATGCTTTTGATCAACAACAACATCATTTTTACTTATGCTCCACCAACACCAAGTCATCAAGTTCTTCCCGATGGAAATTTTGATTCCATGTACTATGCACAAATAGATGATGGTCCAGACGATGCTTTTGATGCTTTGAATCAAGGAATGGTATTTATTGAAAAAGCCTTCTCCAAATTCTCTACTCATTCAAACAATCGTCTTTGCTCCTCATCTAATCCCAAGAATCAAGCAGTTTTAAAAGGTGGCAGAGTTGAAGTTCAGAACAGAACTAGTGGTCGTAGGATGATAATGAGTGGTTATGCTGGAAATTTAGGTAATGGTCAAACACCAGCACGGGGTTTGGGTAATAATTTTAAGAGGAATGTTCAAGTTGTGGAAACAAAGAATTCAATGACTTCAGGAACTTCTCTTCATTGCAATACCTGCAAGAAGCAAGGACATCTTGTAAATACATGTCCTGAACTACGAAACAGAGGGGGTGATTACTACAAACAAGTCATGCTGATGGCAAAGAAGACTTAATGAAACTCAAAAAGGTTTTATGGTAGATACTTTATCAGATGATGAATATGAAGATCTGAAAGCAAATGCTACAGTTGTTTTGACGGAAAATAAGTAGGAACATCACATAAGTGAAACAGAGAATGGACATGTCTATGATACAAACGGTCTATCTCAGGTACATGACACTGACATATACCTCATAAATGCAATTGTATCTGCATATGCACATGAAGAGCAACAATCTATTCAACATGAATCATTATTTAATCATACTGAAATTGATCAAATTAACCCTATGGTTACATTAGATTAGCAAAGTGAAGATGAAAATAATGAGCATATTGAACAGAGTGAAGTTTTGCATGGTTTAGATTCAGAATATCTAAATTCATTACTTCTGTATATGCAAGCCCAAACTGTAAAATGTAATGAAATAAACCAAAACCTTAGAACAGAGATTACCTCCTTAACTACTAAACTTGAGAGTTGTCGAAAACGGATAAATGATTTTAAAACAAAAACCAAAAGAGAAGCAAGTTTTGAAGTGGCCTTTCAAAAGTATTTCATTAACGGACAAAACCTTCAACATCAAATGCACGAATTCGTTGCTTCAAATAATGAAAAGATTTCAAAAATTGAACAAGAAAAATCTGAAATTCAGAAACACATTGAAAATCTTCAAATGGCAATTTCAAACATTCAACAAGATTTTTCAACGAATCGGTCAAATTTTTCTGAATTCAAAAAGAAATCTAAGAAACGCATTGAAAACCAAATCAACGAAATCCTTCGATTGGAAAAATGGTTAAAAGATTTTGGAACTATTGTATATAATGTGGAAAATTAGAAGGGGGGTTGAATAGTTTTACCGTTAAAATTTTAATTGTATCGAAACTTATTGTGAGATCAACCAATATAGATAAATGATGTGCAAGTAAAGAATGAATAATATGCAAGCAATAAATAACATGTAAGTAAGGAAAGAAACGATCAAACCATGACAAGGTTGTTTATAGTGGTTCGTTCTACAAGGACTCCTTTTCCTTGCCCTACTCCACTCCCCGAGTCTCCAACTTGAGAGTTATCTTCACTAATCAACAAGCTCCTTTAACCGGTGGAGAAAATCTTTACACGTCGCTTACACAATTTTTCTGACACAAAAGTAGATGTCGAGTTCTTTTACAAGGGTACAACCACTCCCAACACACTATGTATTTTAAGGACTAAAATATTAACCACTCACACTCACAGGTTTAAGATGGTTTGGTACAACAATAATGTATGAAAAATAATGATTCACACAACACTAAAACAAATAAAACTTTCAACTATTCGTTGAAGCTTGATTATGCCTTGATTTTCTTTGCTACAAATGATGATCACTAAAAGGAAATGAAACTGACTTAGATGTAATAGAATGGAGAATGTATGTGTTTTATGCTAATTAGGGATGCAAAAACAATTTGGGTTGGCTTGCTATTTATAGGCAAGGAGATCAGACTGGTACAGACAGGACGAAACCAAAAATAGGGTTCCGCCCTTTATAAACTTTGGTTCCGCCAGTCTGACAGAAAAGATTACAAAAAATCTTTCAAGGATCATCCAAATCTCTCCAAGATTATGCAAGATATGTTGAGTGAATATTTAAACAAAATATTCTATGAAATCTTCTAAAGATTTCCAAGGTGATGCAAGCCATGATGTAATATGTAGTTTTTTTATTTTTAGAGTTTACATGATATATAAGTAAATACTTATGTAATATTTTGTTAAAGTAACTAAACATGTTTGATCTAAAATGTTGAGACATATTTTAACTTAGAAGGCTAATAATATAAATTGATATGTAACTAACCAAAAAGTGATAAGATGCTGATGCTTAAATAGTGAAAACTTTTTTAGAAAATATTGTAATAATATCTAACAATCTTGACAAGCTTTATACTTTGCAAAATGAAATATACTTTTGTCGTTAACAAAACAAGGTAAAGAGCATAAAGTATAAATAACGCTTTTGGATGATATTTTTACCAAGGATATAAAATATAAATAACGCTTTTGGACGATATTTGAGGACAAATCATAAATTTTATTTTTACCAAGAATATAAAGATGTACAAGAATTTTAAAAATATGAAATTAACTTAAACTTGGGAGAACTAGCTAGTTAACTAAAGTTGACAATTTAAAAGTTATTTTGTCTTAAAAATAGTTTAGACTTTTGTTTGTCAATTTTTGGTTTACTTTATTGCTGACTTTCAAAAAGTAAAAAAATGTTGTTGACTTTTTGAAAGTCAATGTTCAAGTTCAATAATACTCTCTCCTTTTTTTCCGAAACTAAAAGAAGATGCGTGGCGGAAAATACATTGAGCCCTAGCCAAATGCTCCCCCTTGGCCAATGCCCCCCCTTAATTGGGTGCCAAGAGAAAGATACATTGATTATGAAAAGTTACAAAACAAAGGTTAGTAAACATTCTATTATCACAATCACCATACAAGCATTAAAATGGTTACAACCAACGAATAATCACCAAGAGTAACCAGCATCATTATAATAAACATCATTCATTAGTAAAAAAAATTTATGACTAAGAGTCATAAAATGGACAAATGGAGATGTGTTGACATAATAAAAATAAATCATAGAAAAAGAAAAAAAATAATTTGGAAGATAAAAATCTTAAAAATAAAAAATAACATACAAAATAAAATAAATAATCCTAGAAATAAAAAAGAACCATCCTATTGAGGTGAAGGATGAGAAAGAGTGTTAATACGCTCAAAAATATGATTGAGGATGGACCTCATTTCATCTTGAAGTTCGTGGACCATAATGCGGGTCCTTTCACTTAGATGAGCGGTTCGCTCATAATGGGAGCAACCATGGCGAGGTTGGTTTGCTGGTAAACTAGGTTCATTGTTTGGTGGTGGAACATTAGTTGAATGATGGTCGGGATTTGATGGAGCAATGAGGGAAGAAAGCAAGGCGTTTTGCATTTGCATTGCCTCATTGAGATGAGAATCCACCATGTTTGAAAAAGCATACAAATTATCTTATTGAGCTTGGATCTCTATTTTAGATTGTGGGTGGTCCTCCCACATTGACTCATCAATGTCTTCAATATGTGGAGAAAAGGAGGTAGGTGGTAGAGCATGATCTCCATATAGTGGCCTATGGATTTCCTTGTGGATTGGATGAAAGAGTAGAGGTCTAGGTTCATCTTGAAAAGGGGCGTTTGGTTCAAAGGATGCTCTTGGTGGTTCATGAGCAATACGCTCAATGGTGCCAAAAGATGGAAGAGGTGGTGGATTTGTTGGCCTAGGAGGTAAGTCATCCAAGTCATCCGCAAACGGATTGGGAGATGTTGGTGGGGTTGAAAAGAGTTAAATGGGTATAAGTTTTGGAGATTTTGGTGGTGATGGTGTTTTAGATTCTTGTATTGGAGCTGGTGGAGGAGAGGTGATGATTGGTGTTTTGGTTGGTGGTGGACAATTATGGATGATGTAGAGTTGGAGTACTTAAGTTGAGGAAGTTTTCATCTCTAATAGGGGATGAGATGTTGAGTGGTGATGAATTTGATAAGGTGCTTAGGTTGACAAAGCAACAAGGTCTTACACTAATTCTTGCGATTTTCTTGAGAGGTTTGGTTGAAGGTGATGATGTTGATGACTTTGTCATTGTGATCAAGCTTGTTCTATGAGAAAGAGTAAGTAATGGTTGAGGTGTGAAAATGACCATCCTGGATGTCTTAATTTATAGGATTATGAAATTATGGAAATTTGTGTTTGATTTGATGTTAAACCATACAAATGAAGTAGTTCCTAATGATTTGGAAGTGTTTAAATCCATGTCAAATCTTACTAAGTGAATCCATAGAGGAAGCGTTGAGTAAATTTTGCAAGATATGCAATAAATGCACTAGAATCATTGCAAAATCCTGAAGATTAGACACCCGGGGATTTCAAGGAACCAAAATAAGGGTTACTTCCTTTATAGAAAAGGGTTCCTTGGATGGATTTTGAGTATTTTTGAATTTTGGTGGGAAAAGGATATCCTATTGGTCCAAGTAAGTTAAACTAGTCCTAATATGAATAATAATCAGTAAAAAGTATCCTAGTAACAAAATTTAGTGAATTTGAGTGCGGGATTAAGAAAAATTTAGAAACATACCTGCAAGTTGCCACAAAACCAAAAAATTACAAAGGCGGAACCCGGATTTTGGTTGCGTCTGGCCCGGGAATGAGTTTTTGGCGGCACCAAAAATTTACACGGAAGGAACCAAAAATTTGGGTCCGTTGGTTCCGTAGGAGCCTGTTTTGTTTACAAAGGCGTTTTTTAACCCTCGTAAACATTTCCGAATCTTGTAAATTTTTCTAAAACATATGGAGAATATCATTTCTGGTTAGAAACAAGCAATAACACATATATAAACACATGGGAGCATGCATTTCAAGTAGGGGCTAGAGATTTTCACTAAATAGTGAAAACGGTAAAAATTTTATAATATTAAGATGTTATCCCCCTGCTCGGCAAAGTTAGTTCACATGATTGTTTAAAGTTTAGTTATCATCCTAGAAAGCAAAAACACATAAAATACATCATACATCATTGTTTTTGTTCCTGTACCAAACACTCCTTAAAATCTTCATTACTTGTCCAACTTCTTGTTGATCTTGGAGAGCATCCTACCAAGACACTTGAACATACCCTTAGTTTTCTTGCATTCTTCCGAGGGGTTTTCAATCTCTGGAAGTGTCTCATATTACTCGTGAGGTTGAAGCCTAGAGTTCGGGAGTCCATCTTTCGAGTTATTTGATGATGAAGTTGAAGGAGTAGGAGGTTGAGGTCGTTTTCCTTTGGTCTTATTTTTGGCTACCCGTTCATCACTCAATGGCACAAAGATGTACGGAATAAGAGGATATTCAAGTTTTACCCCTCTTGGATTTGGCAAAATTGGTGCAAAGGCTCTAAAGAGACGGGTAAGAAGCATCCTGTAGGGAAGAGCGTTGGTTCCTTGAGTGGGAATGTCGGTCATCCTCCTTGCAATGGAGTATGCCAAATTGAAGGGTTGACGGGTGGACAAACTATAAAGCATGTAGCAAAGGCAAGCGTTGATATGGTCATGGTTTCCTATGGTGCTTATGACGTTGGCCCTAAGAAGTTCTTCCCATTTTTTAAATTGAGGCTTAAGCTCATTGAGTTCCATTCCATATGGGTCTCGGTTGATTTCTTTTTCGGTTCTAGTGACATGAGTTATGGATACCCTATCAAAGAAAAGGTGTTCATTGATGACATCTTTGTCAACCAAGGGAGTTTGATGAGGAGGAGAACGGTCATGGATTGAGTCAAGAATTGAGAGTGACCACTTATCCGAGTTGTGACATGTTCCAACACAAGGAATTCTTAGTACTTGGGAAAAGTGAGTGAGAGGAATGTTGAAGTCAAGTTGGTTGACTTTGAAGTGAAGTGCCATAAGACCATCATCATTGGTTACAAGAACTATGCTAGCATAGAACTCAAGAACGAATCTAGGACATATAGGTTCATCTATGTCTAGGAAAACATCAAAGTTGATGGTGGCAAGTTCTTGACGAAGGTTTGTTCCCTCGACAAAGGATGGGTGGATTGTTCTACCCTCATGAAAGTAACATTTTTCTAGACCTTTGAAAACCTCGACTTGTTCTTTGCTAAGTCCCTTAGTTTTATGGTGTTGTGGAATGTAGCCAAGGGTGTCTTTGTAATCATAGTACTTTGCGGGAGGCATGTTTGTTCCTAGGAGCAAAAGTTTCATGTTTTAGTAAAAATGAAGACTAGATTGACGATTTGTTCTAGTGTGTGCCTATATGCAAACAATGTGGAGCTATGGTTATCTCAACTCCTTTATATGCATATAATAGTTTTTTATTAGTAATGTTTGGCAATATATGAGAGATAACCCAAACGCTCCTAATTTAATGTAGCTTCATTTGAATATACCCAGGAATGAATATTAGTTATGCATTACCTTTAGTATTCAAGATACATTATGCAAGTGATGAAAATAACGTTTTTATTTGTACGAACAATGAGAAATTGTTTTTCTTATAAGTGAGAAAATTTTCAAAATTTTGACATGGGGTTTTTAGTTAACTATGATAATGCCTTATGAGACGCAATTCCTAACTAAGGGAAACATGATTAGTTATGTAATTTAACAAATATAATTTATGATTTGTTCAAGAAGATGCATAATCCCCATGTTTTGGTTTTGTGCGTAAATTAGAACCCTAGACTCATAATTAAGATAAGTAATGTAGTTAGGGGACTTACAATGTTGATTTTGGCTGAGATTAGTTGAAGGAGATACCTCATTTATGAGTTATGTGTGTTTGTAGGTCGTTTGGTTATGTAGGTTGTGAAGGAGGAAATGTTCTGTAGTTTAAAATTTTAATCACAGTGAACCACGGACCAGACGGACGAAAAAATTGGTTCCCTCTTTGTTATTGTTTGGTGTCGTGGGTTCTGTAGCAAATTTGGCTAATTTGTTGTGTTTGGTCATGCTAAGATTTAAGCTGAGTTTTTGATTACATGTTTGGTTCCATTAATCCTAATCCAAGTCTAAGAAGCTTAAATGGTTCTCGTTTAAGAGATTTAGTTAGGATGTCGGCAATGTTATCTTCGTAGGAGACTTTCTCGATTAAGATGTTCCTTTTTTGAACATTGTCGTGAAGGAAGTGATGGCGAATTTCAATATGCTTCGTTCGGGCATGTTGGACAGGATTTTTGCTGAAATCAATGGCCCTTTTTTTATAGCAAAGTATAGAGATGTCGTTGAGTTGAATTCCGTAGTCCACGAGAGCTTGCTTCATCCAAAAAGCTTGTTGACATGCCTTTCCGGCTGAGATGTACTTGGCTTCGGTAGTTGAAATAGCGAGGGCCGTTTGTTTCTTTGAGAACCTTGAGGTGAGACATTGTCCAACAAAAGTACAAATACCACTTGTATTCTATCTATCGACATAGTCTCCGGCATGGTCCGAGTCGACATACACTATGGTTTCTACACCCGTTCCTTTGGGATACCATAATCCTAAACATGTAGTGCCTTTAATGTATATAAATATTCATTTTGTGGCTTCTAGGTGTGATGTTTTAGGATCTTCTTGAAAGCGAGCACATAGACAAACACTAAACATAATGTCGGGTGTACTAGCCGTGAGATAAAGTAGGCTACCAATCATTCCTCTATATTTAGTGTTGTCTACGGATCACCTTCCTCATCCTTGGTGAGTTTAGTTTCCGAGGACATGGGTGTTTTAATGGGTTTTGAGTCTTCAATACCAAACTTCTTAAGCATATCCTTTATGTATTTAGATTGGTTAAAGAATATACCATCTTCGAGTTGTTTAATTTGAAGTCCTAAAAAGAAGTTTAATTCACCCATCATACTCATCTCAAACTCGTTGTGCATGATTTTAGAGAAATCATCACATAGCTCTTGACAAGTTGATCCGAATATGATGTCATCTACGTATATTTGAACTATGATAATGTGTGAGTCCTTTTTCTTGGTAAAGAGGGTATTACTACTAATCCCATGGTGTATTTGTGTTCAACTAAAAAGGTCTTAAGTATATCATACCAAGATTTTGGTGCTTGCTTAAGTCCGTATAATACCTTTTTAAGTTTGAAAACATGATTTGGTTTTTCAAAGTCGGTAAATCCGGGAGATTGTGCAACATATACTTCTTTATTAATGAAACCGTTCAAAAATGCACTTTTAACATCCATTTGAAAAAGTTTGAAATCGTGAGCACATGCATATGCAAGTAAGATTCTAATAGACTCAAGCCTAGCTACCGGTGCATAAGTTTTGTCGTAATCTATACCTTCTTGTTGATTATAGCCATGTGCTACAAGCCTAGCTTTGTTTCTAGACATTATACCATTTTCGCCCATTTTATTTCGAAAAACCCATTTTGTTCCAATTATAGTATGATTTTTAGGTTTTGGAACTAATGTCCATACATCATTTCTAATAAATTGGTTTAGCTCCTCTTGCATAGCAATTACCCAAGATTCATCTTTTATTGATTCGTTTACGTTTTTTGGTTCAATGGATGACACAAAACAAAAGTAGTTACTTTGATTTTGATCTTGTGATCTTAATGTTCTTTGATTTAATTGTCCTATGACTTTTTCTAAAGGATGGCTTTTGGATTCTTTGATATTTACAACATCTTTATTTAATTGTTCTTCTTCCTTGTTAATATCATTGTTTTCTTGATTTTCAATAAGTAGACTTTCAACTAAGTTATCATCTACCAAAGGTGATGTCTTAGAGGGAGGTGGACTTTCGTCAAATGTTATGTTTAATTATTGCTCTACTCTCATTGTTTCTTTGTTTAAAACTATGTATGCTTTTCTAGTTTGTGAGTAACTAAGAAATACACCTTCATAAGACTTTGGGTCAAATTTGGGGAGATAATCTTTGGTATTAAAAATGAAACATTTACCTCCAAATACTCTAAAGTATCCTAAAGTAGTCTTTTTGCCTTTATAAAATTCATAAGGTGTCTTGTTCAAGAATGGACGTATTAAGACTCTATTTAAAATGCAAGTAGATGTGTCAACGGCGTTACACCAAAACTTTTGAGGTAAGTTTTGTTCATTAAGCATTGTTCTACTAATTTCTTGAAGAGTCCTATTCTTACATTCTACTACACCATTAGACTGGGGTGTTCGAGGAGCCGAAAAGTTATGTGTTATACCATTAGTATCACAAAAGTTTCCAAATTGTGTTTCATTATCGAATTTGCGACCATGATCCGTTCGTATTGACACAATGTTAACACCTAGTTGATTTTGAATTTTCTTACTAAGTATTTGAAATTGATTGAAGGCTTCATTTTTGGTTTTCAAAAACATTTTCCAAGTATATCTTGAGTAATCATCTACTATAACCAAAGTATAGAAGTTTCCTCCATAACTTTGTATAGCGAATGGATAGAACAAATCCATATGCAAAAGCTCTAGACACCTAGATGTGGAAACCATGTTTTTAGCCTTATGGCTACTATGAACTTGTTTCCCAATTTTTCAAGTATCACAAAAGTGTTGGTCATATTTCAACTTGGGTAAGTTTCTAACTAGCTCTTTTGAGGACAAGGTTTGAATGAGTCTCATATTAGCGTGACCTAGACGTCTATGCCAAAGAGTAGAGCTATCATCTAAGGTTGTTAAGCAAAGTTTATCTCTAGATGTTCTATCTATTTTCATGACGTATATGTTGTTTTTCCTAACTCCTTTTGCTATGGTGATACCGTCTTTTAGTATTTTGCTACCATTTTCTTCAAATAGTACTTTATACTTTTTATCACATAGTTGACTAATACTAAGCAAGTTAAATCCTATTCTATCAACATGAGCAACGTTTTCAATAGTTAGAGAGTCATGAGCAATCGTACCATTGCCAATGATTTTACTTTTGAGATTGCTACCAAAAGTGACATTACCTCCGTCGTACTCTTGGTATGTTGAGAAGAGGCTTTTGTTTCCCGTCATGTGCCTTGAGCATCCGGTATCTTTTATCCATTCATCAGGTTCCAAGCCGACTTTCAAGCATACCTATGAAACATATAACTCAAGCGTTTGGTCCCCAATATCTCATGGCTCCGTTTGGGTTAAACATACTGTTTACTTGGTTCATGTATGGAAACGATGGATATGGATTCCATGGCATGTAATTAGGAGTTTGATATGGTCTAGGGTAGTTTTGATTCCAACTGGTATGTTGATAGTTGGGTTGTGTGTTGTAGTTGATTTTGGGAAAGGCCGTTTGGTAATAGGTGTTTCAGGCCTTTGTTAAGTATTTTTAGATCTAAATTCATTTTTACAAAGTCTGTAGAATCCAAGAACCGGACTCAACTAGGGTATAATAATAACAATGATTGGATATGCACAGCGGAATAATAAGAACACAATCAAAGTTACCAACAAGGTTTTTCTAATAAAACAATGATCCTCTATGGATCTCTCTCTCTCTCTCTAAAGATGTTTTTCCTGGAATGTTTTTCTCCAAGAGAGTTATCAAATACAAAAGTCCTCAGTTCCTTTTATACACAAGGAACCCTAAATCGACAATAATATAAAATAAATGCATATCACTACCTAAAATAGCTCATGCAAATCCTAACAAAATATAAAATATACGGAATATCTATATCCGCAGAAACCAACTATACTAGTAAATAACTTCAGCAGCAACTCTTCTTCAGCAGAATCCATGTACTTCAGTAGATTCCTTCAGTAGAATCCATATACTTCAGCAGATTCCTTCAGCACTATTTTCAGCAGAATTCCTACTTTGCAGAATTCCCAACAATCCTCCCCTAAACTGGAATTTGACTAGGTTAAGTTCCAGTTTCTGGATAGATCTTTAACACTTTAGAACTAGAGGATTGTACTCGAACATCAGCAGCAAAGAACCAAAACAATAACATCTCTATGATGGCAAAACTTTGAAACTCTAGATCTTTGCAACAACAAATGACAAAATGTACATCAAAACATATTAGTTTCAGACTATTCTCATCACATCCAGGTGTGTTAACTCCTGTGAGAGGTGAATCATTGAAAATAATGGATTTGATGTCTCTTTACCAATAGCCATCACTACTGGAGTAGCCAAATGTTTAAGTTCGAAAACTATGGTACACTGATAACCATCTGATTTATTAGCAAATCAGCAACTATATAAACAGATTTAACATGTCTTTACCTGTAGCCGTTTGCTCTGGACTAGCCAATCCTTTGGTCACCCAATAGGGTAACAACCATGGTGAATTGATGACCATACAACTCTCAGCAATTAAGCATGGGTGAGATGCAGACCCTATGATTTTGAGCAAACCATTACAGCTATCAACGGAATTGAGATGTCTTTACCAAAAACCGTTTGCTTTTGGACTAGCCAACTCTTTGATGGAATGTCGCCATCATCATGGTGAGTTGATTACCATTTATGGATTTTCGCAGCCTTTACCACAAGCCATAATCCTGTGGACTAGTCAACTCTTGTGTCAGTAAGACATGGTGAGATGAAAACCATGAGTTCTGTGGTAATTAACCAACACCAAAACCTGCAAGCAAGAAAGATTATAAACTGAACACAGACAGGTAAGAGTTTTTTTTTTTTTTATTATTTTTTTTTCTTACGAAACAAAAGAAATAACACGATTTATTTTTCTTTAATAAATATAAAATAAAGAAAGAATAAATATAACCAAAACATGTAAAATATACCATCAAGCAGCAGCCGAAACCAAAGACAGTTGTAGTGTCAGCAGAAACACTAAGCCTCCCCTTAGGCTTATGAGGATCCAACAGCTGCAAAAATGGTTAGAATACAAAAATACAACAAGAAGCCTCCCCTTAGGCTTATGCCTCCCCTCAATCAATGCACCTGACAAGGACTATTGTACTTGGGTACCCAGAATGAAAATTTCCTTTGAGTTTTCCAAGAATAACCTTTTGAGGGCTTAACAGCAGTTGCCACTCTAACTCCACCATGTGCTATATTCATATGAGATACATAAGGTGTATATGACTGAAAATAAGAACTTGTAGGTCTATAGGGCATAAGTCTAGCATTACTGTTCCACCAACCAGTAGTAACTGGTGAAGAATATCCTCCACGAAAAGGACTATTAAGCTTGTCAGTAGAAACAGATACAGACACCTTTGGCTTACCAGTAGGAACTGGTTTACCTGCTCTCACATGTGCAGCTTTGGTAACAAATGGAGGAATACTAGCAACATTAGTCCATGTGGGTCTAAAGGTCTGTTGGCCATAGGAAACACCCATCCTTTTCTCATGATAATTACAGTCTTTAATAAGATGGAGTTTACTACCACACACAAAACAAGATTTCTTCTTAAAAGACTTATTCTTAACACAACTTTGTTTATTACATATAAACTTATCAAAAACAGAACTAGAAGCAAAATTGTGTTTAACAGAATAAGTAATTGGCTTTGTTTTGGGCTCAGCAAAATTGGGCTCAGCATCAGCTACTTTAGACTTGGGTGTGTGCCTAGGTGAGTCAGACTTTGCACTTGAATCACGTGAGGCATAGTCAGTGGACTTTAGGTCTGATGACTTGTCACTTTTAGAACAAGAGACAGAGTCATTAGTTTTGCTATTAAGGTCTGGCAAGTCACTTGACTTTTTGCCATATAAATGGTGTGATCCATCAAAGTCAACTGTAATGGACAGGTCAATGGGCATGTGTTCACCTCTAATAGGTCCACGTACATCATGTAAATCCCCTTCTTTTACAAAATTAGCTAATCCTGCTGGTGTAGATTTACGTGTGTCATCCCTAGCTTCTATCCCTACATACTTCTTAAAGCCTAAACCTATCGCAGTATTAGGATTTTTACTAGCATAGATGTGACTAGCTAACTTGTTTCCATTCAATAACCATTCTTTATGCCTTGCAATTTCCTCATCTAGTTTCTCTTTCGGCACTTTGTT